>OZ024890.1:20553700-20913700 GCA_964017195.1 Siderastrea radians
TGACATGGAAAAGAAAGATGGAAATAAAAGAAAGTCAGATGTATGATGGGAATATATAGAACTGCCTGGTTGTAGTGAAATGTGGGACAGGGATGTGGGGATGGGGACACGGGGATGCACGTTTGGGGATGTGGGATGGTGGACATGTGTGGACGCGAGATAGAGGACACATGGGGATGTGAGATCAGGGATGCAGGGACACGGGTTATATAGTTAAAAGCGGGAAAAAGTGGCTATAAATAGATCAAGAAAGCTGATTTCTTCCAAAGAAACAGTGCAAACATCGGCTATTTTCCTATCAATCCCCATAGACCTGCCAATCATGGAAAATACATACTTGCACACTTTTGGCTTAAGGGAAGCAACACACCACTTATCGTGATAAAAATGGCGTCACACACATGCAGAAAAAGACGTATCGGCATTTGAGACCAAAGTTACCTCCTCTTGGAACAAAATTTTGTCGGGTACCTCTGAGAAATAAATCGGTCTAAACCTCATGTTGTTTAAATGCCTACACGTTTGTTTCGGATTTTTGCACTTTTAAATGGGAAAGTCACTTTTAAAATTTAGCTGCCAACACGACAGTGAACAGAATAAATAGATTGGTGATTAGAAGAAAAGGCTACCAAGGTGGAAAATAACATGGCCACTCAAAAAACAGAGAAGAGAGTGACTTTGTTGGTAATTTCCCGGGAGAACTTCAGAGGAGTATCCTGTTTCTGTGGCTAGAAAATACGAAAATTTGGGTTTGGTGGATTAAAAATCCCAGTGAACAAAGTTTAAACTCTCAAGAAGTCCAGAAAGAAAGTTATTTGTGATTGGCAGGTCTATGCAGATTGATAGGAAAATATCCAATGTCTGCACTGTTTCGTTGAAAGAAATCAGCTTTTTCGGTCTTTTTTCCCCGCTTTTTTGCTACATAACACGTGCTCCCAATCTCAAGTTCCCATGTCCCCATTTTCACGTCTATGATCTCACTTCCCCATGTCCTGGATCTCGCGTCCCCTTGTCCCACATCCCCAAACACGAGCCCCGTATCCCGTCCCACTTTCAGCCAAAGCTGGTCTGCATCATGTTTTGGATTGCACAACAAACCTTCTGTGGAGCTACAGGAACAAAAAGCCCCTGTAGAAGGATCAGGAAATACTAGGGAATTCTAAATAATTATTTCAATCATACATAAAACTTTTTTTTTATGTCCCTTTTCTGTGCCATAAGGATTGTGGGGGGGACATCAGGCCTTACCCTTCTCCTCCTCCTTCTGACTCCAATTCATTTTTGGGTGGGTGAGTGCCACCCAGCCCTCCAAATTTGGACCCTGTTTTAGAAGGGTTTTGGATTCAAAGTGATACCCCACTGTGGAAATAGGCAGGTTTTTAAATAATACCCCATTCTACAAATTTACTTGAATTTAATTTCAATACCCCATTTGTTTAGCAAATGCTCTATGGATAATCTAAAATCACTGCTGATATTTTGAAGCTTTTATGCATTTGCATTATTACGCAGAAAATGTCTCCAAAACAGATGCCCTGCTCTAGATCAGGAGTTCGAAAATCATAACCCCCTAGAGCAGCACATACCATATAGGTTTCGTGAGGGAGTTCCCCTGGATTAATAGGTGCATTACGTATTACAAGCGCCATCCCATTGTTCACTTATTGGGCTGCTTATCTCTCCTCCACCACTGAAACGACCCCCCCCCCCCTCCCAACATATAAAAATACTCTTGCCCTAAGGGAAGTAGAAGAGTAAAATAGAAGAGTAAACACTTCGTATTTTGAAATGAAAAAGAGAAAGTTATGTAACGAAGGCACAAAACAGACTCCCATATTCCTGGTGCCTAAGCTAATATGAAACATGCCAGTTATTCAGCTGAGTTATTTGTTATCAGAATCAGTGAATAATTTTGTCAAGTACTCACCCGAGCCAGTTCGACATTGAAAGCCCTCACAGCAAACACCGATTTTCTGGAACTTTTCGGCAGAAGCAACGCACACAGATAATTCTCGTGGTCAAGATTCCTGTTTCAACAGATGTCGAAAGTTGATGGAGGTCGTATCGGTGGAATAGCACCGCTCCAGGTTGCAAGATATCAAACAGCAAAGACAAAATTCCTACCTCACCAAGTTAGTGCAGTACTGGGACGCACTTTGCGTAGCTGTCGTAAGCGTCTTTGTTTGTAAAAGGAGAAAAGCTTTCCGGCGAAATTTTCCAAAATACCTCCGTCCATTCGAAATGGCCGCCATGTTATTAGTTACCAGGCTCCCTCCGTGTTTGGAGAAATTTTCACCCGTCCAAAAAAGGGTGGGCGGGGGGAGGGGAGGGGGTAACCTGGAAGGGATTCCACTGTGAGGATGAGGGTGTTAACTACGTCAAATTTCAACACGAGACAGGGTACAATACAAAAAAAAAGGATCAGCTTCTTGCAATTACACCAGAAACAGCATCCACGCCAGGCGTTGATGCTGTTTACAGTCATCGTCAATATCATAAACGTCCTTGGCATCAACAAGAGTACAAATGTAATTGCTATTTCCATCATCATTTCAAGGATACAGGTTTGCCGTCATTAATAATACAACCATTAACTACCATACTCAAATTCATTTATTCAATTTATTTTGTTTGTTTCACAATTACATGTAGAGGTGACTCGCACTTCCAGGGGCGTATTTAAGATTCGGTACTTCCTTTGGCAATTATCTCATGCCTATTACGAAGGGCACACAGTCATTTATCTACTCATGATAAGCCTTAGGTGAGTTGACATTGCTGTGTATCACAAAAATGTACGTTGCGTGTAGCTACTTAGTCCATGTTCCTTGAAAGGTAACGGTTTCTTTAGACGAATTTTTAATCATTGAAGGTTTTCCACAATGGTCATCTGTCCTTACTGACATGGTCAATACCAATCGCTTCTTCCACTGAGTTGAAACCATCATTTCTGTTAAAAAAGAGGTGGAAAGAATTATGGTTTACACTGGGATCAAACGCACTTATTACTTTTTATTGTTGTTGTCGCTTTTTTTTTCGGTGCTTCTCACATGGAAGCAGGAGGGGGTGAACAGGAAAGGACCAGGGGAAAAAAGAGGGTGAGAAGTCTATACGAGACAGAAATAAAGAGGGTGTAATCGAGGGTAAAAATGAGAACTTAAGACAGTGTATGGTCAAAGAGATTGTAATGTGAATTGAGTTGCTCATAATAAATAGTCAGACATGTACAGGAGACTGTATCTTCGTACACTGAGGCACTAGGAGTTTTAGTAGGTGTTGTTTTTAGAATTGAATATTTCTCTTACTTCAAAAGTTCAGCAAGTTCCCTCTTGATTTTCTTTACAATAGGGGGTCCTTCATACGCTAGGGCTGTGTAGAGCTGAACTAATGATGCTCCAGCTTTAATTTTCTCATAAGCATCTTGACCTGTTGATATTCCTCCCACTCCTATTATGGGAAGCTTACCTGAAAAGGAACCAATGCAGTTCAATCACAAAAACAAGGAATCAGTTGAGTGCTGTAGTTCTCCTTACTTTTGCAACTCCTTTAGATGCGTAACTATACAACTGTGATGGTTTTTCGGCTATTAAATCTTTATTTCCCAGTTCACATATGTGATTATTCATGTGGCTGCACCATTACATGGCACTGTTTGAATCAAGATGCCCGGCTGTGATCAGTGCAGTTTGATCTACACTGATCTACATGGGAGCAGACCACTGAGGGAACAGCTTCTCACCAGAACAACGAGGACAGAAACACACCAACCACTGCCAACCACTATGATTCAAATAGTGTTAGGTAAGCAGTCAACCTTACCATCTGATAAAGACAAGCAGTAATAAGCAGTGAAAACCTTGTGATCGACATCTAAGTGACTACTTTGCAAGACAAGTGATTATACAATAACGTTGTTACTGCAGCTACCATGAAGAACTGTTACAGTAACCACCTTTTTACAACAATCATTGATGATGATGATGACGATGACGACAACGATGACGATGATGATGATGACAATGACGATGATGATGATGATGATGATGATGACGATGATAACTGTAAGTGATGGGCTTAATCAAGGCTGCATTACTTACCCCCTGTTAGTCTATACATGTCGCTCACTGTACGTGTTGAAAGTTCCTTCAAAGGTTTTCCACTTAGGCCACCAGTCTCTTTCTTGTTTCCACTTTTTAAGGTCTCTGGTCTGGCTACAGTAGTGTTGGTCACTATAATACCATCTACACCACCCTGAAAATGTAGTCCAAAAAATTAGCGCAGATCTGCTGACGATGTGGGAATTTACAGCATGAAAGCCCTCAACACCCTGCCACTGATAGCAAGGTCGAGGTACATATTATGTTAATAAGTACATGTAGATCATCAGTGGTAAACTAGTGACTTCCATTGGAAAGTGAAGTGCTGCAGGTAAAGCGCATGCAGAGGAACAGTGGTTTGGGCAATCTCATTAATTGGATGTAGTTTAGATAGCGAATCACATATAAAATGCTAACTATGAGTTTTGTACTGCCCTACCAAGCAATATCTGGGTATTCGCTCGCGATCAGTTATGTTTTGTTTATAGCTTAGCTGAGCATAGCCTGTGTTTTGAACTAAAATCTAGGCACCATCGCCCACAGAAGAAATTGAATGGCCAAAGTGAATTTTCATACATAAAGACAACAGATGGTGTCAAACACAAAAATCTTGGACGTTGGTAAAATGTGTGACGGTCATGTACCCATGATGCGCATCAGTGATGCATCCGTGACACATAGATGAAGAGTAAATGATGGTTCAATTTCCGCAAAATCTTGAATGGAAAAACGGAGAACAAAGTACAACGATTAATTTTAAAACAAACCGCATCTTATCCTCACTTTATCATGTAAGCGTTTACCAAGGCCATTCCCAGATCAAATTTAGATCTAAACAACATGACTTTTCCACATTTTTCACAAAAACTCTAAATAACTGCAGCATGTTATCAATGAAATAAGTACAACAAAATGAATTCCCAATAAAGCATTAAATTTATTTTTACCACAGAGTTCCAAGAATTGCTTGAGATATTCTGAGAAACGTATCGGCTGCAATTCAAGGGAATTCACTTGCTTTCAGACTCTTCGCCTTTGCAAAAACGTGGCTTTCTACACGAAACAGGATTTCTCCACTGTACGTTTTCCACATCCCACTTTATTGATGGTCAAGTGTTCTTTAAGGCCACGTAATACGGGCAATATTTTCATGCAACTTGTTGCACAACAATGTTGTGTTGCAAGTTGAGATTTGTTGCCCGCATTCAGCAATTTTTATGTTGCAAAAAGTAGATGCAATGTCTACTTTCTGCAACATGAAAATCTGTTGTGCAAGGAGGTGGTAACACGCACAACAATCTCAACTTGCAACGCAGCATTGTTGCACGACAAAGTTGCACGAAAAAGTTGCCCTTATTACTTGAATTAAAATGGCGTGTTTTCTTTATGAATCGATTGACTACGCGTGTAAATCAAAGGGCCTCTGAATCGATTGACTAAATGTGGAAATCAAAGAGCCCCAATTCGAGGGCCATGAAATCGAGGCAAATTCAGTGATAAACATGTTGACATATCAACATAGATATTTACATCCAAAAATCTCAAAAGCTCCTGGCTTCAGGCACAGGCAACCCAGGCTGTTCATGTATGCAGCCTGAAATAGTCTGCTTTGAAGCCTGGTGGCTTCGCAGTAAAAATACTGCGTACTGTTCCCCTAAGGCTAAGGGAAACCCAATTGAACGATTCCAAGTGGGTAGAAATTTTGCACTTTTATGCTCCCAATAAATTGGGAATGAAAATCCTGAATCATTAAAACACCCACACTTTTATCCTCCATCCACAGCATCATTCTGTGATTACTAACACCACAACATCACACCAGACATTCTCTTATTGGAACTTGTTTATTTTCAGGCCCCAAGAAAGAGGAACTTGTTAGAGCTAGAGGTAGCTTATTTCAAATCATGAAGTTTGAAGACACTCATTGACAAACTGCTTTTTTCAAACTGCTATTTCACCACTTGCTAAAACAGAATAGGAAATTGCTAGATGCATAATGCACATTTTTCTACAACTTCATTTATGACATCTCTCAACAATAATAATATTTGCCATTGTCATTCCCTGCTGTTTTAAACAATTATTTAACATTTTAACCGACAGTTTATTTCTAACTACTGAACGGGTAAGGGGTAGGTGCTTACTGGAGGAAAGGCAAAGTAAGGGCTTATTACAAAACTGGGCTTCCAAGGGGGGTTGAAAGAAGTTAGCTTAATTGAAGGGGTGCAGGGAAAAATCCCTGTTTGATGCTAGAGATATTTTTTAGGTAAGCAGCATAAAAATTTCTACCATCATTCTTCACCCTGAGATGTGGATAAATCATTGTCTAATGAAAATTATACTCAGAAACCCAACTCAACTCAACATCAGCTTCACAGCCCCCAAATTAGGAAATTAATCCACAAGCCACTTGGGGCTTTTTTCCACATACACTACTTCAAAACTGAGCTTTTACAGCAGTCGATTTTGTAAGCACATAACATCAAGCCGACAAACATTATTGTTAATAAATTCTGACGCTGTTTTCTGCAAACATGTGCAACAAACCTTTTGTCTTGTGACCACAGCTGCAATGTCTTCTTTGTCATATTCACTAAGATCAGGAGCAATCTTTATCAATAAGGGATGACGCATGCTTACAGGTAAAGAGTCACGAGCTTCTAATACCTGTTGATAAAAACATTCACATTATATTCAGCTTTCACTTCAGTGAACCATTACAAGCCTTTGAAAATAATTCAAATCTTCCTTTTTCTTAATTCCTGAAGACATAAGATTGTTGTCTAGAGGGTAAAATGATTTTTATGTTGTCTTCAAAAAAAGGTGTAAGCTGAAGAAGTATTACAGACTAATTCAACTCCATGGGAAATATACCACTTATTAGGCCTTGATGAGTGTAATTCATTTTTTGATTCAAGACAAATGAAGGGAGTGACATCTTTGATTGAAATGAGTTTAAAGCACTAGCAAACACTAAAGCCACAAATGTTTTACACAAATTATTCCAAAATTGTAAGTGTGGTCAACCATATTACATCAGTCATGTAAAAATGCAGACTGCAGACTGCAGACTGTGCAGACTGCAGACTGTAGACTGTAGACTGTGCAGACTGCAGACTGTGCAGACTGCAGACTGCAGACTGTGCAGACTGCAGACTGCAGACTGCAGACTGTGCAGACTGCAGACTGTGCAGACTGCAGACTGTGCAGACTGTGCAGACTGCAGACTGTGCAGACCACGCAGACTGTGCAGACTGCAGACTGTGCAGACTGTGCAGACTGCAGACTGTGCAGACTGCAGACTGTGCAGACTGCAGACTGTGCAGACTGCAGACTGTGCAGACTGCAGACTGTGCAGACTGCAGACTGTGCAGACTGCAGACTGCAGACTGTGCAGACTGCAGACTGTGCAGACTGCAGACTGTGCAGACTGTGCAGACTGCAGACTGTGCAGACTGCAGACTGTGCAGACTGCAGACTGTGCAGACTGCAGACTGTGCAGACTGCAGACTGTGCAGACTGCAGACTGTGCAGACTGCAGACTGTGCAGACTGCAGACTGTGCAGACTGCAGACTGTGCAGACTGCAGACTGTGCAGACTGCAGACTGTGCAGACCACACAGACTGTGCAGACTGGGCTTTTTTTTTTTAATTAACGTATTATTTTTCAGTTTCTTTTACCTCGGTTTTCTGAAGGTGTGTTTACATATACTTTTTACGTTTTGCTATGCCTATAGATTCCTGGAATCCAGGTATGGTTCTGGAAAAATATATAATCAATGTCCTAGTGGTCAGAAATTGTAGAAGAATTTCTAGGGTCTGCTAGCTTTTAGAATTCAAAACAACGTGACAGAGATGCACAATTTTTTGCAACGGTTTCCTCAAATTTACATGTAGATGTACATTTTCACTGTTCTAGCCATAGCTTATCCTCCATTCTCACTGACTGAAGTGATACGGATTTGTAATTTTGTACAGAATGCTAACTCTGGTTTATTTTTGCTGTGCGGTGTTGCTACCACAAAATAGACAAAAATAATCAAGTTGATGTCAACATTGTGTGAACATTTCACTTGCATCGGTCTAAATTCATTTGGGATTGCTCAGTTGCTATCTCCCATGTAAAGCTTGCATTCAAATTACTGAGAAAAGATTTCAGCGAATGCAAATCAATTTTTATTAGCGAATGCAAAAGCGAATAGATTTTTCCCTTATTGGCGAATGCGAGTTTCGTGGCAACATCCAATACTGGAAATTAAAAATTTCATAACGTTCAGAAAGGCAGTGAATGGTTCACCTTCCTTTATTCTAAGCAAAATAATAAGCAAAGCGGTGATCTGTAAAGTTTGCAGCTCCACCAAAGTGTAAAAATGTAACTGTAGGGTTTGCGTGACAAGGAAACCTTTGCAAAAAGCCGTGCACATCACGCAAATTTTGCGCTCCCTGATTGGCAAATTGACATGCCGCACAGTGACATAGCGAATTCATGGTATGCTCAAGCTCGGAAACCTCGTAAACTGCAAAATCAAAATGTACTTTTGAATCGCCTGGCAAAGAAATATGAAATACTCCCAGCAGGTGCGAATCTTTCCGTCGAAATTGTTCGAGAATTTCTCACTGTGGGGCATTTTTTGAGAACTCGGTGCCAAGCTACTGGCCATGTCATCTTAACACAACAAAAATTGAAAAGTCTTAAAAAGTACATGTACAACAAAATTAATCAAAGTTTACTTTAAAAAAACTACTAGTCTGCATAGTCTGCGTAGTCTGCACAGTGTGCATGGCCTGCAGTCTGCAGTCTGCATTTTACGAAAACAAAAGATCTTCTACGAAAAAGGGACCCACTTAGGCAAACAGAAAAAAGGTTATTTTTCTCACCTTGTCTATAAGTGTTGCTAATTGTTCTCTGCCCTGCAGGGACCTTAAACCAGGTGTATTGGGCGATGAAACATTAATAACCAAGTAATCTCCCCAGCCACTGAAGCATTGTACTCCTTTGACATAATCTCCTATGGCATTGTCAGAGGTCTTATTCTTCCCAAGGTTTATCCCCAGTATCCCAGGGGGATGTCCCCTTGCTAGGTACTGCTGTTCCAGTCGTGATTGGACAGCCTGGTGCCCATCACTATTGAAGCCATACCTAAGAAGTAAGAATTGTTAATACCAGGGGCTACGTCACCTACACCAAGAGCTGTGTCACAAAAAATCTGCAAAAACTTTAAACTATAAATTAAGTATTAATCCCGGGCTGAATGAGAACGAGAGATGAAAGGGACTAATTCTATTTGAATGCACAAGAATTGCCAAGAGCAAACGAGAGTTTCAGAATAAACCAAAGCAGAAGATCGATTTCTGGTTGACAACTTATCCTTATTTAGCCTGAGATTCATCAAGTGGAAATTAACCCTTTCAATGCCAAGGACGTACATATACGTCCTCACACATGGGTCTCAGCCACCAAGGATGTGACAGCTCTGATCAGTTGACTGGTCATTCCTGTTTGTTTTTTGTGGTTGTTCAAAGGGGACTGGGAATGCCTGAGACAATTGGTGAATGTATTACATGACAGAAAATTCCCTTATTTTGGTTCACGAATCAGACATGGCAGATTGAGTACTTGCTCATTGAAGCCCATTCTTCATGAGATTTTGGTAGAAGAGGAATCAGATTAGCACGAGAAAGGAAATGGAGATCCACTGAAAACAGCGACAATATTTGAGAATAATCGAAATAAGAAAATCAAGTTGGAGTGGACAAAGAAATCAACAAAGGTTTGAAGAAAATACTGAGAAGATCTAAAAATGGAAATGTTGCATGTGGGAAAAGATAGGCTCAAAAAGGTTGCTGTTACTGAATGTTTGACATTTCATCAGTGTCTGCTTAGATGTGTAACTTGTTTTGAACTCAGTACCATAAAATTTCAATTTTTTAATTAAAATTCAAGATGATGGCTACCAGTGGCTGACTAGCAAGTGGTGCTGGCATTCACGGGGTTAATGATACTAGAATGATATAAAATGACATCTGAATGAACTGGAATGTACTAAAATGAAACCGACCAACACTGGAATGCCTCAGAAGGTGCTGCATTATTCCAGTGTCATTCTGGCTCACTTTGTTTCATTCCCGTTTATACCAGGTTGTTTTCTTACAATCCATTCTTCTGTTTTAATAGTAATGCCTCATAACCACCTGTTAATAACAGCTTCATCTTCCACCAGTCTAAACACTCTTGGTTTGTCATTTCCAGGCTGCGGTGCTGGTGTTATGCTTCCAATTTCCACAAAACCAAATCCAGCTTTTAACATTCCATCGACAGCTTCTCCATGTTTGTCAAAACCAGCTGCTAAGCCAACTGGATTACGAAACTGGAGACCAAACACTTTGGTTTGCTGGATAAGACATTTCAAAATAAGATGGTCAAAGACAATGAAAAAAATACTCTTCTTGGGTTCAGGGAAAAGAGAGCAACAATCTGGGATAGCCACAGATGATACAGAGTGTCACTGGCAGAGCAAGGGAATTCCTTCAGGTGTCTTGGAAAAACATGCTGACAGCAGTAAACCAAAAACGTGCCCAAAGAAAACATCACTGTTTCGCCAGTGGGCCCACTGCAACAAATGCAGTTTACGTAGGGAAGGAGGGTCATGACATTTAAGCGGTAGTTGCAGTGTTTACCATCGAAATTAGACCCATTTATATGGCTACGATGAAAGACAAATATGTGAGAAAAATGAAACAAGGGAGAGATCAAGCTTTAAACTACCTAACAAAGTCAGTTCCTAAAGAAACTGTGGTGCTGCATCAGTGGGGAAGTAAGACACAAAGCATTGGATTTATCAACTGAGTTGATAAGGTACATTGGCCACTGTAAAGAAATTGCTTTTTGGTGGCCAATTTACCTCATCAACTCAGTTGATAAATATAGTTTTGTATTTGAACCACCTGTTGATCTCTCTATCTCTCTATCTTACATCCTGTAAACTCACCACTACACTCCCACTTCACTATACCATAAATGATCTAATGAATGCCCACTCTCAAATAAAAGCCTCGTATCTAATAAATGCCCCCCTCCCCCTGAGGTGTGAAGTTTGTATTAGATGCTCCCTCTAATAAACACCCCCCCCCCCCCAAGAATCGCCTCAAAAACCAATTTATTTAGTTTCTTGCTTGCTTGGTTGGCAATGGCTTGCAAATTGCATCTTGTTCAATCTCAAGTTCAAAGTATGGATAGCGCTCTTATTATCTTCTTAATTTTTGTACTCAATATGTCAGCAACTTTCTACTCTGTTTTCTATCTTACTCCGCGAGCAAACTACGCGTCTTATTTGTTTTGTTGACGTAGTTACAGTTAAAGTGAAATAAATGCCTCTCTCTAATAAATGCTTCATATCTATTTAATGCCCCCCCCCCCCCTAGGACCCCTAAAATTTAACAGACGCCCCGGGCGTTTATTAGATTATTTACGGTATCCTTAAATTATATATTATCTTTGGGACAACCTACAATAGCTGTGACCAGGACTGAGGCTCATAAAAACCAAAAATAATGTTCTATGATTATTTTAAATTTAATCCATGCCAGAAACTGAGGATCATAGCTTGTCCAAAAGCTAATTTCTTAGTTACTTTCTGTTTACGTTTATTCAATATTTACCAGTATTTCAGGGTCACCATCGATGTCTACAGGAATCAGACCCTTACTGGCCAACCACACAGCAAATGTATGAGAGCGTTCAGCATTTAGAGTTTTCCTGACTGAAGGCATAATGCAGGATCTGTAAAAACCTTCATCTCCAGTGATAGTAAAATAACTCGCAAACATCAGTCCGGTACAACCAACCACTCCCAAGGCATGATTAATGAGTTTTCTTGTCACACGTTGTCTAAATGTTGACTGTGACTGCAACAAAGTTTACAGTGAGAATTAAAAGAGCACAATTCAATACTTTGTTCACGCCAATTTAAGGTCATTCCCCCGATATAAAATTGAACATACGATTTTTGTCAAACTCTCATAAGTTATCTATCATGCAATGTTTTGAAATATAAAATAAAAAGAATAGGTCCCCGGCATGTCCGTTTATGAGATATCATCGTCTCAAGTTACCCAATAATTCCTTGCAATTTCTCCTAACAAACACGTTTTTTTATCAGTTTACCCTACTTTCCGTAGGAACAGGAAACACATAACTAAAGCAAATCTTGAAACAACGTACTAGATATAATTTATCGATAACAGGGAACAATTTATCAGATCTTTCGTGGCAGATGCTTGTAGCATCAGACAAAATTGACTTAAATCTTTCCTTGCCTGCGTGTTTTCAAGGTCATGATTTTATCTCCGTGAGTAACGCGCTTGTAGTAATAAATTTGTTTTCAAACATGTTTTTTTTTTGTCTAATTCTTTTAACAAAAAGAAAATGAATGGTAGGACAAAATTATTTGGAAAAAAAGGATGGGTCCCCATGCTTGTTTAAGAGTAAATGACTATTCTTTTCTCTGGTGAGCTTAGCCTCACAGGAAACCTGCCCTGGACGTGCACACGCTCACAGCGCGCGCTAATGACGCAACAAATCTTGCGCAGTAAGGATGCGTATTGCAATACAGGGGAATGACCTTAAAACCACTTTCAAAACACCCATATGCCAAAATTAGGTCCTCCTCCAAAATACCCATGGATGAAATAAACAAGAACTCCTCCAACATACACTGTACTAACCCTCCAATAATACCATGATTTATTAATGTACAAGTAATACCTAGTTAATCTTTATGTCATGTGCCCAAAAATATCTGGGACCCCCCCTCCAAAAAAAATACTGGTAAACATTTCCTTCCTCCATCCCCCCCCCCCCCCCCAAAAAAAACCTTTTCAAATCCCTGTCACAAACCCAATAATTAATTAAATCCCTCATTCAATTATGTCCTACAGGGCACCACAGTAGCTACAAGTGTGGGCCTTTTCGAGACTGGAAACTCTGAGTGAGAGACGGGTGGGGGGAGGATGGTAGAGATGCATTGAGCTTTTGACAAGTTCGCACTTGAAATGAAGTACGATCGATGCAGTTATTGGAATAGCCCATACCTTCAAGTTCTGTCAGTTTACAAAATACCTGACCGAAGAATGCTAGTATTACCATACCTAAAACTGCCATTAAACTTCTCACTGACAGACCCAAGGTCTGTAGATCTCACAAGTAGTGGCTTGCATTTCGCCAACAAACTCACCATTTTGACGAATATTTCCTTCCGAAGAAAAGCTGGCAGTTGAAAGATTCGTCGAATAGACGTGGAAGAGGGAGAGACAACGAGCTTGCATTAACCGCCTGAAGCAAAAACCTCCTTACGAGGTCCGACATGCAGAACTGTCCGCCATGTTGAAAGTTCTCTTCATTCCCAATCTCCGGCCGAGCCATCATAGTTCCCGTCACAGTCATTTTTGGGCGCGAATTTTCGGGTGCTTACCGGGAGAGGGACGGGCTCATGTCGATGATTTACGGAGAGTTGTACATGAGGAAATACCCTGCGAGCGAAGATCGAAGGGCTTCTGCTCGCAGGGTAATGAGGAAAGAGACCGGAAATCAGCATTGTGGCTCCTCTAACTGCCACAGTCCATTCCGGGAATTAGTGACGGGTGGTTGTGAAGGATGTGTGCCGGATGAGTGTGTGTTGCATTGGGGAATTCGTGGTTTTAGTATTTTGGGGCTTGTGCAATTTTACCTAGTATTTTAGGGGTTAGAGAGATTGCGGAAAGCTATTTTCTTTTTTGGGGGGGAGGGGTGGGGGAGATTTAGACAAAGGTTAACTGGGTAAATTTTGGATCAAAAAAAGGCCCTTAGTCTAGTAATGGGCTTCCAGGTTTTTGGGATGTTTCTGGGTGTAGAGGGAAAGTCATGGCTTCATTGTCACACCTTTCCCACTCTCACTCACAGATGAGAGTACCCACATCTGGGGGAGCAGGATGTTCATTTCTACTGGACATCTGCATTGAATGACAGTCTTTCTATATTCCAAAATCAGACAAATGACTTAATTACAGTTGTAGGAACATTCCCCATGAACACCTGTTACAAATAATAATTATTTTTTCAACAACAGAAAATACAAGAGATGGCAAATATTATTACTCATAATTTTTATTTTATGCAACCTATTTATTGGTAAGATGGACATTTCAAAATTGGTTGGGCAAGAGTTTGTCAGGGTGAAAGTCTAAAAGGGGAAAAAATTGGCGAAGAACCATTTTTTTGCCCATTTTGACTTTCTCTCACCCTGACTAACTGACCCTGGGTCTCTGAGGATGGGTTCCAATGCTACGTCACTCCCACAAGGTGGCAATAAAAATTTTTGATAACTTGTGGGAGTAATTATTCCCCTATTTCTCTTTCAGTTATACTTCTATTTCCAGTTTCCCTGTTAAAGTGCATATCTGAAGTATTAATTATGATAGCTTATCATCATCAATAATAATAATAATAACAAACTTATTATTATCATTATTATTATTATTAAGCTTTTCATTACAGTGCCTATTTTTGAACAACTATTTTAAAACAAATTTTTAAATACGAGTAGCTTGTAAGTTGAGAATTTATTAACTTTATACCATTTTTAATGTTAAATAGTTAGTCATTTTGTAATAAAAATTGTTTCTCATTAATTATTATTATTACTATTATTATTATTATTATTATTATTATTATTATTATTGTTGCTGCTATAATTGTTTTAGTTGTTCTGGGTAGTCTCTCTTATTTTTTCCTGCAGGAAAAGAAATTAACCCCTTGTACTTCAGGAGGAAGGTATGTTTGATCCACAGGACCATCAAATGCAGGATTGTACTTGTATCCAGCCCCATAACCCAAGTCTTTCATGAGCTTGGTTGGTGCATTCCTGATGTGTAATGGGACTGTTGGCTGAGGACCTTCCCATACATTCACATACTTCTTAGCCTCATTGTAGGCATTGTATACCTCAATGGACTTTGGAGCTCTGGCAAGGTATACTGCAGCTTGGGCAAGGATCACCTGGGAAAATCACATCCACACTACATAAGCAAATTCATCAGTTATTAATTCATTGGGTGAAAAAATACTGAAGGTAAGCTAAAGGTGAAGTCACTCTACCAGCAACCGGTTCTTATAGCATAAAGCAGCTAGGAGTATTACTACCCCCACCCCCACCCCCTGGGATGGGAGGCTAGTCATTATAGGGCTACCCCAACACTTTTCATAGGTACCCATTTATACACCCTGGGTAGATAGAGAATGTTCCTTGTCTAGGGAAACATCATGGCAGTGGACAGATCAACCTAGCTTTGATATACCAAACCTCTTTTGTTTCAATCATAACGTCTACTCAAAAGACCTAAAAGCTAAGTAACCATTACATTACTGCACCTCCACTTATTACGAGCCTTTCAAGACATAGGAAATAAGTCAAATTTATACTTGCAGGTCAAGTAAACCAGCTACACTTGGTGAAGACTATAATAGTAAATTAAACAAATCTTGAAACTGAACACTACATTTTGAATAATACTAACATCGCACTCTGGCATTCCAATAAAATGGCAAGCCTGATAAGCAGCAACAGCCTGGTTCAATGCCTGTGGATCAGCCAGACCTAAAAGGGCAACATTAATGATAGACAAATCAATTTTACTTAAGGGGCAGAACTAAAGAAACTTTTTAGAGGAAGTAAAACTGTAAACCCGAAGAAAAACCCTTGGCACAACAATGAGGGACAATAACAAAAGTCAACCCGCACCCGTATGCACTGAGTCCAGGATGCAAGCCCATGGCACTTTCTTGGAGGCTATGATCTCTAACAACTGCACTCTTACTGTTCCCCTGAAGGGATGAGTGGAGATGGTGGGAGATGGCGCAGTGGTGAGAGCACTCGCCTCCTACCAATATGCCCGGGTTCGATTCCAGGCCCCGGCATCATATGTGGGTTGAGTTTGTTGTTGGTTTTTGCCCTTACTCAGAGGGTCTTTTCTCCAGGTCCTCCACATTGTCAATGATTAAAAAAAGGAAAAAAAGGTAAAAGCAAACAGACAGACAAAAAAACAAAAAACAGGAAATCAAATGACCACCAGAAAATAAACAAAATGCAAGCTAACAAGGTTTAATTCAGTGAATATTAACAGGGCTTGAAATAATTTCCCGGCTGGCGCCGGTCAAGTTGTCCGGTCAAACCTATTTTTGCTCGGACACCACCCATTTTTGGCCGGACAAATCTCCATTACGCCATATCTCTACAAAATTCCCCCCCTCCCTCTGCAGCATGATGTTTACATATCAAACAAGTACATTTTCTAAGCCTTTATTGTACATGGAGCCTCGAACTCATTGCAGGAAAAGTGGAATGCATGGTACAGCCACAACGTTCGGCAAAATCAATATTACATTTGTGCAAGCATCTATCGCTTCAGTTCTATGTCTTCTATACCGTTAAATGTTAATACCTACTAAAGCTATGAAGTTGATGAAATTGAAGCCTGCGATCTAGTTGATCCTCATAATAATACAAGCTAACTGATGTGAATATACAACAAGAAACTCTTACAAGTAGAATCCATATCCACTGATATGCTACAAAGTAAGCTTAGAATGAATAAGCTTGAATCTTGAAATGTTTCAGTACTATATCTTATTAAAAGGGGTCGGGGAAATGATACCAACAGGCAACTCTCTTTTTTCATTTGGAATACTTGAATGGCAACCTAATTTTGCTACTCGTTGTCAATTTCAAGTCTATACTGCCTGAGGAAAACATTGCCTTGCGAGGTAATGCCCGTGAATCCAATAATCACCAAAAAGCTTGGTAACCAAGTATTTATCAGGGGCGTGCCGGAAGTGATGAATGATTTGTTCCGTTTCAGCGTTTTTAGAGACGATATGAATTACAACTTTTATGGATGACTATTTGGCCATTTGGAATTACTGGAATTACATCAACGTTGTGCAATTAAGGAAATGAAAGCACTTTGTTGTGGTTTTGAGTGAAACAAAAACATATCAACGCCAAAAATATATACAATGTTCGGGAGCCTACTGATCCAGTCCTGTGTCTTTTATTAAATCTATTGCTCTGTCTTCTAATTCGTCCTCATTATCTGAATCGGAATCTTCTTCAGTTGAAGAAAAATCAATCAAGACCATTCCCCTTTTCGCAAACTCTCGGGCCTTGTACGATTTCCTCTTGCTTTGGTTCGGAGGGCGAGTGGCGCTCGTTACCCACAAGTGAATGGCTGGTGTAGTGTCGTAACCTTGAAAAGGGGGACCTTCCATTTTGACTCTTATCAGGTGGCTAAGGGTGTTCTCGCTGAGTGTTGCCCGAGAATCCGAGAGACATTGTTATGCTTCTCACGTCACGTTTACAAAATCCAAGCGGACTATATATTATAAGAATATAGTAATTCATACTGCTACACACGCTACTCCGGAAGACCCGGTAATTTGCGGTGACGGCTTGATGAACGACAAAGCGAAGATTTGCAACCACCGGAAATTTTACAACCACTATTATGAATCATTTTTTAAACGTTCTTGGTCTGGTAGTATCTCTGTCTTTTCCCCTTTTTATTCACAAACGCCAATAATGTTGAACCTATAAAAATTTAAAACCTGAAGATCCGCATTGAATTTTTCTTTACAAGCGTAAACGACCGGACAAATTGTCCGGCCATCCAAGGATTTGACCAGACAAAACCTATTTTTGACCGGACATTGTCCGTTGACCGGCCGTTATTTCAAGCCCTGTATTAATATATGAAATAATCATATATTTGAACTGGGGATTAAAAGATAGAATTATATGAAGATCATTGCAGTGAAGGTGTTTCAACTTAAGCAGTTGAAAAGAAGAAACCTGAAAAAATTCAGGCTTGAACGGGAATTGAACCCATGACCTCTGCGATACCGGTGCAGCGCTCTAACCAACTGAGCTATCAAGCCAACTGGGAGCTGGTCAGTTGAGAGTTCATATTTATCCCATATATGGATAAATGTGAACTCTCAACTGACCAGCTCCCAGTTGGCTTGATAGCTCAGTTGGTCAGAGTGCTGCACCGGTATCGCAAAGGTCATGGGTTCGATTCCCGTTCAAGCCTGAATTTTTTCAGGTTTCTTTTTTTCAAATGCTCACGTTGAAACACCTTCACTGCGATGATCTTCATATAATTCTAAGGTTCAATTCACAACAAATCACTTGCCAATGTCCTCACTGGCACATCGCACCAGCCGCCGAGCAATGTAGAGGGGGTCTTCACCTCCCTCAAGCATTCTGGCAAGCCAGTACAGTGCAGCATTCTCATCATTCCCTCGTATTGACTTGTGCATCGCAGAAATAATGTTGTAATGCTCTTCACCATTTCTGTCATAAAGTAGATGAGTTCTTTGCAGACCCTCTTTAATATGAGATACACTGATACAAACAGTGTCCTTTCCATTGCATTCTTGAGCATCAGTGTCACTATCAGGTGTCAGTTTTCCATTTTGGGAACACTCTCCATTTTGTTGCAAAGACAAAGAGCTCTTCGTGCTGTGCTTTGCTGCAGCCACTTGTGATTGTATAGCAAGCTGGAGTCCATTAAGTGCAATCCTGGCATCACCATCACAGAGATTTGCTAGAGCTTTAATGGCATCATCTTCTACGACTACATGATAGTCACTGCCAAGGAAATTCAAACAACAAAGTTAGCATACACTACATTCTACAAGATTTGATTAGTTTGATACAGTAACTTCAAAACAAGTCAGAAGGGCAAAGCCATTTGGTGAGTCTTCAACCAAATCCACAACAGCTGAGAAAAGTATTTTCCAGAGATGTTGCTTATCAGAATTAACCACTGTTTAGTTTTTTGCTTTCCGTCCATCAAATTCTATGTGCTTCTTCAAACTGGAAAAATTGAAAGGCTCAGAGCATAACTGTCTTATGCTGAATTTTGGCCGGTTTTAATTTATGCTCTAAACTGCCTCAATTTGTGCATGGGACCTTCAAAAAACTTTATAAGCAGTGTTCTTTGAATGAACTGAAGGCCCCATGCAAAAATTGAAGTTGTTTGGAGGAAAACAATAATACAGCCTGAAGTTCGACATAAGACGGGTATGCTCTCAGCCCTTTAACTTGACCTCGACAAAAGTAACTAATTTATTAAAACAACAATATTTCAGTGGATGCAACCTCACCTATACTCTGATGCAGATGAGTCTTTCTGTTTCTCCTTGAGGGAATCCCCCTTGTTAGTCAAAACTCCCATGTTGTCCAGAGCATTCTGTAGGATCTGTTCCACATGATCTGTAGTAAGTTTTTCAAGGACTATGACTCTACAGCGGCTGAGCAGCGCATTGTTAAGCTGGAATGATGGATTCTCAGTAGTTGCTCCGATTAAGGTTATTGTTCCATTCTCAACATGCGGAAGAAATGTATCCTATGGAGGGAAATATTATTTTACTCAATAACTAGGTACATTACGTGGTAAACATTGTCTTCATCTCATGCGATTAACCCTTTAAGCCCTGCTATAAAAATGCATATTCTCCTAACTATTCTCCATGCATTTCTTATGGTACTAGTTGAGTGAATTTGCACAGAGATCAAGACATTTCATGTTTAGAGATCATTTCCTTTATTCTTGTGACCCGTGTGTTTGATCAAGTAGGGATGTTGTAAGGAGAAATTAGATGCTTGTCACTATTGGGGTTTAAAGGATTAAAGTTACAGCCAACCAGAATGCTGGAAAGCTGTTGCATATTCTTTGGAATCCCAGGTGTCATACTCACAGTGGTTTTGCGGCATCTGTAAGGGTGTCGCATAGCAAGATATGGTCAATTAAAATGGTGGAATGGAAATTATTTTTATTGGGGGTATAATAATACTGAAATATCTTTGGATTGTCCTCAAGAACCTTCAGAAATCTTTGGCAATCTTTAGAAACTTTCTGAAAATGGTTAAGAAACAAACAATTTTTAGACTACCTTTAGGATCAGAATCTTAAACACCGTTTGGTAATCTTCCAAAAAAATTACGAAAATTAACAGAAACTCTTGAATGACTTGGGGACATCTTTAAAAATTTCCAGTATGATCTTATTTGATCCACGATTGTTCCCCACAGAAGGAATTTGGCAACAAAAAAATGCATCATCTCTCCCTCCACCCCTGCATAGTGGAATACTGTGAAAATTTTCAGTATACACACAAGCCTTTAGGCAAGAGTATTTACAAAGAAAAATCAGGTCGCAAGTTAGTGTCTTATCGATGGTACATTACGAGAAAGAATTGTATAACGTCTGTTTTAACCCATGCCTTTAAATCACTTCTCCTGCCAACAATTACCCCACTGTCAGGACGGGGTCTAGTAATACCCATTTTTTTTTCATGTTCTTTTTTTTTCGAGGTCACTAGCCCTGGACACCCGGTTTCACTTGGCCAAGCAAACATTAATTTTGTCGCAAACGTCTGCTACATCACTTGGGCTCATACCTTGAGTGACTGTAATATATTTCGCACCCTGAGGGGAGGGGGAACAACAATGGGGTCTAACGCCCCTGGAGCTTTTCTTGTTTCTGTTATGTTGTACATGCCAAGGAAACATTGAAAACTGATTAAAGATTTTTCATTTGATGATTTCAAGAAATTGTAGTGAAATGACAGTGAAATTCCTCAGGATGGATTAGACTGCTTGCAGTCTGTCTTTTCTCTAAAGGTCCGTCGAGTATTCAATCCCAAGCAAGTGCGTTTGCAAAAAAAAATAATAATAAAAAATAAATCACTTTATTTAGGTGTCAACGGTATCTAGCAAAGAATGTTAATTGGGGACACCTCCAAAATCGAATTGGAATTTGGTCTTGTCTCATCTTGTCCCAATCCTTCTTGCCATTCTCATCTAATTTCGTGTCCAGCGTGTCATCAAGCATTATTTCGAGAGACAAACGAGAGAAACAGACTGCAAGCAGTCTAAGGATGGATGGATCATTTAATCACCCTAAAAGCAACAAGGCTTACCTGTTGCAGCTTATTGAACCTGTGTATCTCATCAACAAACAAAATTGTTTTGCGTTTGAACATTTGCTGTTCATTTTTAGCCACTTTTACAACTTCTTTCACATCATTTATGCCACTGGTTGTTGCTGACAACTGCGCAAATCGAGCTTTATTACTTCTTCTGGCTAAATTGGCTATAATGTGAGCCAGAGTGGTCTGAAAATCCAGGAAAAAGATATATATTATATTGGGGTTGTTATAAATTCTTTTTCATGTTTTGAGGCTATGAAGGGTGCTCAGATTATTATAATCTACATTACTATTATGTAAGTTTGTGATCTATGAATAGCCATTTTTTTTGTGTGAGTACAGGTTCATTTTCCCTGGTGAAGTGTGATCTGCTAAATAGCTGTGAACATGATTTTCCATAAATTGTCACTCATGAAGTGAGAATTGAGTTTTTAATATTTGTCATTGTTTGTGGTCACCGCCCAAAATAATGAGATAAATGTTTCATTTTGTGAGAGAAGTGACCTGGACTTTCCTTACCATCCTCTCTGTAGTTTGCAGGCAATGAGCTACTTTCTAGTCCTTTCCCATTACACAGGGCATGAGGCACTATTGAGGGGAGGTTGAATTTTGAGCATCCCATGCCCTTTTATCATCCAGACCAGGAGGTGAAATCGTACCCAATTTCACAATAACACATCAAAAAACCAAACTCTATGAAAGGGAGTACCTTCCCTGGGAGTGCAAGGTCTATAAGACCAACATTTATCTTGCATCCACACAGGGAAACAGATGATCAATCATGTCAGATCATCCCACAACTTCCCCCTTTGCAGTTGATGTAAAACTGCCTATTTTGTCTGCCTATCCCAGTTCTTACCCCTCAAACACTAGTGTTTTCCTGATTCCTGTGCCCTTTTCTTATAGTCCCCCCCTTTCTTCCAGGTTATGTTTCTCTACATAGCTCCCCCCAACTGTGCCCCTTACCATCTCCAAGCCACTCAATGACCCCCACCCCTGCTGTTTACCTTTCCACAGCCAGGAGGACCCCAGAGTATCATGGATGGAATTTCCTCAGCCTCAAGCAAAGTCCTTAAAAGACTGTTTCGTCCCAGCACCTGGGACTGACCAACATATTCAGCCAACGTTTTAGGACGCATTCTCTCAGCTAGTGGCATAAATTGGCTGCCCTTTGATTTTTGCGAAACTTTTTTCCCAGGAAAAGAAGAACTTGAACTTTGATAAGAAACCGGTTCCTTCGCTCTTGCAGCAAAGGCTGCGTTAGTGTCTGTTGTCTTGGCGTTTGGTGATTTGGAGCTGTTTGTTGTTTCGTTCGGCTTCAGTCTTTTAAATGGAGGATTGTTGTTTGATTTTCCCGCCAAATTTGAAGAGTTGATGGGCAAGCTTCTCTTCAGAGAAGTTGAAGGAGGGCTTGTCATCTTTAAATTGTTTCCTTTTGCTCTTTGTCTCTTGCCAAAGATGCCAGTAGATTTTTCCGTTGAACTAGCTGGTCCCGTGGGAGAACTGCTGGAGGAATTAGCATCTCTGATCTTCGTCCGAGCTTCTTCACGTGTCGGAGAGCCTTCGTTTGCATTCAAGCATTTATTCACGTGTTCGGTCACAGAAGAAGCCGGGAACGATCGCCCGCAAATCGGGCAGTCTACAAGGTTAGTTTGCGACATACCAAATTCTATAAACCCGCTAGATAAGCCGGTCCTATGCCATATTTCTGCAGCAGCTAAAAAGCAACACTTCGGCGTTTTGCCGCGAGTTTGCAGAACAAACAAGAGATGTGTCAGCAGCTAACCGCTTTTTCATATGACGTCATTCCATACTTCCGTAAATCTAATTAAAAATGGCGGCTGGGTTCAGGTCATATGTGTGGGATCCGTGCCTAATAATCTCGCAAATAGTCGCTGTTCAGTGTGTTTTCTACTTATTCTTGGCATTTTGGATTCTTCTAGTTGACTTCTGGACGGGATCTGCGCGTTCGTTGGACCAGTTTTTTAGACCTAAGGTGAATACGACACTCCTTGTCGAGACCCAATTTTAGCTCGTTATCAAGATTGTCTTCTTTTGCCTCGGGAATTTTTATAAATTGTCCATATCTCTTATTCCTAGGAACTCCATATTTCAACTTTTAAGGGAAAGATAACGATGGCAGCGTTTTGTCTAAATTCTTTGACTGGGTAAGTCAGAAACGTTCGACGAAGCTTTGATAAAATTCTGTTGCGATGAGTCGGCTGTGCTATTTAATTAAAGCTATCAGCTGTTTCTCGACAAAGTTTTGAAATGGAAATTTGCCATAAACGTGATGTTGAGTTTTCAGCGTAATGTTGTTAGAATCAAACAAGCACGCGACATCATGAAAGGCTGTTGTTGTTGTTGTGTTAACACTCTAAAACTAGGATTTTTGAATTAAGATAACCATTCCTTGTTTTTAGTTCTCACATTCTCAAATTAGGAAATGTAACCTTGATTTTAAACTTTAATTTAAGAATATTTTTTTTCTCAAAACTATGACACAAAATTAAGAAATGTGCTCTTGATTTTAAACCTCATTTTAAGAATACTTTTTTTCTCAAAACTATGACACGAAATTAAGAAATGTGATCTTGATTTTAAACTTCATTTAAAGAACAAATTTGATCTTAAATCTAAGGCACAAAAAGAAGAAAAAATCTTATTATAAGAATTAGTATGATCGTGTCTTAATCGTCGTCTTAAAATAACAACGTGCTGGCTTTCTCGACACGCACTTCGCTCGACTTGGCGATGGAACACGCGCAGCAAAGAAGGCAATACTCCCTCCAAACCAAGAATGGTTACAAACCTCGCAAACAAGAGTCATCCGTGAGAAAACAGTGAGAATTCTCTCGTTTTTCTTGAAGCAGTCAGCCTCATGCGATTGCACATGAACAAACAGAAGTCATTTGCCGTGTTGTTTCCGGCATTAAAGATCGGTATTAGTTCGTATCTATACCAATTTTTAAATGAAATCAGCATGTGAGTGCATGTTTGTCGAGTGGTTAACACGGGCGACTTCAAATCTGAAGAGCCGGGTTTGAGTCAGGTCGGTAGGTCTTTTTTTTCTTTTCTTTTCTTTGTTTTTTTGTTTTTTGTTTTTCTTGTAATTTGAGCGGCTTTTATTATTTGTTTTCTTTCCGTTCGTAAATGTGAAATCTTTTTTGAACCCAAACATCTTTATTTAAATCGAAGAACTAGTAGCGCACGTATCGTAGCGGACATTTTTGTTTCTTGAATTGAGAACAGAATTGACCTGAAATCAAGTAAACATGACTCTTTCGCTGAGTTTAAAACAAGAAAATTTGTAGGTTTTTTCTTATTTTAGGGGATTCTTATTTTGAGAAATTTTGCTAAAATTAAGAAAAGTTTGGAAATTAAGGACTTAAAAATAAGAAACAATTTGCCCTTACTACCGGAAAAAAAACAAGAATTTTTTGTCCTTAAATTAAGAAATCGGGTCTTAGAGTGTTAAGTTTTTAATTTCCCCAAGTTAAGCGTAAAATTACCATGGATCAATGAACTTATTATTTAATATTTTTAATGCGAAATTGAAAGTTTTAAACTGAGATCATTAAGCAACTTTAGAGACAGCTTAATGGTCTTCTGCTAAATCATGAGCTGTGATTACTCTTCATTTTGGGAAAGACTTTAGCACCACCCCATACTTTGTCCAGTGGAACCCAACATGACAAAGTGCCAACGGACTGGCAATTAAAATGTGTTCATTATAACGGAGATTCCTTATGTTGGGGTCCTTTTCCATACATTTTACTATTACTGGTACTAGGCTGAAGAATGTTGTTTATTATACTGGGGTCTTTCACCTTCGTTTCGTTATTGGGGTTCCAATGTACTGTGAATAATTTTGTAACTGCAGGTTTGTTAGTCTTGATCCAGGGTTGGCAAGGGGTAGTCGACACATTTTGACACCGTCGTGACACGACAGTGTGTCCACTCCCTCTCCCTCCCTCCCACCCAAACTACTGAATTTTCTTCATTCTATAATTCTCTTTTGTCTGCAGGGCTGGTGGACTATGGGTGATAGTAAGAAGAGCCAAGCAAGTAAGTTTGATTAAAGTCTTACTATATATTGTTCATTTATGGATGGGAGACAAAGGGGAAAAACTTCTTGGGCATCTTCAATTAACCCCAACTTTTTAGAAATTCTATGGCAGCCTCTCGCTGCTTTTCTTGCTCCACTTTTCGCCCTGACTGAAGTAAGACGTATCTGTTCTGTTCCGTTCCCTTAAGCCCCTCTATTCATTCATGTTGTGTAAGTATAGCTGTGGTAACAGACTGCGTGCATTGCCCTTTTCCATAGGTTACTTAATTTTCCCAACTAGTTTATTTTGTCATTTTAGATCTGAAATTTCTTCTGTCTCTTAACCATGAGCACCAGTCCATGAGCTTCACTTATTTGTCCAAAAATCTTGTTCAAAATCAGAGGTGTGGCTTATTGGGAGAACATCTCAGAAAAGTGCTGTTTGATAAATTTCTTTAGAATGACTGTTTTGATAAAATCCCCCCCCCCCCCCGCCAATGCAGCACCATAGTTCCATTAGAAACGAACCCCCTTGTTAGCTGTTCTGTTAAGGTATCAGCCACGGAAAAAAGTGTCATTTTTTCATAAATGAGATTTTTACATGCTCAGATAAATCTCTTCGAGAGTTTTCTTTCAAACAAAAAATTAGAAGAGAATAATGGCTCAGTGGAGAGTTACTAGGAGTAAAAGATTTTTCCTTTTTAATTATGGTAATTGCTCACTGACAAGTTCTCTTGCACCTGATTAACTTGATCACGTGAAATCGAAAGCGCTTCATGCGAAATGGTTTTTTTGTACGAAGTAAAGAGAGTTTTCTTTCACCTAAATGCATCATTAAGAAAACGGTTGTGTGTTTTGTCTTCCAAACCAGCAGTGAAAGAAAACAAAACCCTTGACAAAGAATGGGCAGTGAATTGGCGGAAAGCAAACAAGGTTCATTTTATCGACGGGAGAAGTGGTTGCATCAATGATTTCCCTGGATTTTGCCGCGATTTTCGGCATCTTAATATCAACCTGGTCAGCATTTCAGGAAATATTCATAACATTTTCATTGTTACATGAAATACGGATTGAAATAAGGAAAAAATTTTTGTAAATAAAACGAAAATGCCGAATGTTTTCTCACGTCCAAGAGCGGTGAGTTGAAAGCTAATAAATTATTTTCTGCCGCTTGCCGCGTAAGATTACTCCTGTTACATGTTACCTGTCAAAGTTCTATAATTGTTTGAGAAAGGTGATCCCTCTCGGGTATCGATCAAAATAGAACTCACCGGACATTTGTCTTAATCTCATTACCGGCAAGACACCGCAGAAAATACAGTTTCCTTTTTTTCTCAAAAGTCAAATTTTGGTGAGTTGTGTATGTACGTTTTAAACTACAAGTTGACAGCAGCTAGACCAATTTGGATGAAATTTGGCCAGATTGTTGCCAGATACCGGTAATTTTCCTACAAAACCATGTCTGCGAATTTTAATCTCTCTTTTTGTTTTAAAGCTAGACCTTTTTTCTGCACAAAGTGCTAATTTATTTGTCTTCTCTGACTTCATCTGCTAATAAAAGAAGAACAAACGCACTTTTCAAAAATCTGAGACACGGTTTTTTAGCCATAGGTGTCAAGAAGAGAATGCAGTGTTAATCGTTTTGTTTTCTTTGTTTCTGGAGGGAGTGGAACCTAATCTATTAAGACATGTATGTGTGAAAAAACGTTCCCATTTTCCAAACATGTTAAACTTCTGCCTCTTTTTGAATGTAAAGTCATTTTCTGGAATTATTAAGCTGCCAAAAAATGTATCGTTCACAGGGTTTTTCATGAAACCAACAAAAACTAGAGTGATCTGCATGCAAACGGTCCCGAAGGGTGGCTTATACCTTAACAGAATGATCTTGTTACTAACAGCAATTTTAAGTCACTTTTTTAGAACAACAGAAGGTCACCAGACCTTCAGTTGCATTGCATTTCTGTGGTTATTGGTCCTCCACAAGCAAGAAAATCCAGGAAAATACCACCCTGTTTTTGGGTACACTTGAAACCATTAAAGACTACTTCTTTCTCTTACAATCAAGTGTCTGGTTACTAAGCCTTCTACAAATGTGGATGTCGTAGCAAAACAAAAACATGCTTTTGTTGGTGGGTTTCATCGACCATCAATACAAAGAGTTTTGCTTTTCTGTAGAACCTTTTCTTCCAAAATTTACACTTCTAATCTCAGGGTGTGGCTTATCTGTGAGTGCAGCTTATAAGCCACAGAGTGTTTACATGGAGAGGTCATTGAAACCTCCTTCTAATCAAAAGGACTTTCTTTTGTGCAACATCAAATATGAAGTTTAACCAGGGTTTTTAGCTGACAGAGGAAGTGAGGCTGAAATGTCTTTGGTTTAGTACATTGTGGTTCCAAACTGAATAGATTTTCTTTGAACTTAAGCATTTTTGGAAGGTATGAAAAGATATCAGTGGCCTAAGTTAACTAAAATTAATCTTGTGTGTTTTCTTTCCAGTGTCTGGACTTTTCAGCCACAGCCCACTTAATTCACCTGATATTCTGCAGTATTTATGCTGGTTTTCCAACATCCTTGACGTGGTGGCTTCTTAACCTTGCGTGTATGGCACTAATGGCTGTCATAGGAGAATTTGTCTGCATGAGAACTGAACTCAAAGCTATACCAGTGTCAGTTGCTTCAGTTAAATCTACAGTCTGACCCCAGTATACTTTCAGAACAATGTCTCGGGTCTGTTGTAGGCTACGCTGTCTGAATAGTGAAATGTGGAATGTGCGGGTGTTAATATTGCCAAGCCACAGTCCTATCAAGATGGCTGTAATGCAAAAAAAGGTCTGGCCAGAGAGTGAAAAATTGGAATCCTATTGGCATGTAGTGAAAGCTTGGATGCATTTTCCAGGGATTTGTCCTAAATGTGGCATCCAAAGAACACCAATGTGCATTTCAGACCAATGTGCCACTTCCCATAAGTGCTCAAGACAGTAGGATATTGGATCCAGTTGCAGCTAATGCTAGACACTAAAAGCTGGTTTCCATACGATTGCAAAAAAGTCACAGTTGTCATCAAAAGGCATCCAATAATTACATTATTAATTAATAGTGACAGTTGTTGTTGTACCAAAATGCTACTGAATGCAAGATGGTTTTCCTTGCTCTAAAAGGGATTGTGAATTGCCATCATGTATCTACAGAATAGTATGCAAACTCAGATTTAAAGCGCATTTAGGGCTGAGCTCTACTCTACAAAGTCATATAAGTTAAAACTATGCTATTAGAAAAGCTACAAAAAGTGAAAGACTAAGTTTCTCAGTTGCAGTAAAAATACATCAATTCTTAGAGCCTTAGAGGAATTTATGAAGTCATCACAGTAACTGTTTTCATGTCATATTTCTAGTCATGATAGATATCAATTAGCATCTTTCTTTACACATGTCACTTGTTTGTCGAGAGGGGCTTTTCAGGGCCAATGAGACAAATAATGCCAATAAACATAAAGCTAAGAATCCCAGCTGGTGGGAAACAGACCAGCTAGCTGTTTACAAGTGTGAAGGCAAGGAGTTGAACTCAGGTGAAACAACTCCAGCTAGTGGCCAGATAAGAGCAGGACTTGATTTCAGATTTCAAGTCCCTGAGCAATTAACCTCACTTACGTCCAAAATTTCTCATGGCTTTACCAGCCGAGACATGTCAGATAACAACTGTGTTACACCAAAAATTTATCATGTACAAACCAAGAAATGATGTGAAGAAACTAGCTGAACTTGAACAATGAGCCAAGCAGCTATATCATTGGTTGCCATGGAAATTTTCAGTTAATACAGACACTTTTTCTGGTCTCAGTGGCAATCATTGGTAGTGGAATTTCACTGAATTAGTGATAAAAACATTTCTGCAGTTTTATGCTTTAGTATTTTAAGTGCTAGCTGGATTTTTGTCAGTTTTGGATGACTTCTTTTCATGTCAACAACAAGGTCATGTAACTCAGCTCAGCTTCACAGAGGATATAAATTGGAAATTAACAAACAATTTAAGACGGAATCCATTAGGAAATTGAGTAAATTTAATTTTCAGTGGACAAAAATCTCGTACCAGAATAATTTAAAGCATAGCGCATTCTTTTTTACATTTTTTGAGAGCTATGGTTGTAAGTTGTTACCTGTAGTAACCCCAAAGACAATTTCTTATAGGAGCCCGAGAAAATAAATATCAAATTTCACAAAATGAAGTCTTACGCATAAAAATTTACCTATTTTACCCGTGTTTACACAATTCCTGTGAAATTTGAAATTTAATTTCACGGGCTCCCATAAGAAATTGTCTTTGGTGTTATTACAGATAACTAATTGTGTCTATAGCTCTTAAAAAGTGTAAAAAAGAATGCGATAAACTTTAAATTATTCTGGTACAAGGTTTTTGTCCACTGGTTACTCAATTTCCTGATGGATTCCATCTTAATACCATATTAATATATTAATAAAGAATAAACTTAAGATAATAACACCTAAGTAGGGAGTGAGTTGGGATCCTCCAAATAGCAGAGGCTAATCTAGTGGATGATCCCAATAAATATTTAGGTTGTATTTAGGTTTCGTTATTATATCCTGTTATTGTTAATTAAGTTTGAACTTGACAAGGTCCAAAACAGCAATATTGATTGGAATCATTGGCAACTTTATGCCCTATTTATTTGGCAGCAAATCCCTCATACTTTTACCAGTTCATTTATCATTGCCACCACCATGCGAGCACCTCAAAATACTGAAATGCCTTACCTGAGCTTTGGTATTCTAGGGGCAGTCAGCTAAGAGGGAAGGGAATCTTGACAGTTGAAAATCAAGATGGCTCTGTGAAATGACCTGTGCAAATATCTTGGAATCTGTTCAATTTTCCTGTGTCAGGTGAATTCAAGTCTCACTGTTTCAACCCTGGCAAGCAAAATTTTGTTTTAGACTGCAATGTTTATTTAACTTTGGATTCTAGGTGGCTCACAATACAGGTGGTATTTCCAAATAAAATAAACGAGAAAAAAGTATATGTTACAAACAATTATTAGGAATAAAAAATTATGTGATTTTGAATTTAAATACAGAATTCTTGGTTAATTTGTTCTTTCTACTCAAGACATAAGTCCTTTGAAAGCTGGTTAATGTTAGTACTGGAAATGGAACTTAAAAGAGAGGATCTTTTTGGTTACTATCTTTCTTGTATTGGAAGAGAGATATCAGCTCCATGATGTCTTGCTGTGTTTTCGCATGCATGATGTACAGCACGTATGTCGCACTTTAAGTAAAGAGTATGAGATCATTGAGGACAGAAACTTCACTGCCACTTCAGTCTATTCACTGCCATTTCAAGAATTTCCTTAACTTTGTGTCAGCTGTTCAACAAGTACTTTAAGACAGCAATAGAAACTATTTCTAATGCACAGCAAACTCATAAAATTGAATTAAGTAATGCCACAATTTCTTAATAAGCTAAATCATGGCTATAATGCCTTGTGATGAATTTTATTTGAGGTGACTCATACTTTGTGTGTGCGTGATACCGAGTATCTGCATAATAACCTGCTTAAATGTGTATCTACAATATATGCTTATTAGGCTTATGCCTATGAGTATACAAAACACTGTTGCAGAATACATGCTGTTTAAGCTCAAAAGAAACAATACATTGTGGTAAAATACTGTATACGCTAATGTGGTATGTTACAACGGCCAACTCCGAGGACGATAGTCCATTGCATTGTGAAGTACATGACATAATCAAACATGGGCAGTAATATGGCCAGCTGCGATTTCATTTTGGGAGGGATGGGTTAATAATGTGCCGCAACCACAGACACAGGAAATTTTTAAAAACCAAAAGAACTATAATACCCATGGGGTGGGGGAGGGTACTTAGCTATATTAGTGATGGGAAGGTACAATTGAGGCCAAATTTTTATACCCCAAAACTCCAACATGTTGTTCCAGAAAATATCCATACTCCCCCCATGGAGGGTTTTTTTGGTTTGAACCCCGCACCCCTCTGGAAATTCCAGTCTAGGCTCATACATTCCTTTAAAAATTTTGGCCTTTAAGACCCCCCCCCTCCCCTGCTTGTGCTCATTTGTCACTGGCAACACTTAAGCACTGATGAAGGGGTTATATATCCCCGAAACGTCTGACTGTATTTTATGCAGTTTTCAGCACTCTAGAGATACAATTTATCTCTCAATATTTTTATTATCGATCACTTATGTGTAAATATGGTGCATGTGAACTCACAATTGCAGTCAATAGCATGACTTTGACTGGTTGACCTGGAAATCAGTGTTTCAATGCTTGTTGAGTTATTATAAAATTGATCATTCTATAAACACCATCACTTAAATAATTAACTAAAGTTGATCTCTTTAAAAAAAATATGTGCATCACTGCTTATGAAAATTATCACACCATAATTGAAGTGACTGATCTATAAATTAAATAAAACTCACATGAAGTGATTTCAAGTTAAAACCTAAAAATAATTAACATCAATTTTGGAAAAATACTTCTTTTTATACAAAAAATAATTCATCTTAAAATATCTAGAGATAAAACGTTTCAAAAGGTAAAAAACTAATTAAAAATCATCTCCTTTTGTGGAATAAATACTTCTACAGTATATTAATAAATAGTCTAGAGAGCAGGTGTTTGGCCATCTGTGAAGGAAAACAAAAAACAATGATTATCATGATTTTATTCCAATAACACTGCAATTTCTTTCCCCGCATGCATTTTACACTATTGCGTAGTACACACAAATGAACACTGACACCAAAATACAACCAACTTGGGCAAGTCTAGCTTGGACCATGCACAAAATATCTAATTAATACATAATAGGGTTATGCATTGCCCAGATGTAGTTTTGTTAGTAGCTTTGCTAACCTCTTACCTAAGTTAAGAAACAAGTAGCTAAGGTCTATAGTTGTGAGAAATTTCTAATAATGAAGAGCCTTATAAATATTAGCTTTTCAAAGGTCCTTGTTGGCTTTGACAATAAATGTTGGTCTGTGCAGGACAATTAAACCATAGGCAAGTAATCAAAAGCAGACCTTGTTGTAATGATTGAAAAATGTCCTTGCTTTCTCAGTCTTACAACTGAGAAATATATGGACTTGGATTTCCAGTGTTCTCCTTATCAGGCGGTAACCGGTAAAATTTACCACTTGCAGCACTGCTTGTTACCGGTTAGAACCACATACTAAGGCCTGGATCAGAACATCCAACAGTTTTGGATTGTGAAAGGATTTATTATCGGATTGAATTCTGAAAAGATTTGTGTCAATTGTACTACATACCACGTCTTCTCGTTGTCCATGCGTGCGTACAATATTACACAAAGTCTTAACTATCTCAACGTTTCTAAGTTTGTTAAATGATAGTCTCATCTCAATGTTTCCCTCATCTTCCAACTGTCGACATTTCTCCATATCTTAGAACATTCGGAAACTGTTGTTATCTTCTCGACGTCTGTCCGTGTGTTAATATATTCTTAATTAATTAAGATGTTGTTAGCATTGTCGTAAGATACTAGTGTTATCTGTCTTCTCGACGTTTAACCGTACGCTGGTTTGCTCAGGTTTGTTCGTAATGTGTCGTTAGTATTGCCTTCTCCTTGGAGGTTTTCGTTTGTGCCTTTGTAAGGAATTTGTCTCATCTTCTAGGCATTTCTCTGTACGTTTTTTAGGTTTCTGTAAGCTTTTTCTTCACGACGTTTGTCTGTACATTAATACAGTAACAGTAAGCGCAAACATGAAGCGTTTTCAAGGATTTTCGAGGCGTGTGTGAGCCTAGTGTCGTGCGGGAAACATTCCGGGTCTCATGACGACACTTTAACTCCAGGATAGAAAAGGATTTTCAACAGAGCTGCTTTACCGGTTTAAAAAACTCACCTACCTGTTACCCTGAAAACTAGGGAGAACACTGGATTTCTGATTGAATTGGAATGAATACATGTTGAACTTTATATAAGGAGTCTAAACACCTTATATTAGGAACAAGTCCTGATGTTATATACCTGAGTTCACGACTGTTGTGTCTGCTCCTTGGGCCACAAGAAATGTTTTCATTTCACTCTTTGGAAATAATACAACAAACACTGTTAAACAGAAATCTAAAATGCATGATAAGCAATCTTTCTGTGTGCACTGCAAGACATCAATCATGCTGATACAAACAAGACAAAACAAAACATCATGTGATATTTTTACATGTCTGGTGAAATTTTTACCCTCGAGCTGAAAGCCAAGAACAGCAGTAACTGTGGACATATTAAAATCATTGCAAAGGCGATCATTGTGGGCATTCTTAGGTTTCAGCTTGAAGATAGAATTCCCAAATGCATAAATTTGTTTGGTCACATTAACGTCACCCAGTCATCTATTAATTTTGCACATTGAAATTAGCTGGAATTATGATCAAATATGATTCCCCCGTGCCCTGTTAAATTGTAACAGGGAACTTTGCACTGCACTAACTTAAAGTTTACACTCGTGCAAAACATTAACTTGCCAATGGGTAGTTACTAAAAGAAGGAAAGAGCTACATAGATCTACAATGAGCTACAATGACCTACAACGATCTACAATGATCTACAATGACCTACAATGACCTACAGTGAGCTACAGCGATCAACCACAGTGACCTACAATGAGCTACAATGAGTTACAATGAGCTACAGTGAGCTTCAACGACCTGCAATGAGCTACAATGAGCTACAAAAAGTTACAATGAGCTAAAATTAGCTAGAAGGGGTTAATAGTATCACCATCCTCGCCTTTTTATACCGTAGCAAGGTTGGTCCTGCGAGAGGAGAATAATTAGCGACCATCCGATCACTTCAGAAAATCACCGGAAGTAAATAAAGACCGTTCTTTGCCATATTTTACGATTTTACGTTATCTTTTAACCGGAAGTGGCCTCGATTGTTTGTCGATGACCTGTCATGGGCGTAAAAAAAAGAAGCGCTCACAAGGTAGTACAGGTCATGTGAGAACGTGTCATCTTAGCACTCGTTTATGTGCGTCAAAATATTCGCTAATTCGCACTCTAAAATGCTATTTCGAATAATAAAACAAAGATGATGTAACAGCATAATCTGATTTCTGTGGCGCTGTTGGAGGCAACAATAGATAGTGGTGATGGTCAGGCCGAGCTTATCACCTCGCTGTTCAGATTTTGGCCTCTTTTGCTCCTGAGCTCACAAAGGTCATTTTTAAATTTTGTCCCTCCCCGATCGGCCAGCCTGGCTCACTTCTAATCATATTTTGTAACATCATAACATGTATAGATGAAGTTACAGTATTTTGGCGGTTAAGGCCCCACATGGATTATGTTCGGAAAATTGATTTTGTTGACAAGAAAATTATCAGGTTTTGATTTACACAATAAACCGCCACCCGGTGTGGCCATTAACTTCTAAATATTGGTCTTGTTTTTATTTGGTTTGCTATTTTCGTTCTAATGGGTTTATGTTGTGCCTTCTTCAATGACAAAGTGATCTCAAGCGAGATGCGATGCATAAATAAATAACTTTATTCCAACATTTCACTTAAACTTTTTTTATCACAAATGTTTTTACAAGGATAACGGTAATCTTCGGGAATCAACGGCTAGCATCGGCATTCTGCGAAAGGTCCCATGATTCCTTCTTCATATCTTGGAAGGATTTTTTTATTCTTTATTTTATTAGCTTTGAAATGATGTATAGTTATTCAAGGCTTATAAAAACACTGGACATTATTTATACACTTAATGTCATGAAGAGTACATTTTGCATTTATAGGTAGCTACATGGACTGTCACACAACGCTTCTCACCTGCCGCGAAAGCTGCAATCATAGAAAATCTGCAAAAATCGTAGAACATGCTGGGTAATTCTTGGACACCTTGGATAATGTTTGGTATTGTCGGAAAGTGCCTCTTACAATACGAGCACCTTACCCCTTTGTAAGTTGCGCCAGTGAGCGGTCCTCAACAAACAATCGGGGCCACTTCCGGTTAAAAGATATCGTAAAATATCGAATGCTAAAGTTTTTAAAAGAACGGCCTTTATTAACGTCTGAATGCTTTTCACTAATTATTCTCCTCTCGCGGGACCGACCTTTCTACCATATAAAAAGGTATAAGGATAGTGATATTATTAACCCCTTCTTGCTAATTTTAGCCCATTGTAGCTTTTTGTAGGTCATTGTAGCTCATTGTAGGTCGTTCAAGCCCATTGTAGATCATTGTATCTCATTGTAGCTCATTGTAGGTCATTGTGGTTGATCGTTGTAGGTCATTGTAGGTCATTGTAGCTCATTGTAGACCATTGTAGCTCATTGTAGGTCATTGTAGTTCATTGTAGGTCATTGTAGCTCATTGTAGCTCATTCCTTCTTTTAGTAACTATGCAGTAACTTGTCAATGTCAAAATGGTGCAACAAAAATGCAAGACAATTGTAACACTGCATTAGTCCAACCCTCATGTTTCTCTACTTTGGTATCTTGACGTTGTCACTGAATGGAGTGATGCATGAAGTTCATGAGCAGCAGATAATCAGCGGCTTCTTACAGTGCCAACACATAAACTTTTAACAATGAATGGTTTAAATTTGTATTCACGCTATTATGTTTTAGATACTCTGGACATCCTACCTGTTCATGTTCACAAGCAATATGTAAAGCAGTGTTTCCAATTAGGTCTTGTTTGTTGATCTAAATGACACAGGAAAGTAAGAAAAGGTTTTCAGCAATACATGTAATGGCATTGGTCTTCAAGTAGCCGGTTCACTGATGTTAAGCTGATATAAATAAAGCAGAGATGAGATGTGAGGCGTAGAAAGATGACTGGGGTCTCTGCAAAAGAGGGAATCCTCTTTGGTTAATTATTAATGATCTAAGTTAAAATAAAGAGAATTGTGACTTTGATGATGGTAGGTTGGATAGGCTTGACTTCGAACAGTTCGAACAGAGGTTCAAATATTAATTAATAAGTTAGCATGGCTTCAGTATCAAGATGTATTGAGAGGGCATTTTATGTACTAATACGTAATAGCATGGCTTATGTATCAAGATGTATTAAGAGGGCATTTCATGTACTAATACATCAAACACTAGAAAGAATGAAGGTGCCAGAGAAATACTCTTCTCTTCTAGTTGATAGAGATGCAGAAAACCTTAAATACAAACAATTACTGGGAAATTTTCTGGGACTTGAATGCATGAAGAGTCAAGCCAGTCGCTGCAATGAAATGATATTGGTGGACACGTCCACCAGGAAGCAAAGTACACCTTGTTTTTGAAAGGCAATAATATATTTACCTCTGCTCCATGCTGTAGAAGAACTCTGGCAGCATCAACAGAGCTGTACTCAGCTGCACCATGAAGAGGGATACCCTACATGTACAAGATTTATTGAAATGTGACATCTATAGAGTACATCGTATCATACTGCAGGTAACTTTACAACAAAGATGAGGCACAATTCTGAACTTTTGTAAAATTAACGAATCAACTCATCACATGAGATAGGACTTTTAAAATTACCCTGAAGTTTGTACGCCCTTTCTAAGACTATTGTCTGTGACCAATCCAATGAATTTCAGCAAGTCAATTGGCTCATCTATGTCGGTGCCTACAACCCCTGGCCATTAGTCTTGGGACACTTTACTCAAATCACATCTCATAGGTGTCATTTGGAAAATACTCTTGCCTCGCCCCCCTTCCCCCGTACAAAGTTGAAGTCGGGTTTTGAAACTGATGACTGTTCTTCAACATTGTTTGGGGAGGTGAGGAGGGGCACAGATAGTCATAAAACGTGTGAAAGACTTCTAATTACAGTGGGGGTTAGATTTGCTTACTTCTCATTGAAATATTACCAAGTGTCCCAAGGTCTAATGACCAGGATTGTAGCTTCAGTTTCTGTAACATGAAGTGACTAGGTACATTACAGAAAACTACTCTCCCTGGGTGGACTGTGCTGGACCATCACAGGATTACCCTCCACCAAGCCCCTGTTAGGACTTTGAATTAGTTTGCTGGTACCTATTGGGTACCCTGGGTGAAGAAAAGCAGTGTGGATCAGTTTCTTGCCTACAGGAACATGTTGATGCCAGACACCAGGACTCAACCACCGAATTTCATGTGACAAGTCTTCCAAAGACTACTGGACCACTACACCTCCAAACAACTATAAAGACAACTTTTGTTTTCTTTTGCTTTATTTGTTTGTTTTTTGTTTTCTCCTTCTTGTAAGCTAACCACATATGTTAAACTATTATTATCCAATGTCATGATCCTTAATGTGGTAAACCTACACATTTTAACATGATTTCTCTAGATCAAGGTGAGTCTCATTTCTTTAACAGTTGAATGGCTTGTATACTAACAATCCATAAGACAAACATTCATACCTGCAATATTTCATCCTTGATGTTTGGATCAAGTTTTCCTTCAGTCAGCAGGTAGGTTACTACCTAGAGAGGTTACAAAATTTTAAAAAATCAATTCAAAGTAGATCACAAAATAAAGAATTGTCATGAAACTTTTCAAAACAGTTGATTTTTTAGTACTACTATCATTACCAGTCTGAAATACCACTAATTGATCAATCGGTCTATACCTTTGTAGCATTTCTCTCTGCTCCAAGATGAAGAATTGTCTTATTGTCTTGAAATCGAGTGAACCTGATGTTCTTTTCCTCACGGAGATGTTTTACCTGAAACAACAGAACACCGTGCAATTTAAGGTGATTCCATCGAAATAGAAGGAATATTCAAAAACTCTAAGACTTGGTCTAACAGGTAATTATGTTCCGAACATTTCAAAAATGCAATAAAAAATAGGGGTCACCGAGCTTGTTTTGGCACAAAATGGATAGCCCTAACTATACGACCCGCAAGGTTTTCCTAGGAGACCCTAGTAATCAGAAATGAGAACCATAATTTCTTAAAAAGTCATAACTTGTATTGAAATATTGGAGTTACCACCAGGGTTAATTATGTCCTTGACAGTCACTCTTGAAAGGGACTATGTCACTTGTTTTTAGTATTACTTACAAAAACTAAAACATAATACAAGCAGGGTTTCAATAAAATTTGAAGTAGGCAGCTGGTTTGAGTGGAGTAGCCAACTGTATCAACAAGGTTTGAAAGAAATCTTTCTTTAATTACTTCAATTAGGGAAAATAGTAGCCAACTTTTTTAAGCGAATCTGCAGACGCTTTTCGTCGGTCCCCTGTGCTTATTGAAACCCCTGACAAGACACATTGAAATCGAAGAAGACCCAAATGTAATAGGTCAATGTCATTTTAGAATATTGCACTAGTTTTCTGAAACTATAAAGAAATCTCTTTGGCTATGGATGGCTAGGATGGAAATGGATTGCAGCTTGGAAAAATCTTCTTGGAAATATTGCTCAAACCTGATTGTGGTTTTTGCTACCTTTAAGAAAATCACTGTCTGTCTTCCTCTTGGTGTTCTTGGAGTGCATTGCAATTGTGTAGGAGAAAAGGTACCTACTTAGTTCCAATTTTAGCACAGTTTTGACCCAAACAGTAAATTTAAAATACCCATGACGTAGCCACATTAGAGATAGGGCTGGCTCACTTTGCAGTCTGATTTGCACAACCAGCTGAGTCAACTAGGCACCAGAGGCCCGTTTCTCTAAAGTCTCAGTAAGTATTCGGGCCCGGATCTATATTTTAAAATCAAAATCTACGGAATGGTGGTGTAGCTTTTAGCCTGCAAACCAGCTCGACTTGTTTCGTCAACTTAGAATTTTATTTCTTAGCTTTAAAAACCAACAAAATTTGAATCTTTGACCCATTGGCACCCGGCAAGCTTCAAAAAAATGGTACTTCCAAGCACCAAATGGCCTTTTTTAGCCCTGTTTGATCCAGTTTAGTCCCAATCCTCACGAAAAGTGCTTTCTAGCATGAAACGTTGGTGTTTCTTTTGGTATCAGGACATTTTCTAGCATTTTGAGTTGGGGCATGTGCACAATTTAAAGTATTTTTTACGCGAAAAAACTCCCCCGTCTACAGCTCTTCGAGATTTAGCGCACAATCCTGTTGCTTTTCGTTCTCATTTCGATTTTCGCTTTTTCCTATCGAGTTGGCCATACGACCACGGTTTCTGGTGATGAGAAAAGTTTGGCCTCAAAACTCATTTGAAAAGGGAAGAGTTGGCCAAAAGTAGCAGTCGGTGGGAAGGCCATGATTTTCTTGTGTTTTTGAGGTAAAAGTTCCTTGGTTTCCTGGCTGTTTCTCAGGATTGCTTGATCCGATCACTGTCGTTCTGGCATCATTTATAAGATCTTTTTGCATTGCATTGACTGATTATCAAGTGGAACGAGACGCCTGCTCATTCAAGGGCGCATACGGGTGCAACGAGCAATTTTACGCTCATAAAACAGCTTTATGGGCCTGAAAAGTTATCAGGACTTTCAAGAAACGGGCCCCAGTAACCTTTATATAATCAGGCTAAATTCTGATGATTTTGTTTCAATTACCACATCAATGTCATCCACTTTCACTGCCTCCCACAAATCCCAGTACTCATCTTCTGTTGCAAGGTCTGGTCCCTGACAAAACAACAACAACCAGGTAAAGAGCCATACAAACTAACCTGCCACCATGCAGACAATGGCTGATCAAAATTTGTTTACTTCTACCTTGCCTATCATCAAGCTAAAACACTTCCTTCCTTGCCTTCATAAAAAGCTTTACTACGAGTCATTCAGTTCAGAAAAGGGATTTTCTGAAGGCATGAGTGGCAAGTGCTGGTTCATATTCATTTATTATCAGCTCAAACCTCTAGTAGAAAAAATAAAGCTGAGCATAATGATGGATTTTTATACTTTTAGGATATTTATGATAATACATAACTAGTAACAAAAACTGAATACCATATCATCTTATGACATGTTGCTGTACATGTTATTTTAATTGGAAATTGATCCACACCAGTAAGACATATGACTTACAAGCTGTAAAGAATCATCCGTTCCTTGCTCAGGTGGAACAGCCTCATCTCCAACCTTTGAAGGGAGATCTTTACTGTTCTCTTCATGTGGCTCTTGACTGCCTTGTTCGTCACCTCCTTTAACCTGTTGAGCAGCTGTTACTTGGTTGGTTTGTTCTTCTTCTTTGACTTTCTTATCAGCTATTGCTTGCTGAGCTTGTGTGGCATCTCCTTGGATCTCTTCAATAACTGTTTCGTGGTTGATTTCTCCACCATCTCCTTTAGGTTTCTCATCTGCCATTTCTTGGTTGGCTTTTTTGTCATCTTCTTTGACTTGCTCTTCAGCTGTTGTTTTACTGTTCTTTAAGCTATCCTCAGTTTGGTGTGTTTCTGGACTAGCTGGTTTATCGGATAAAGAAGGGCTTTCTTCAACTTCTTTTTCTTTTGTGCTTTCTTCACTCTCTTTAACAGTAAGGACTTCATTTTCTCCTTCGCCCGCCTCACTTGGTTGAGTGTCATAAGCAGGTGATTCAACTGGTGCTGTGTTGACATGTTTTCCATGAGCCTCATCCTATAGAAAGTGGAAAAACAACTTACCAAAAACACATCTGGACACAACCAAGTGAACCCAAACAAACTCGTTAACACAAATAAAAGCCATTAAGTAAAATGCAAGATCAACATTGGACGGACTAATTTTTTGTACTGTCTTCCACAAGATTAAAAGACGTATTTCATTGTCTATTTGTCAAATGTTGAAGAAGGTTTTCACCCAGCTAATGCAAGGAATCGAAGTGCAGAACAAAGACAGTTACACCTGTTTTTGTGTGGACTATTGTAAACTTAATGATGTATCCATTTGCCCTCTCCCATATGAACAGCTAGGAAAACTGATTTGGTTCTCAGTCAGCAACAAAGAAGCACATTAAGCAGTTGACAAAATGAAGAAACATGGACTTATTAAACTATCCTCTAGCCCTTTGACCCATGTATGCATTGTACTGCTAAAAAACAATGTGGATTTTCTCTTTGTTCAACTACAGCACCCCTCTCAAAATGTTTTGCAAAAGAGAGCATAACAGGAGTAGAAAGGGAGTGACAGCTGGATCCACTTCCCTGTTTGGATGGAAGGGAGGGATGCAGCCTGTGAACAGGCTCCACAGTGAGGAAAAAGTTGGAGTTGAAGAGATCAGGGTCTGAAATTAACTTTTTTATGTGGGCATCAAGTGGCGACTGAAATTTTTTTTTCTGTCGCCAGAATGAAAATTCTGGTCGCCAACAAGTGTCCGTAAAATTTTTGCTTTCCAGGGAAACACAAAAACACGAAGTTTTTAAAGACGTTTCTTCGCTTAAAACATCTTACTCGTGAACGATCGCCAAGAGTCAGACTGTCATGTAAAAAGGCATTAAATGATCGTGTAGCTTACATTTTAGTTAAAAAGGAGTTTTTGTTAATAGATAGCTCTCTTAGTTTGAAGACTGAACATAACGCCACCTCTTCTGACTGTAAAGCGTTCTCAAAAACTTGCAGAATGCCAGGAAACATGACGTTTCGTTGAATATTCAATGGCGAAAGGAAAGCACATGATTATGCAATGCGCCCACGGTATGGCCGTCAGATGAAACCGCTGAAAACATGGCAGCCGCTTAATGTCGATTACAGTGCGTGGATTACAACTGTTGTGGAGGTCATTTAACAGGAATCTTACCTTCGTTTTTGATCTAAATTATTTTCTATGGAGATGGTTGATTAGAGATTATTCGACAAGACAAGGGGTAAGCTTCTGCTGGAAATCAAAACGAAATGCTGGAAATCAAAAGCGAAATTAATTCCTTGAGCGGCGGCTCAAAACATTAACAAGATGCTGAGAGTTAGTCGCCTGGTGGCGACTAGCCTTGAAATTCTGGTCGCCAACACTCAATTTTCAGTCGCATTGGCGACCAGCTGGTCATGTTAACTAACCCAACGTTTATGGTGTTTGACTAGTTTTATAATGTGGGTTTGTAATGCGATCCAAACAATGCGCGTGCTATAAACCTCCTGCTGTACATCAATAATTTTTTCTCCTTCTACTCTCAACCAATTTCTAAGTTTAATGCGCTACTTGAAAGCTCAGAGAATGTAGATTTCACTGTACACAATGAGTTGGAGTTGAAGAGATGTTAAATAACCCAAATCTTATGGCGTCCACCCGAAGACAATTACATCTTGCAGACAACAGATGACATTTCAATTATGAGGGGGTGGAATGGCGGTTTCAATCCTTTGTCAACAGGCTCTCCCCCTTCCCTCTCCCTCTCCTTCCTTGCCCCTCCCCCCCTCCCCCATCTCTTCACTCATTCTCGCCCTTTGTTTTCTTCACTCTTTCCTTTTCTTCATTCCTTCCCGGACCAGAAAGCCTGTTCACAGGCTACAAGGGGCGTAAAAACTTAACTCTAGTGGGAAGTTTACAAGCAGCAAATAATTGACTGTAGGCAGCAACTCACCCATAGTCAGCTTGTTTGGACAGAGCTTTTAACAAACAGACAAGTACACAAATATGTAGCAACAACAAAAGCACATGAATCACTGCATAATCACTGAATCGTACCAATTTGGACGGATTTTTGGTTTCTGTTTGCTGTACTTGCATGGCATTAGCTTCAGCCTCTTCTACTTTTGTACCAGTAGTGTTTGCAACCTCATCCCACTCTGTAATTATTGTAATTCTACCCTCGACCTGTGATGGAAGTTAATCGAAGATTAATGTTACATCACGACCTTACTGTCACTACAATCCCTGTAAGTTTGGCTGCCACAACAGCTTGTCTCTGTATAATTGTAACTGACAAGAACTACACAAATTGAATATGAAACTACAGAATGAAACTATAGAAATTACAGACAGCAATCTGAAAATGAAACACCATACTACATACATCTTTTGCGAACTTTCACAGACATTTTATCCAAACTTGTACCTTCTTTTCATTTGGATGTACAGTGAAGCACAAGTAGTGCTGACACCTCTTACCAAAACATACTATCAAAAAAGCAATTAAACAATCATATAATCAACTACCCTTGTCATAAAAACTAAGTACATAAGTTGTTCTAGAAAATCCTACTACTAATGTTGTGTTGGCCAAGATATAGATCAACTGCTGAATTTCCCTAAAAATAGTTTTTATTGCTGAGAGCATCAACCTGAGGTGAAATGATGGTATGTTCTTTTTCCAGATTGAGAAAAAGTTCTTGTGATGATCTTCTACCTCCATCATCAATCGTGTTGCATGATCTATGCCGCCTGTGAAGAAGAGAAGCTACTTTTCAGAAAGACAAGAAGGGTTTTCCATTGGCATGATACGTCTGAACTACTTCACTCTCTTTTCCTTTGTTTGGATACTTAGTTGTACCCTTTATCTGACCAATTCCAGGTTACAATGAAGCTAGCTAATATGACCTTCAATCTTGGACAAAACTGTTGAAAATGAGTGACAACTTTGACCACAAAAATCACAAGAGCACTTCCTAATTTTCCCTCTCCCCCTTGTCAACGTTCCTTTGTCACCAAAAAAGTCTGATGAATCATCAGTCCTTCCAAACAACATCAAGTATAGGAGGGGGGGGGGGGGGCATTTCTGTAATCTTGTCTGTGTTTCCACGCAGGGAAATCAAGAAATATATTTTCTGTGGTAATTGCAATTGTTCCATCTAGTTCTGTGCAAGATTGTAGCCCGCCACATGTGCCCCAGTAGCCTATGGTTAGAGCGACTGCGTGGTGAGCAGAAAGTCATGGGTTCAATTACCACCAGGGCCTCAGATTTTTCTTCCACTTTTCTTATTCAGCTAACTGATTTTGCACCAAAAACTGTACTCTTTGGGGTGGCAGATACAGTATCTAAATTCATACCAAAGACAATAATTCTTTAAAGCCACCCACTACTACTAAGTGAAGACACAATCGTGACCAAATCTACTTTAGCCACATCATAAGTGAATAAAACGAAGAGGCACAAATCATTAAATGCCCATTGACACAATGACCTTGGGCCACAGCATGCTTGACATTGTTATAGCCACTAACCAACAAATTTGTTTGATACTTTTAAATGGTATCTTAACTACAAATAAACAGAAAAATTAAAGCCACTTTCAGGCACTAAAACACCAAAACATTACTTATTCATCACGATCACCGCCACCACTACCAGTACCACCATCACCACAACCAACTGTTTAATTCTGGGTGGAGCATAGGGCCTCCACAACACATTACCGCTGTTCTAGGTTCAGATGGCTCTACTACTCCCGCTGTAATCCAGGTAGTTCCTGCTCTCTTCAATTCCACGTCGATTGATCTTCACAAAATTTTTCTCAGATGGCCACAGTACTTGTAGAATCCTTATTTTATTTTTTCCAACTTTGAACTGCCTATGCTGTCTCTGCCTGTCTAACAGTTTTCATCACACCATGATTCTCACCAACTAGCATGTTGTGTTGCATCACAGCCTTTTTCCTTCACATCCTGGCCACTGTTTAAGCATTCTTTAGACCTCCTATTAGTCACAGGTTATTTTATTCATTTAGCAAAAGAATAATATTTTATCAGGTATCATTGCAAATGATAAGACTTGTGATCATGACAAAGTTCACTGACAGTCAGTTGAAGTGCAGTTTCCAAAAGTCAACATCTGATGTTCCAGTGCAACTTGATACCAAGTCAGTGACATATGTTAAGTAGAGAAATTTGTGTCTTGTTTATAACAAAGAGTTGTTGTCAAGCGCCACTGAGTAGTGCTCATGAAAGGCTAGTCCTTGTGGTGAGGGATAATATGAATTACAATGCCAATTGTGCTTTTAAAAAGTGAGAGTCAAACATCAAGAGATGCGTAAACTTTGTAAAGAAAGGATTAGGTGAAGAACTTAATATACACATGGAAAGCTTACAAGCTTTGTGGCTACTTAATGTCGTGTTTTATATTATGTTAAAGTTGTCACAAACACCTTTAAATTGTTAAATATGTTTAACCGCAACTTGTGTTGATTATATGCTTCAACTTTCGACTGGAATAAAAAGTTCATACCCATAACGTTTTTAAACTTTACTGGATTAAAAAAAAACATTACAGAAGTCAATGGTGTCATGTTAGAACTTTATTATAATAAAATAAAATGATATTGTTTCTGATACTGTTATGGTGCATCACATTACTTCACAAACAAATTATTTCACCTTCAATGGTTATAAAAGAATTCATTTAAATATCCATTCAACAACCGATTAGACAATTTATAATTACAAGCACATCTTAACAAATGTAAGGTGACACAACGTGCAATATGCTTAGTGTGTGAAACAAGACTAGGGGTGGCAAATGGTAAATTTGAGACTTTGCAAGATGTCCAGATGATCATTTTCTCGTGCAAGCCTGAGACTCTTTTCATTTTTAAATTGTGCAACCAAGCTTTTACAGTTTTCTAATTGTGAGCCTAAAACGTTTCTGGACATAAAACGTCAAACCCGAGACTTTCAGATTAGTTTTGGGCCAATAAAGATGTTAATCAAGCACATCAGAACTTGGAGATCCCGAGACGGCTAGGTCGAAAAAAAGATCAAGACTCTGAGACGTAAAGAATCGCTCAAAAATTGGGACTCTGAGATGCTTACAAACCAGCTGAAATTTTGTAAGACTCTAATTTTTGGTAACACCATTCACCACCCCTAAGACTGTGCTGGCAAATTATCCTAAATAACTATGGAACAGTGGCTTTCTACATCAAATGTAACAGGGAAGACTACTAACCATAAAATCCTGGTTACAAGCTTTGGGTTTATACAAACCCAAAGAGGTTTTTTTCGGTATTTAAACACATCACATTGTGGTATGCACCTTTAATGTTTTGTTACCAACTTATGGATCTATGACTGGGTGGGCTTTTAAGTGGACCTGGGCTTATAACCAGCATTTCACAGTATGTCTTGTTGATATGGTTAGTTAATTGCCAAACATGACTTAGACCACTTTCAAATCCACTAGTAAGAACTTTGGATCAAAACCTGGGGAAAGCAAACTGCCCATCAAAATACCAACACTGCAAGACAAAGTTGCAAAGTGATGCACAAAAGAACATCTGGTTTGCCTGAGAACGTTCTGTTATTGAGGGAGGTGGGGTCTGTTTAACTATTTAGGTTTTGGGTTATGACTTGAAAGAGTTAAAATATGTGGTCACACTTACATTATTAGACTCTGTCTGTGCAATGATTTTGATTTGGTAACACCTCTCACAATGTTGACTGAGTGGAAATGATTTCTAACAATTGTGTTTAATATAGGACCATCCTCTTCATCAACCTGGACAAATCATAGAAATATGCGGTAACAAATTATTCAGGAAGGAATAAGTTCACATTAAAAGAAGGGTCATGCAAGAATTCAAAACCAAAGCTGCATGCATGTGGTGTCTTGAGCTGACATGACGTTTTCCATTTTTTATCCGGCATGGCCAAAAGCGCATTACAAACTCCAATCTGTAACAACCTTGTTTATACATTGAGGGTCACTGTTGAGTTGGACCAGTATCCTGGGGCTGCTACAGTAGCTGTGAGGGACTGGCACCGGTCCAACCATGAACAAGCTAGTAAATAAGGGTTTTGGCAAGTCTGCACTCAGGGCTAAGTCAGCTCAGCTTTCTCAGTAAAAGTCAGCCAAATTTCAGAGGCCTTAAATGTTAAATGTCCTGCTGTGCTTACAAGAACGGATCATCTTCGATTCATTGATCATCATGACACTTGAACACAAAGTTAATCAGAAATGGTTTTAACTCACCAAAACTTTACCCTTTGTAAAGACCCGATAACCATCCTTACCCCTGGCAAGATATGACTTGGTACAAACTTTATATTTCTGAAGAAAAAGAACAAATAAAAAAAATTAACCAAGTCCCTTCATCAAGGCAACAAAATGCAATGATCATTACTGGTCTAGTGGTTCCACTTGGGACAAAATTTGCAAATGAATGTGTGAGGAATCCTTCTGTCACATGATTTGCACTAAATGGCATAAATGCACGTTCATTACGTGTATTAATTAGAAATACATTTGCATACAAGATAACAGGGTGGTCTGAAAAAACACAGGGCGCTAATAAAAACTACAGTATAATGAAAGCAGGGTAAGCCGTTACAGTACAGGTCATTATTCACTAACTTGATTTTCTGCCACTTAGCTACTTTCAAAGACACTGACCCAAGTACAACGCCAACAAATCTATATGAACCTTCAGAGAAGAAATTATTCCTGAAACACCAATAAAATAATAGGAAGTTCATCAAAGCTTTCGGAACTCATCCAAGTCCCTTTGTCAATTATGTGATTACAGGATTTTGGTCATATCCTGCACGTGACTTTCTGTGGGTGTTTTTGCCGTTCACACCCTTACTGGGATGCGATTTGTACTAGAAGGAATAGGTTTAAAACTAGTTCCTTTTAGTTATCTTGTTTAACTCCCTGGTGAAGTCTGTGTTATCACATGAAACCGGTCGGAGGATACAGGGTTCAAAATAAAATCAGAGCTTTTAGCCTGAAACTGTCAGCTTTTTTTCTCAAGGCTGCTTTTTAGCCGGCTGTCAAGATGAATGGATAAGCACCATATGAAGAAAGACCATTTTCAACAGTTTTTTTTGTCTCACGTTGCATGACACTACATTGGAATAAAATGTTTCCATTCTTAACGAGTTCCTTTACGAAAGTAATCCTAGAGTGAATAATTTCTCGTAAAGGTTCACAATTTCTTCGAAAGTTTGCTGCAAAAAGACACTGCCCGAGATGCATTGTGCGCGAAATCTAATCTGATAGCATCCTAGTTTTTCTTTTTTATTTCAAAAACTTAGATTGTAAAACTTGCCACTTGAATCACTTAATGAATGAAAAAATCAAATCCTGATCGGCATTTAATGATTCTCTCCTGTCCAAAGTTTCAATGTTTTAGTTTGTTTGTCAATTTGCAAATTAAGTCAGTCCTTCGCGAAAAAAATAAATGCTGCACCGTGAAACGACACTTTTACTTCCGTCTCCAGCAAATTAAACTACTGGACGAGAAGGTGAAAGCACACACAAAAAAGTGACAATGCACTAACAGGAACAGGATCAAACACTCAGTGGTAACAAAGAAAACCGTGAAAGAAAATTTCCTCGGTTTCTGAAAGGGAACTGAATTGCTGTGGCACTGCAATCCTATGCCTTGTCCATTTCCTCAATTAGGTCGAGTTACTGAACACATATGATGCCCCATTGGAAAAAAGAATGCCAGCAAATAGAGACATTTGCCAGAACAAAAAGGTGATTTACAAGAATCGAGACAATGATTGATAGCGTTTTGCAATTTAGAAAGCTTTTAAAACATCATCCAATTTGCTTTAGGTACATGTATGTGAGTAAGTGTACTTGTTCCAGCGACGTTGATTTCGTCGATCATGGCATCTAATTTTTCTATTTCTACGGCGAAAAATCATGGCAAGTGTGGTCAAAGTGGCAGCTATTGCCGGCAGCCGGCTGCTATTTTGAATCCTGGAGTACACGCAAGCTGACAAGGTCCATTGCTGTGTGCTATTCACCAGATCTCATTTTATTTATTTATTTATTATTATTTATTTTTATTGTACAAAACATACAAGCACCCCATATTGCCGAAAATTCTTTGGAGCTCTTGACCAGTACAAAGATCTTCGGCCAAGATAACCACCTACTATCAGGCAAAATCTCTGAGACCATCTACCTCTAACAGCACCAGCTGGCCATGAACCGTGACCAGGGCTACCTGCACCTCCCCTCTTTCTATGGAGCGATCTTCCAGCCTTGTCACCAAAACGAGGCTGCACATCAGTAATCACAACATTGACAAAGGGACTTGGATGACTTCCAAAAGCTCTGACAAAATTTTCCATTTAACTGTTGAAGAATAATTTCTTCTACGATGATTTTCACACAAAGGAATCTTCATGTTGTTATACAAACCTTGTTCTTGTCAAGTGGTTCATCATTAATTCTAACAGTGTTTTCCAGTATTCTGGAACCAGGATCTTGCTTAGGGTTAAAAGAAAATCTCATTCCTGCAACCTTTATAACACGAAATTAAGAGGTAATTAAAAACATGGACTTCATTTAGCAATTCATAGTCTTCCATGATGTAATTTTATATTTGCAAAATTAGATGAAACACATCACACCTGAGGAAACCTTCCTTCAAGCTTAGGCCACTGGCTGACTCCATTTTCTAATGCCTGTGAAATCTGATCACCTGAGAATAAAGAAGAAGAGTCTTGAAATAGATGACATTGCTTCATTCGGTGGATGGATAGTTTAATTTATACAAGGGGGACATGGAGATCTTTACTAACTGGATACCACTTCAGAACTTTGATCAGGACTATCTGCTATTGTGTTGTTTCCTTACAGAACATGCTTTTCTCCATATTATTTCTGTTGACTCAGGTGTGTAAATCGATATTGCCAAAACAAAACAGAAACATAATAAAATGCTGGAGGTACGCAGATTTGGCCCTTTGATCTTGAGATTGTAGGTCCCAATGAAAGTCCAAGTGCTGACCACTACGACACTGCACCTGTGGAAATGCTAAAGGTAACACTAGACTAATCCCATCTACTCTCTACTGGCTTCACGCTAAGAAAACTGATAAATTAAAGTTTCTCTGTATGGGCAGCCGGAATGCACTTTAACTACACAGGATATAATCCACTTTACCTACACAAACAAAACATAGGCACGCAATGCGTGCAGAGCCAATGACATTTTGTTTCACTGACAATGTGGTGAAATTTATCCTGATAACCTATGGGTCTTTACACTTCTGTCAAGTCCCACCCTAACCCCTCAACCCCGCATCCCCCCCTCCTCCCACCAAAAGAAACTTGTGGTTATCCACTATAAAACCTGGTAATGATCGAGTAGCGTGACTACGTGACAGTTAATTACAGCGTGACATCAAAATTGCAACGTGAAGTAAAGAAAGCTCTCTCACTGTTTCACTGTTCTTCAAAGACAATTAACATAAACAAAAGCAAGTAAACTTAAACTCACCGTCGAAAATATTGCCTCCTTAATAGAGTACTAAAGCCATTACGTCACGTTGTCATGACAGCAAAATTTTCTGTTCTAAACAAAAGTGCATTCCATTCAAAATGGCGTCGCTTTCTATCGCTTCGCTGCTTTCTTTCTTCTCAGAAGAAACGAAATCCATCAAAAAAGGAGAAAATCATTACAAATCAGAACGTGTAGACGCATTTACTTACCAACAGGGCGTTTTACGTGGAGAAGTACACACAAGCATGAAAAAGAAGGTTTATAAAGTCACGGTGAGTTAAGCTGAACGAAAGCATTAAAGTCGGTTCAAGTCACTAATTTGTCACGGCGTGTTTTCGCCTAGTTTAAATTAATTGATTCTGTATAAGAACTACAGATAATAAAGAACTTTTTAATTAAATATGAAGATTTTCTTTTTAGCGTGATAGCGTTGTAGATATATTCATATTTAGTAGCGCTCGAGTCGTTACGTGCCGAAACTTGAAAGCTAACTTCACCGTGCTTAATGTGTTTGTTTGGGTGACTTTGGTTCTGTCCTCAAGGCAAAAAAAGAGAAACCCCTTCACTCCTAAAACGTCTGCTTGGAGAATATGATTTATCCAGGGTAAAAGCCGTACAATGGGGAGTTAACACGCTGCGAACAGGAAAAACAGTGAAAGATACTGGGATCTGGTTTCATCCCTCTGGAATTCTTGGTGCTTCTTCGGATGGAATTTTTTGTTGACCATGAAACTGACCTTGAGGTCAAGTGTCCATACACTGAACGAAACCTCACCATCGAAGAGGCAGCCAAATCAGAAACATTTTCCCTTGAGAAAACTGAAAGTGGACAGTATGCAATGAGAAAAGACTATGTTTATTGGCATCAGGTCCAAGGAGAAATGTACTTCACACACAGGAAGTTTTCTTATTTTGTTGTATGGACTACAAAGGATGTAGCTATTCTAAGAATAGAAAGGGAAGAAAATTGGGCGGCCAACAACCCACGCTTAACACAATTTTACCTTGAACACATTTTCCCAAAAATAGTGGAAGGAAAATTGTAGTGCAATTGATCTTTTCAAGATTTTCTATCTGAGTAATGGACATAATAGTGGGCTTTATTTGGGGGGGGGGGGGGGGGGTGGGGGCTATGGTAATCTGAGACTGGTATTGTTGGATCTGGTGTTACCATTACTTGGAGTTGTACTTTTATGTAAAATGAATCTATTTTTGTCTTGAAAAGGGTCAGGGATAGAAGGCCTCAGTGGCATTACCCCACCCAAGCTTCCCTTAAGTGCCCCTACCAGGAGTTTACCCCATGAGCGAGATAGTAACCAGTAGTTGTAGAGTGGGCTGAGATCAATCAGAAATATCATCCAGTGGACTGCCGATTCACAACCTCTCGTTATGGACCAATAGACACTAAGGAAAGCAAAATGGAATAACTAGTTTCTGAGAAAGAAACCAGGAAGGACTCCCTAATTGACACCATCAGGGATACTTCAACACCGGTGACGGGTGACATGATGCTCATAATTTTAGAAAAGTTTAATTCTTAATTCTTGTTTTTAAAATGTAATCACAGGAATCAATAACATTTAGTAAATGTAACCAGCAAATCCAATTTCTTCTTGGTAACAGTTAACTTTTATTAAGGAACAATCAATACAGATATTTAACTAAATTATTTAAATCACTCAAAGTCTGTTGCTTCACACCCTTCCTTGATGAGTGGAAACTGTAAATTTACAAGAGCGGCACACAGTTGAAAAAGAATGTCTGCCTAACAGCGTAGGTAGTAGGGAACGAAACTTAATATTTTAAAATCTTTCAACCTAGCGTTTGCCCTCTCTACATGGATCCTTGCTCTGGCAATCGATTTTGTGGCTTTGGCCTCACTTTCTGTAAAATATACACATTATTCAGAAAGGGTGGTATGTGAAGAGAAACACCATTTGGCAGAATATCTTGAATTAGAAAACCCTTGTCTGCCATAATGATATCCCCAGGCACAAAATGATTCAATAATCCCGACTGCTGTACAATCCTTATCAGAAATTGCACCAGGGTACAACTTGCTTACACAAGTGATAACTGCATTTGGTGCCACTCCTACAATGGCCTTTGGAGGAATTCACACTCCTGTAGCCTGAATATGTAGCATTTTGTTGACTCACTAAGCTACGGGCTGCAACCTCAATATCAGTGCAGTCAATAACCAATCTACAAGAAGTAAACTGAGAAAATGAAGATGGCGCAAATAGCTTATTTTTATCTATAGGGGGGACAGATGTCATGATACATGTATCTTGAAATAAAAAAGAATGCAAAACATGAATAAAAGTAGTTACAATATTTGCTATTGCAATTGGTGTAGCTTAATTTGCCTTATCTTCATTACAGTTATAAAAATTTGACCTTCAAAAGTGATTGATTCCACTTTCCAACCAGAAAAGTAAGTGATGGAATCCTTGAATCTTAATGCATGATTTACTGCAATATCAAAAACCTCTCTAGTTGGAAGCCCTGTTTCCATTCTTATAACCTCTGCAGTCAATCGTGAAATAGTGTAGCTTTTCTTCCAGTAATTCTCTCTGGCCTGTATGTCTACAAGTTCTTTCTTTACTTGATCTAACTCTTCGATAACTCTGCCTCCAGAACAATTTCCTTTGTGCTGGCTTTCTTTGTATCCTTGGGGCTTTCATTTTGCTGTTGCTCCTTTCCTTTAATCATTGCCTCCACCATCTCTTGCAATGTCTCCTTCTTTGCTACTATTTTCTTCTTTTTCTTTGGTGGTCCTCCCTCAGCTGGGAAAATTTTGTCTTCATTTCTCCACAAATCTCTGGTCCGAAAGATTTACTACCATCCCTGAAATGGCAGCTGACACTCTTGAGTATTGACTCGGCTCTGTCTTTCTTCCTATTTTCCGAGAGATATATGAAAGAAGAAAATCACTCAAGCTTATTTCTCGACTGCCCTTAAGTAGTGCAATTAAAAATGTTAAAATAAAGGGTAAAACGTATGCTAGAACTCGATCTTGAAACGCTAAAGAAAGCCATGTGATTTTACTATAAACACGCTCCCTGCGAGATTGCACATACTGCGAAACCTCATCATCACACAAAATCAGGCCGCGAATGATCCACTTTCTTACTTTCTTCGACTGAAGACATTTGATGATTGTTTGGTTCGGAAAAGTTAAACTTATATAATGTAGGAGAAGGCTTAATCCACGGATATTGCCAAACCAAAACAATGCGCCGATCGACATCGAAGACACCTGAACTCGATTTGTTGTGAATTGTTTCGCAGAAGCTTTTCGTGTACAAACACTAGAATTCAGTTTTATGCTATTACAGTATTTTTGAGCAAAAAAATATACAAACCTTAGCAATCGAATCCATCGTCTGTATTCTACGTTCTTCTTTTCCTTGCTCGGGAAGCCAAAGAACTTACGCTTACACGTATGGCTCTCGGACTGATGGTTACAGTCGGGTGCGAAGCACTGAACCATTTCGACCTTTTTGACCTTCTTAGAGTAAAATTTACATTGCGTAACTCTAGGAGAACCCTGAGGCAAAACGTGACAAAGACTTCTATGGAGTCTTTTCTTTTTTTCGCGTGGTTTGATTGAAGAAACATAAGCTGCGTGACCGACGCGCCATTGTTTTGTTCTGTCAAAAGGGATTGTTTAGAACAGAAAAATTTAGCGCCATGGCAACGTGACGTCACACTTTAGTACTCTATTTAGGCAAAAATTAGTGGAAAGTTAACAATTTTACTTCAGAAATAAAATGTAAGTTGCAGTTGAACCTTTTATTTTCCTACTTCTACCGGTGAATATCCAATACGTTTTCAGAGCTCATGGATGGTCAACTTTCGTTAGGGTTTTTTTGACGTTCTGCATGATTTGCATGACACGCGACTTGCTTTACTTTGTTTAATTTGTTGGTTTTCAGACATTTCAGTCAACCACCTACGTTCTACGTATTGTCAAAACAGGAGTCTGCCATCAAATGTACGTTTCCTGTATCCACAAAATTTTCGTTCGAAATCGGTTAAAACTAGCGTTTATAAACACAATTGAAATAGTTTTATAACTCTATTTATTTCTCCTGCAGACTGAAGCTGCTTGCTTTGTAGTCAAGTCAGTTACAGTGATTTTCGTCTTTTTGGTATGCAAATCGACCAAAGCGAGTTTACATTTGTAAATTTCCCATGGTACAAAGTTATTTTTAGCTGTCGTGTTTATTTTGGGTCTCAACCTACAGACTAATAAATTTGGTCTGCTTTGCCTTCGAACAGTATGAAAACGTTCAAATTCAGCTCGCTGATCTTACAAAACCTGCTCGCTTTCCAGTCTCAGTAAATATTTGTCTCGTATTCAAATTGACTCATACAAGCTGGTTGGAAATCAAAATATTGTGAGTCTGTCTTATGTATAAATTTCTGATGTGCTTTTTCGGGAATTTTGTATCGCGGCTAAGTAAACGCAAATAAACTCAAATCAAACCTCAAGTCACAAAACAGCACATTTGAAGCAATTCACATCTTCGTGGTTCACACCTTTTTGGTTTACAAAGTGTTTCTGCTTCGTAGCAGAACACAAAAACTCACGAAATACAGTAAGTGGATCGAGTTGGTTATATCAAATCTCAAATTGGCGAGTCCGTCTTGTGTATAATTTCTCGTGTGTTTAATTTGCGCCACGGCTAAGTAAACACTGGACTACAAAGCGAATAAAATTCTACCAGACCTGAAGTACACAAAACAGCGCATGGTGTGTTTAATTTGCACCAAGGCTCAAGTAAACACTGGACTACAAAGCGAATAAAATCCTGCCAGACCTGAAGTACACAAAACAGCGCATTCGCGAATGCAAACACGTCAAAGCCCAGGGGTCGCACGCCCATCTAAGCTGTATGAGCATGTGCCGCTGATAAGAAGGGTATCAGTGTCACAGTGGCACACACCCACCCAACATCTCACAGGGTAATCCCCCTGGCCTCCCAGACAAAGACAAATACCATCGGACAGCACCGTTCTTTTAGGCTTTGATGACATTAGCCATGAAGTCACTTTCGTGACGTCATTGGCTAAAAATGGAGAAAAGACTTATTTTATTGCTCCTGATCTTTAGTTGCAATGGTGGTAATCACAAGCAAAGTAATGAGCCCATGTGCAGAAAGACAAACAACAGATAAAGGGCAATGACCTGATTGTCCACCAGTGGACAAACTCGTAACAAAAGATATACACCCGGTAGATCAAGAAGTGTGTAAGAAAAAATAATACCTGTAAGTTCTAATACCACTAGCACATCTGGCATGGGTAAGATAGACCAGAGGTCCTGAAAACACAAACTTCAAATTCAGTGTTACAAAGCCAAGCAGCAGTTCATAATAGACTTCTCTTAGCCACAATGCGAAAGATGACCAGAGAATAGATTCTAGATCACAAAATGGGCCATTACTAACTTAAGTGAGATGTTTATTGGACAACTATACAACATTAACAAGTCAAGAAGGCACAAATTTGATTTCTTATGTTATTAGCCTACATAGCTGCCTGGATTGTGTCCGCGAAGATGAACTTAAATGGAAGAGCTGCGAGAACAAGAGGAGAAGCCAAGAGGGGAAAGGGGAGGAGGCACTTCGCCGCTCATTGTCATGGCTTACACTGCTCATACCTTCACGCACACACAATACTGACTGCCAGCTACTCACAGGCTATTATTTTATCAAACCAGTATTACCAGTAAAAAAAGGAAGGCACTGACCAACTGACCCTGTTCTGTTCTAGTGTAACTGAAACTTCTGTTGTGCTGTTAGCCCAGGTGTAGTGTAGTGAGACCAGTTTATTTACAAGATTTGAAGCTGGAGTTTCCAGCCTAGATAGGACCTCGAGTGACAAAAGCAACAAAGTGCTTTTAAACTGGCCAGGACACACCAGGCCCCAGTTGCTCAAAAGTTGGATAGCGCTATCCACCGGATAAATCTCTATCCAGTGGATAACGCAATTGGTTCCCTAACACTTATCCACTGGATAGTGTTTTATCCGGTGGATAGCTCTATCCAAATTTTGAACAACTGGGGCCAGGAGACAATAAATTAACAGTAAGACAGCTTTATTTTGAAAGATTTTTCCATTGTACTCTGTTTATTGAAAATCTAATTATTGCGGCCTTTATAACCATCTACAACACCACACAAATTGTGTGAAAATGTGGCAAAATTGATTCCAAAGGAGTAAGACAAATGAAGAGGCAATAACAAATGAAGTCATAACAAATAAGTTTTATATGAAAGTTTTTAAGATGTTTTAATTTATTGCTTTGATCTCTGATCCCCCCTGATCTCAAATCTTGTAAATGAACTCATCTCACGCACCGAGATATTGGGATATCAGTGTATTTTTTGGCCCAAGAGAATGGCAGCTATATTAAGAACGGTTACCTTCATTTTGAATTTTCCAGGAGGGTGAAGAGTATCTGACCGTAGAGTCCCAGAGTTCAATATAACACAATCTACTTCAGTCACATTGTGTATGATATCTGTTACAAAGTTTCCTGTAACAACAAGAAAGTTGGTTTCATTCTCCAAATTTAAATATCAAACACCACGTTGTCAGAAAGTTACCCCAACGTGTTCACCAGGTCTATTTTGAGGGTAAGGGGTAGGGGGTGAGGAATAGGGTTTAAGGTATGAGGGGTGAAGGGTACGGGTAGGGGTGAGAGATGAGGGGTGAGGGGCAGGGATGGGATAGGCAGTTGGAATAAAGGGTAGGATGAGGGGTAGGGTGCTATAGTTTCGTGTAGACCAAAGTTGTACAAATTTTGATTTCACAAGCTTGCCAGGCAATTGCCAGACACCTTCGAGATATCAGAAACAAAATTTATGAAATACCCCTATCCCTCACCCCTTCTTCCCAACCCTAAACCCTTATGCCTTACTCCTCACCCTTTCCCCCTTACCCCCTATCCCTCCCCCTCACCCCTCTCTCCTATCCCTCACCCATCCCCCTATCCCTTACCCCTATCTTCTACCTCTCACCTCTCATCCTCTACCCCTACATTCTTTGCATTTTTCTTAGTTTTGTATGCAACTCATCAAAGTTAAGGGCCCATTAAAGTATCTCGTTGCTATGATATGCGGTTGCCATGCACGTGCAAATTTTACTTCCGGTCGTCCGCAAATTTTTCGCGCGCATTTTGGCCTCCCGGCGCCGGCCCGTCGCTGGTTCAAGTCGCCGGCCGATAATTTTTTTTATTTCGTTGCGACAAACACAAAAGAAACTTTTTTGTTTACTTTTTAAAATGATTTTAATTTTCTGCTTTACGTTTACAACATGTGAGTTGTGCCTTTATTTCTTAGGCTATGTTTACACGGGACCGGTCCGGAACGGATCCGGTCCGATTTTCAGACCGTATAGGCCTTCTGTTTACACGGGACCGTTCTGGAACAGGTCCGGAACGGATCCAAAACTGGACCTGCTGTTTTGCAGGTCCAGTATCGGATCTGATCCGGACCGGTTCCAGAAAGGTCCCGTGTAAACACCTGGACCGGTTCCAAACAGTTCCATGTAAACAGAAGCCGATCCGGTCCGGTTCGGTTCGGAACGGTTCCGGACCGGTCCCGTGTAAACGTAGCCTTAAACTGGGTGTTTCAGTTGAAAAGGAGCTCGTACGCACGTAAACAGAAAGCGCAGCGATGGCTGCAAGTCGATGGGGAAATGCAGATCGCGAAAAGCCGACATTCAAAGGTTTTCAGTGTCAGGTCGGGGATAGAAATGTCAGTGATGTGGAGGCAAACCCAAATAAGTACTGTGCCATCATCCCGAACCCATAAAGAAATCCCTGTGTCCGCGGCCGTGACTTCAACTGCTCCCAAACTACCTGACGTCGCTTGCTAGAAAACTGTAATCGATGTGCAAACCTGTGAACTGTCCTTCTGAACCTGAGCAACTCCAGCGTTTAGACAGCTCTCCAAGGAACGAAGCTCTCGAGGCCACTGACTTGCAGCCACTGTCGCAAGACACCGTGGAGCAGCATACAGCAAGAAAGGAAACTTGTAAACTGTCCTTGAAAGCAGCTCTATCGCGCGAATCTCATGCCACATTGACAATGCTATTATTAAAGCACACGATAGAATACCTGACAAATAATGGTGAGCTCAATACATCTGATGGGCAACGTCTGCTAACAACATCACTTGAGAAATTAGCAAAAAGTAATTTAAGCGTTCTAAAAGACTGTGACTGTAGAAAGGACTGAGAAATACGAATTTTGTTCGGTAAAACAAAACACAGTTGAAGAGTTTGAGTTCGAGTGCAGTCGATGTGGACAGAAATTCAGCTCGAAGAGTGATACCTCTGTTGTGAAAGCCACAACTCGTCCAAGGTCTGCAATACGTAACGTAATCGTTGCTCTTTCATTCCTTGTCAGTGGGCAGTATTTCAAAGATTATCATAAAATTCTCTGGACTCTAAGTCTGGACCAAGTCAATTCGACTCGGTGGATCCACATTGTTGAATGGCTTGTGCTGTTCGTAAAACAGATCGCCGACTGGAGCGTGAAAGAAGCGAGAACTGAAGCAGTCCAACAGAAAAACCAATCATCATTACACATCCAGTTCGACGGCTTTTATCTGACTCGCGGCCATTATTCCAACAACAGCTCAGCTCAGCTCAGCTACCGTCCACGATGCCAAGAATGGGAAATTATCGCCTTAGCGACCTAGCCATTTAACGCTTAGGCACCTGGCCATTGAAAAAAGTAGCGTCACTTCCGGTGCTGCGAAAAATGTACTTTTCTCGTCGAGAAGCAAACATAGCTGCTGCATTTTAAAAGAATTCGAAAAAACATCTTTTTTTCTCGAAATTTAAGCATCCTTTTTGCGAAAAAACAGAAAACAAAAAAATTATACCCAAAAGAGTGGTCAAAGAAGCACATTTTTCATTCTTATTTGTTTATTTTTCTTCGTAAACCAAAACGCATGCTTAAATTTCCTCAAGACGGCTTATGAAATGGTACGGTACAAGAAATTATGGACAAAAAGGTAAGTCTTGAAGTAAAAACGCATTTTTCTGTTTCTGATCACGTGACATGGGGCGTGGTCCGATGACATCATAAACTGAACCATACTTGCCCTCAATGAATGTTGTCCAAATTTGGTCCAATGAAAGCATACATTTGTTGAGTTACAGCAAACTCATTTTTCCCTAGCAACGGCCTAAAAAGATACTGTAATGGGCCCTTAACGGAATTTTTACCCACAGAAATTTAGGCAGCCAATCAATTTTAATTAGCACAACGTCCACAAACTCTAAATACTGCAAAAAATAAGGGTAACATCCCTTATGACAAAATTAAGGTTACACGCCTCATAAAATTTGCAGCTTCTTTTACCTAAATTAGTTTCCTTTGTTCTGATGCTGGAAAACCTTCCATCTAGTTCAACCTCCACCTCACCAATGACTTCTTTCATCATGTCATTCATCACACCTAATAAAATTAAAGAGATCTGATGTATTCATGCTTACCACACAAGAAATAGGTAACAATGCACAACCCAAGTTAGCAAGTGCAACATAAAGTACATATTCAAAAGAATAAAGGGGTTAGTTTCTAATGAAACTGCAGTACTTTGTTGGTGGGGAAGTGAAACAAACATTTGGATTTATCAACTGCGTTGATAGGGTGAATTGGCCACTGTAAAGAATCCCTTTCTTGTTGCCAATTTACTATCACTATTCTCCTTAAATTTCTTATGTTACTAGTTGGGAGAATCTGATAAAAAATCAAGACATCTGATCATTTGTGATCATTTTCTTTATTTTCATGACCTGTATGTTTGATCAAGTAGTAATATTGTAAGGATAAATTAGATGCTTGTCACTATTGGGGCTTAAAGGGTTAAGTTGGATGAAAGGGTTTGACCAGCTCAAGAGCGTACATGTACTAACAGATGGTCAAGCACCCTTAGCGTTTGTATAAATGTACTGTGCCAGCCAGCATCAGACTATTATCCAGTAACAGGAGTCTTCTGAAGGAGTATAAAATTATCTGCACCATACTGTACTCACCAACAAACTTATCAACAGTCAATTTTACTTCTGGATCTTCTGGTATATCACTTGTAATTTGAATCCGTTGAACATCTAAACTAAAGGTGTTGTCATCACTGAATGAGACAATAATACAGCTTAACTCTCTGAAGTCTGTTCCACTCTTGATAACTTGAACACTGTTAATCTTTTAAAAAAACACCAACAACAACAAGCAGAGAAATTAGGTTTTACAGTAAAATAGCAATACTAACCAAAGGATCTTTCTTACAGGGTTTTCTGTGCGCAATTACATAAATTCTTTTTAACACAATTAAAAACTAAAAGAAAGAAGCCTGCTTTCCAAGCTTTGCACAGACTCTATCTGTGAAAAATTGTTTTCACTTTTTCACATTAGGATTCTGCCAGCTTCATTTTGCCATTTAAGACAAACTTACACTTCTTATTTCTTTTTGAGAATTTTTTGGAGGTCTCAATCACGGAAAGTAGTACTGTATGAGAGGCAGAACTTGACAGTTCTGTTTCCCACAGTATTGACCTGCTTTTCAAAAATTTGAACCAAAAAATAAAATTGAACCACGACATACCTTCTCGGCAAAATAGTCATGATCATGACCACCTAATATAAGATCAATTCCAGTTGCTTCTTTGGCAAGGCGGCGATCATTTGGTCCTCGCATGTGGGTCAGAGCAACCACAAACTCTGCCCCCTAGAAGATAACATTTGTATACACAATTTCATTAAAATGCTTCTACCTGATAAAGTTCTCAGTTATAATTTATCAATGTTGCAAGAACAAGTACCATAAGTAGGTGAAGTATGATCATCCAGGTGAGTGTAGCGCTGCTGAGAAGGACTGTTTGTGATGACATTGACTGATGTTTTGACAACTCGAGCAGAAGTTATCCTGTCAGAGTCTTTACTTCACCTACTTATGACATGACTCCTGGGTTCAAACCATTTACAGTGAAGAACAAGTACCGTGGAAGCCTGTTATTAGGCACTCTACCAGAACAAACCAAAGCAATCAAACTACGAATAAAACCCCATAAAACAAATAAAACACCATAAGCACCCCCTGTCTTGTCCTTACCTCTTCTCGTAACTCCTTTGCCAGCTTTGTCCCTTCTGTGACAAAATCCAGGTATGTAACCTCTTCTCTGTCCACTGTTGCTAGGGTAACAAGCCATTCCTCTTCAACCAAACCAATGAAACCAATCTGAATAGTAAATAAAAGCAGTATGTACATGAACAAAGTACAGCTATAAAAGTTAAATGGGTGGTTCCAAAAAATATCCATACCCTCCCCACGGAAGGGATTGGAATTTCCGGGGGGTGGGGGGTCAAAGGCCCAGGAAAATCCTGAGCGGGTGGGGGGGGGGGGGTGTTGTATCAATTTATATTATTTTTTCCAGACCGGTTCCATGATTCCCATAGGTTAAATTTTCTTTGTTTGCATTTTGCTTACCGATCCGTGGATGCAAACATTGATCTTGTTAACTGCACAAAAGTAATATTTTCAAGGTGGTCAGGCTTGCTTTCTGGTGCTGCGAGAGTCCGGTGAATTTACCAAACAGCGGCTGATTAGCGAACAGCTCATGCTGTGGAAGACGAGTAAATCCCGTAAATTACACCAAGAATCTCTGCCACACATATTTAAGCAGATACATCTGTCATTTGATTTCGAACTGTATCCGTCTCTGCTAGTAGCAGCGCAGACATTTACGTTGCACTTCTTCGTTGTTGTTCGCCGGCGTGAAAACTATCGTTTGAACTGAATTATTGCGTCAACATTGAGCACAAACACAAACAGTTCTTGATCCCGCTACGAGTAATTCTTGATCGAAAACTATGTAAAAACACGAAAAAGACACGAATTTGACCGAAAACTTGACTCATGGCTTATGCCAGAGTAATAACGACCTTCTCGCGGCCCCGAGAGAATGACGTATCAGACATCTGCAAACATACATCGCGCGCGGGTAACTTTTGGCAAAAATAGAATCCAGTGTCGTGATCACTCGTGCATGACACGTTGCCTGTGAAGCAAAAACTTGAGAACGAAGTTGTTCCTTCTCTGAATCATAAAATTAGGCAACGCGGCGTCTCGAACATCGCTGCCGTCTCATAAAATGCAAGGCACATTCCTGAATTGTCGGAAGTCAGTAGACTTGGTCTTCGCACGGGCTCTAAATAATCAGGCTCGTCATAATGACGTGGATTTTAGGAGATCGAAAGCTAAATGTTTCAAATACCGCACGATTTGTTTGTGACACGGATTTTTATAAACAGAAGTGTGAAGCGTAATTTTGTTGTTTTGAGCTTCGCGGCGTATTGAAGTTGAGTAAAGGTAAGTGTTGAAATGTTTATTTTGCTGTTTTTGAGGACATTTCGCTTTTAAGGGGCAGTGTTTACAAAGGCTAGCGAGAACATGGGAGTTGTTTGCATCCAATGCCCATCCGCGCTCACGTGCATTCTCTCAGTGCACAAGACAGAAAGCAATCTATACTTGCCACTGTAAACCCGGCCCTTACAGATTTAAAGCTGGAACTAACTTCTATAGTTTAATAAATAGCGTCCCAAAAAACTATAACACTAAAAAAAGGAAAACAGTAAACACAAACATTCGGTGGAGATGAAATCTCAATCACATAACAAACAAGGCCTGAGTATCACCAATCTAAATTGATTCCGTTGCACCAGGTCAGAAATACATTTCTGCTTTTCGGTTCTGCCCAATTTTTAGAATTTTGGTTTTCTAAACTTGTCTAAGACCTCTCAGTCTTTCGTTTGTCTTTCCACGGTCTCAAACTAATATAATAAAGTTTCATTCATTTTTAGTCTGTATTGGAGCAGGGGTTAACCCACAAAAATATAAATGTCACGAGTCGGTTAGCTATCTCAGCATTGACGTGAATATGTCTTCCAGATGTCTCTAGAAACACAGCTTTCTGGTGATAAAAAATTGGTCTGAACCCCTACGTGAAATCAAGAATACTAGACAAAATGACGTTTGAACTCAAAAGAGGAGAAGTAAAGCTTTTTTAGCAAAAAGCGTTTCCGCCTGCTGTATGTAGCTTAAGGATATCACGGTTTAAGAACGACTTGAAAGAGTCGTACAGAGGTCACTGGTTACAAACAAACAAAGTTCTCAAGTTGCATATATACATTTAATTTCTTACATACCGGAAGTGCAAATTGTCCATAACAGGCCACGGGAAACCACGAACTACTAAAGTTAAACCTTTTTTCCTTAAGAAAAGGGGAGGGGGGTGAGAGACTATGTGCCGCCTGTAAATTCTTTAGAATTTCTTGTTTACTATACTTAAGTAAAGCAAAAATATATCAATAATATGATGATCAGAATGTGTTTATTCTCAAATGCAGAACTAATATCGTAAATGGCAAACGTTTCTCTCGCAGAATGCATGCCGATTGAATTGGCCGGTCGCTTTATAAATTTGTCGTGCTTAGCAAAACGACGTTTTTCGGCTAACAAAATACAACCGAAAGGAAGCACATACTGAAATTCGCTGTCAAGCATCTGCAACCACAAGCAATTTTGGTCGTCAAGAAGAGTGCATACAGTGACAATACTGTGGTGTGAGCCCATGCAGCCGAGAACAAGCTACGATATAACGATGTACCAAGGAACTCGTAAAATTACATCGTTATATTGGGGTATCGTTATAAACGAATCCCCAATATAACGATCATTACAACACAGGCACGCTTTAAGTGTGTACCCACATTTTGTGGGTCGATTATTATTCATATATTCACGCTATTGTTCTTTCTCATTGAATATTCATAACTCACGGACCGATTACTTTCCGAAGTTGTGGCTGGCTACTGCATGAGCGCAAACGCTTTGATATTAGGTGCGATATTTTTGCTTTGTTTTAGGATTTCTGCTTGATTGATTTTTTTAAACCCTATTGTTGCGCCATATTAATTTATTCGTAAGAAAGGTCTGGAAAAGCTCAAAGAATGCATGTGGAAAGGCGCCGGAAAAGGCTGAGAAATTGACATTAACGCAATGCGTCTGCAAATGTCAGACACCGCAAAAACACTCGCAAACATTCTAGTTTCTGGAATGATTTTCATCAATAAATTTGCTCCTTTTATTCATTCCAGTGTTCACTTGAATCTAAGCTACGATTTTTGACGTCTCGCTTTGTTAAAATCATACCGCTTTGATGAGTCTAAGTGAATATAAAGCCATGGAACCGGAAGCCCGCTCGATTATTTATAAAAACACTCTGTCGATCGATTGCTAGCTGTTGGAAGTCGGCCCGTTTTTCGTAGTCGATTCACCGAATTAAACGTAGACATTCGTAAGCAAGAAGAAAATAAAATGAGTGTGTTGGATTGTGAATTCCGTGTACCCTTTCGTTTGTCATTTACTGTTCCCTTAGATGTTTTCCTTTGTCTTTTAGCTTTTCGATCGACGGGCAGGACAGGTCGAGTATAAACGTCACGGCAAGGAATCAAACGCGATTTCTATTGGTCAGATCCATGTGGTTGCTGTGACGACCAACAATTCTTTGTCACGGATGAGCATCACGGATCACAACAACGCGAGTTAAGCGGAGCTGAATCGAGCGAATTTAAGTGTAGTTACAAGCGTTTTTTAAGCGAAATCTCAAAATTGTCAATGACATTTCATCTTTTCAGAAGTATCACGGCTCACAGCTAATAAATTAGGTAACGCGACGGTCAAGTGTGTTTACAGTGTTGAGAATAAGTGAGTAGCCACGCGAAGGACTTTGTTATTTATAAGCCCGCGCAAGGGTTTGTATTTGCATAAGAATATATCGGCTGTTGTTTTGACAAGCGCACGGTCAATCAAATCCAAACAAACTTTTATGTATTTCTTTGTCGTTTAATAGTATCTGATTGTTAATCTTAAATAAACTAATCCAACGAAAAGCTTAGCGATCGGTCGGTAACAAATCACTTCAAATAATTTTTTTTCGTTTACAAATCGACTTCCACCTCGCAAACGAGAGCAAAATTCATTCAAACGTGACCGAAGACATGTCGCCGCCGTTCGCACTGGCGGCGGCAAATTGCGTTGTAATTGGCAAAACAAAGCGGTTCTCCGGTAATACTGAACCAAAAATTTCGTTTAAACGCTCATTTTCAAGCTTGTAAAATGCATATCAATAATAAACCGATATTACCTTTGCCGCTTATAAGCGAAACGATTTTCGGTGGAAAGAGATGAAAACGCGAGGTGACATTTTTTTCGCAATCACCACGCTTCACAGAACAAAAGGATACGCACTTGAGGGACAATAATTAAGCTCCATTGTTGAATTCTTTTGAAATACATCCACTGAATCGCCGCCCAAAAGTCACAAGTCCTATTCATTCGTCTGGGCCCAATAATTCCGAAGATACTCAGCCCTTTCATCGGAGCAAACTCGACAATAACTCGAAGCTTGCCGACAGGTAAATTAACGAGCCTTCCGTGTCAATTAGCCAGCGGTATACCCCATTTCTGAACAACACAAATAAAGCGTGCCTGTGTTGTAATGATATTGGAGAAAAACAATCACAATTATCGTTATATCGGGGTATGGGTGATAAATATTTTTTCATGCACAATTAATATACATACATACTGTATGACTTTTATCTTAACGCCTATATCGTTTTATTTAAGCTGACTGTAATAGTTATAATTGAAATTGATCATATGTATGATACAAGGGTGTAATGCAACCTGTGACCGTGACACGGCAAAATAAACAACAACAGTATGGTGTAATAGGGGGGACGCAGCCCTGTGGCAGGTTATTAGCGACTTCGAGTTATGCGCACCAAGTAAAGCCTCACTTATCCCCCCACACCATGGGGGTTAGGACAAGAGTATTGGCAGAGCCTTTCTTATCTCCCCAGCGCCACAAGGGCTGGATCGGTCAAGATTAAGGCAAAGGTATAAAATGGCAAGACACAAGCAATGCCAAAAGCTTGGGGGAAGTCGCAACGCAGATTTAACCGAACCACAAGGAGTGACCCCAGTTTAATGAACAAAACCAACAAAATGACCCTTCTCCAAAGGAAGGGAGGGTGGGTAAACGAAATTGTTACAAATGTTGCTTTCGTGCAAGACTGTCAAGGTAATGCACTTGGATAATGTTTTGCTGCTTATATAGCAAGACAGTGTCTCAGAGTTCGGCCAATAGATAAAGTTGTACTATAAGCAAAGTAGACACAACGAGGCGAACTACTAGCGATGAATAGAGCTAACAAAATAAGAACCAATGCGAACAAGGCTAGACTACGAAAAACGAGGTATCAGTCATGATTTTAGACATGAAAGACTTTTATTCTAGCTACATGAATAGGGAGTATTCATTTATGAATAAAGCCTTCATTGCTATTTGTTTTTGGCAAAGCCTGCCTGACCGACCACCCCTAGGGTGTCACGTTCCATTAACTGCGTTTTACCGCTTGGTAAAAGCGGAATTAATGTCACTGTTCCGCATAATATAATTTAACAATGATACAAGGATGTAATGCAACCTGTGACCGTGACACGGCAAAATAAACAACAACAGTATGGTGTAATAGGGGGGACGCAGCCCTGTGGCAGGTTATTAGCGACTTTGAGTTATGTGCACCAAGTAAAGCCTCACTTAATACCTCACCATCGCAATCTGTGGTGAGGTTAAATCTAAGGCTAAAACTATTTGCCTCCTGATAGGTAAACTCGCTACAGCAAAGAAAGGCAAAAAAGGCAAGTGTAAAGGCGGCCCAGATCATGGAGAAATCCCTGAGCCCCAGACAACTTTTTAAGATAGGGCGAATAGCTAACAAAACCCTGGGGGTAACCGGCTGCCGCCGGATCCGAGGGGATCCCTGGTAACGCAGAATGCCCCGTAAGATTTTTCTAAGGAGTAGCCGACCTTGTAAGTGGTCCTCATATCCGGAAACAATGTGTAGATTGCGGACCGCTGCGAAGTAGATCTTAATGGTGCTTTGGCGAACTGTGCGAGCAAGAAAGGATGCAATATAAATGAGGGTACCCTCTGATGCTGGAAGAATGTCCCCTGTCGGAGTCGTGAGTCTATTCATGAGACAGAATTGAATGAAACGTTTTTCACCAGAGGTATAGGTACGGTTTGTGTTCCATGATAAGGACCAGTTAGCATACTTAAGGACTTCATCCTTCAGAGGGTCATTAAGGAAGGCGGGATGATACAGGGACTCTGGTCGGCGTTGAGAGCGAGTTCCTGGAAGTGCTGGACCTGAAAACGGGAGAGGGCATCAGCAATGCCATTGGAAGTTCCCGGGACGTGACAGGCCCAAACTAGAAAATTATATTTCATTGATATTAGCACTAAGAAACGAACCAAATCCATTACCCGGGGGGCTTTAGAGTGGCCTGAGTTAATGATAACAACAACACTCTCATTGTCGCACCAAAATTGAAGGCGTTTGCTACAAAAATGGGGATACCAGAGCGCGCAAGCGATGACAATAGGAAAATGTTCTTGCCATTCGATACTAATCCCCTTGTGCTTGTCAATGAGCAAATGAGGGGGCCACCTCCCTTGAAACCATTTGCCATTTAAATAACCCCCGAACCCAACGGTGCTGGCGGCATCAGTGTAGAGTTCAAGGTCAGGGGAAGTGGTGACAAAGGATTCTAGAAAAAAGGAGCGACCATTCCATTTAGTGAGAAAAGCTTTCCACGTGGTGATATCCCAGGAGAATTCCTTGTTTAAGCGGATTTGTCTTTGGCAAAGCCTGCCTGACCTACCACCCCTAGGGCGACATGTTCCATTAACTGCGTTTTACCGCTTGGTAAAAGCAGAAGTAAATATGCGAAACGAAACTTTTATGTTGATCTACAGAAGCAATAGGACGAGAATACGTGCAGGAATGTACGGGTAACATAACACGACTCTAAGAATAAGTTAAAACTTTAAGCGCGAAAACAGAACAACAAAAAAACGAAACAGGATAAAAAACAATACGACAATTAAGAACAATAAATATTGAAAAGAAATCTCTCGTGGCTACAAAGTCAACAGACGGATTTCACCGAACACTGTAAACTCAGCAAACAACCAATTCAACAAACTCCACCAACTCTACTAGCAATTGTTTTAGACGATCTTAACTCTTTCACCATTATTTTTATTTTCATCTATGAGCCAACTCATCGGTATATTCTTCCGAAAGCTTAAACTTTCGACCCTGTAAACTCTGTTGGCTTTACTCAAAAGGTTTACCATTTTTTTGCAAATGAATATATGATATTTGTTAAGTTTTTGGGTAAAGGGGTGCCTTGTTAAAGCTTGCACCATATTAAGAGGGGCTCTGTCACCGTAATTTTCAAGTCCGGTTTTCAGTAGAAGAATGCTCTGAAAAATATTTCATATATCTTTTCTCGTACACGAAACGCTCCTAGAACATTAACAGAATTAAAGGAATATATCTCTTTTAGCTTTTTATAGCAATCTTAAAAATTGTTTACGGTGCCCCTTTAAGGCTAGCGATTCTTTTTAGCATATGAAATGGCCACCAAAACGCGCTCGTTAGTGAAAGAGATGGAATTTTGACTAACTTAACCAGGGCAACTGAAGGCACATAAAAAGTCGTGATTACGAAAATTCCATGGGGAAACGGTGTTTGCCTGTGGAGAATACACAGCGGAAGTTTTGCTTATTAAGTCGTCGAGTTGGTCGAGCTGGTCGAACCGTTGTACGTCCGTCTAGTTGTTGCGTCAAATCGTGCAATGAAGGAACAGGAAAACTGAGAAATTTTAAGCCAACAAACTAGAGTAACAAGTAAGAGACAGATCACAACACATCACATCACAACACAAGACAACACAGCACAATAAAAGACAACACAACGACACAACGTGGCGCAACACAACCAGTCGAGGTAACGTTGAGTTCGACCAAAAACTCCCGAAAAAAATTGGTCAAAAAACGTTGCACATTTGCAGTATAAAGGAAAATACGCATAAACTGTTGACAGATACATTAAAGTCAAAAAAGGAAACGTCTTGGGTTGGTTGAAGTGTCTGTCATTCCTTTCCGGTTGTGTGATGATTGATTTTATCGTTAGATCAGGGTTAATTTTACGTTTGGGCTGCTAAAATGTGATCGTTATATCGGGGATATCGTCATACCGTGGATCGTTAAATCAGGATTTTGTTCCATACATTTTACTGTTAAGAGTAATATTGGCCGGGCTGAAAAATGTTAAACGTTATATCAGGAATATTGTTATATCAAAGATCGTTATATCGGGGTTCCACTGTAAAAGATGAACGTTTTCGCGCAACATGACGACAAAAATAACAGCTACAAGGAGGCTTAATTAACAGTAAGCATCACTGCAAAAGAACAGCTTGAAGAACCTTATCATCATTGAAAACATTACAAACATCAACATCTTCACTGAAGGCCAAGAATGATAAGATTTTCCAGCTGCGAAACGAAAGTTAAATAAGTTTTTACTGTTAGATCAGTAAAATATTGTTAATGGAACGTGACACTCATTCTCAGTGAGCCTTTCATGGCGAGTTCGCTATCAATAGAACTACTATGCAGTTGGGATCCCAAGGTCACTAAAATCAATAGCTTCGTTGTAGCTAGACCTACAACATTATGGCTTTGTTTCTAGTTAGCACTTTCGAACGTTTTATTGCATTGGTCGATAGCATTAAGGACCTATTCATAACTAAGATAGTACACGTGTAAGGCCAAGCTGTTGTATAGTACAGCCTTAACTACTGGCTACGTTAGCAGACACTGTCTAGCTATAAAAGTTCAAGCAACCTATATATTTCAAGGTTCAATTTGCAATTCTCTTGTGCAGTGCAGCCAGTGTTTTGTCAATTGTTTTACTTTGTTTCGCATATCACACGCTTATTTATAGCCTATTGCAGTTGTACTACGTTCCTCAGGAACAGTGACATTAATGATGCCAAATGAAAGGTAACTCTATCTGAAAATATCCGTAAATAGAACATGCAAATTTGGTACACCAAAATCTGACACAAAATGTTGTTTTACCTTGGCAGCGTAACTTAGCGATTCTTACTCAACATTTATTTCTCAAGAGAACTTGTATTTTGTCAACTACTCGAATTATAAATTGAAGTGTTGCTGTTTCGTCACGATAATGAAGCAGAATTGGACATAGATAAAATTTATGACGATATGCATGCACAATAGCATTTGACATGCGACGTAACTTCTGCTCATATAAGCGAATTTACCAGAAAATGCAAGTAACCATCAAAATTTGGATTCTTAAACTATAGTTTAGCTAATTTTTCGCTTTAAACATGAAATAGAAATATTTCCAGGGGGTGTAGGAAAAAATTGGAATTTCCGGAGTGTGGGAGGGGTATAGTTTGTGGGCCATTTTTGGAAAATCCAGAGGGGAGGGGGGGGTCATATGAAAAATTCCTTCCGTGGGTGGGGTAAGGATATTTTCTGGAACCACACAAATTAAAATTAGCACAAACTGACAGTGCACCCTAATCAAAACACTTCAGGAAGCAAAAAGAAACTGCAGTTGCAACAGCTTTCAAAATTTGTCTGGCAGTCTTTGTTTCTACTGCCCACAGTTAGGTATTTCCTGTTCAGGCACCCAGCTTTGCAGACTATGGCACCAGCCTATCACTCTTATTGTGCAGTGGCCACTACAAGAAGGCTCACAATATCAAAACTTAGCGCAATCTTTCTCAGTGCGATTACAATGTTATACATTGTCCTACTATTACTTCTCATTGATAGATTTCCGTTCACACACATTACAAAAGGATCAACTAACCTTCCTTCCACCCCACTCAATAATCCGTTTCACCTCACCGTCAGCCAGCTGCCTGTTTGTCATGTTGTCAATCACATTACTTAGAAGCCATGGAAACTTGGTAGCAGCACTGAACTCTATCAGCTCATCAACACCAAAATCTGCCAAAATATGTCAACAACACAATATTTTGTGGACACATACACCAATGTACATCACCAATATTATTTTACCCATTCCACATGCAGGATATTTTGAAACTCAAAATTTTCCTGCTTCCAACATGTCAAAGTTTCAAAGCTGGTAGAGCAATGTACTAACATCATGGAGGTCATGGGTTTGAATCCCATTGTAGCCTTAAAACCTCTTTTTAGGTTTGAAAGCAATTAGTACACTTAAATTGCTACAAACTGCAAAGACCATTATTCCCCTCATTTGAGATATTTCAACACAGTCTGCTGTCGATGAACAGTGATGACCCCCTTTACAGTAAAAACAGGAGAAGAGTTTTTTCCAAGGGTGCAAAAAAAAAATAATTGCAGATCTGAAGTTTATCCTTGCAAATTTGATTGTGTAGTTCCAGAAAATATCCATACCCCCCACGGAAGGGATTTGCCCCATGACCCCCCCCCCCTCACCCCTCTGGAAATTCCAATTTAGCTTCACACATATATTTGCTTTAAATTATTGGGCCTTTGAGACCCCCCCAGCCTCCCTGGAATTACCAATCCCTTCTGTGGGGGGAGTATGGATATTTTCTGGAACTACACATTTCATTTATTTTTTGAAATTCTCCTTACAATGATACATCTTTCAAATGAAGAATTCAATACGGAAAATAAAACTCTATCACATTGCTGAATTTTTGTTGGCTAAATGAATTATCTACTGTATCAGGCACAACAGAATTTGAGACAAATTAACAAATTGCTATTTATTCAAATAATACTAGCAATAATGTGGTCTTAAAACTTACCAAAGTCGTGATTACCAAACACAGCAATGTTCACTTTCAGTGTATTCAAAATTGGAATCATTTGTTTGCCCCCAGTCACACTGCTCACTGATGAGAAACCAAACAATTGGCCATTAAAAGCAGGGTTCAAATAAAAGTTACTTTCTAGCCAGGAGGAAGAGTGGGGGAAATAATCACACACATAGTCTACACATGGATGTGCTGCCCAACACGGTACAGTCTTTTACATAAGGATGTGCCGCCCAACACTGAGGGTAAGGTCTTTTATCTGTCATAAATGGGTTTTGGGTTTTTCACTTAACACTGTCATATCCAGGCCCGTAGGCAGGGTATAATTACAAAGCAACAAAGGACTTCTACAATATAGAAGTCCATTGTTACCAGGAAACGATCCAGGAAATATGTTCCCTATATTCTCTGACATTTTCAAGAGTCTGACCTTACACTCGACATTGCCAACCACAGATCATTATAGATCAAACTTTTTCAACTCAAGCCATAATCAAGTTAGGGGAAGTGCGACATGTTTGGGTCAAGTTTACGCTTTAACATCCTGGCCAGCACACCCTAACCAAACTTGGGTTCAGAAGCTCATGCTTCCGGAATTCCAGCTTGATATTTCAAGCTGTTCTTGCCCCACGCACTTTTTTGCTGACATGGGTGTCTTACTTTAGTGTGGGTTATATATATTTTATTGCAAATAGCTGGCTGCCTGTCTGACAAATGACCCCCAAAAGTAAATTGTCAGACACCTAAATCTACTTGTCCCAGTTAACTGGTGGACTTTCCTGAGTGGTGTAGAAGTCCTTTCATCACCAGAGCCACCTAACCCTCTTACCCAGCTGCCTGGGTATAAGATGCCTCTGGCTGAGAGGGCCAGGCAGCTCTGGGGACAAGAATGAAAAAGTAAATAAATAATATTATAATATCGTATAAAATATAATATATTATTAAAAACTGGACTACGTATATTGGAGTTCTATAACTTTGATTGGCTGAACGAAGCTAGGATATCAGCTCTGGTCAATGAACACTCAACAACAAAATGAACAAAGTGAGCTGAAAGTTTTTTCCTCGCGAGCAACCCGGCAAGAAAAATGGATGAGAAAAATCACTTGACAGTGAATTCAAATTAAGCAGAATTTCCAACAGCGTCACTAAGACACAAATCAAAACTATTCCGTAGTGCTTGATTTCTTAAAACAACAAGAAACTGTGCAGAAATAGAAATTTTAAGCGCATTACAATTAATTTCTTTCATCGATTGTCACCTCGATCATTAAAATTGAACAAACGGTAGGTTTAATCAGGAAGGCTTTCCACTTCAAAATATCAAGACAAGACAAAATAAAACACAATGAAATGGGGCAGAAGCATATAATAAAAACAATCACAGATTCATGACGAGTTGGTGCGAAAATCATGAAGCAATCTAAACAAGTACTAAACATACTACCAAGAAGGAAGGAAGGCAAAATTTTTTTGGCTATAGCACGCAAAATTGACACTGGTTTACCTGCACTCATTGTAGCTCTGTGTTCCAACAGGTCCACATGTTCAGAGAGAAATTGGATGCCATGTAAACGGAGCCATGGAATCGCTTTCCCAGTTGTTTGAGTGTTGTTTTTACCATTTCGTCCGCAACCTCTAAACTGAGAACAACTGCATTTTGTGCCTTGTGTTTAACAAACTATGATGGTGAATTCTAATGTTCCTCGGTACAGTAATCTTGTTTCTGAGCTGCATAGAAATTACCTCTTCAAGTTCAAATTAGTTCTACCTTCAGTTTGATCAAACAGGCACATGATGGCTCCGTTGTGCAAACGGATTACAAACTTGTTCCATTTCAACTCCAGCAGCTAATATGGTGAAATCGTACAGCTTCATTCCGCTTTGAACGATGATTACAACAATGTTTCAAGAAAAATCAAACACGTACCATATTTCAGAGCCAATAATTAGAAGATTTTTTTCCAAAACTTGTGCCGCTTCGATCAGACACTTTCAAGCAGTTTCATTGATTCATTCAGCTTTGCAATGAAATGCTGCAACACTTCGCAAAGTTTTGGCGCTTTTTTTGCTCAGTCATGTGATCGATTCTTGTTCCCTTTTTATCTCTCTCATCTCTTTTCTCATTTTTTTTCCCTTTCTTTCTTGATTTGTTTTTTTTAATGTGGTTAACTTTTTAATAAAACAATTATTCTACTCGGGCTTGCTGGATATCAAATGATTATAACCAACTCGGCGCTACACTCCTCGTTGGTTATCTATCATTCGATATCCAGCGCACCTTCGTAGAATAATTTTTAAATATAATATAATATAATATAATACAATACAATACAATATATATAATATAATATAACATAATATAAAAGTAGCAAAATGTGGGTAAATTAGGTAAAGCCGTTACACAAGTAGACACAAGTCGGCAACTTACACTGACTTCCATTTCGCCATTGACTATGAGCAGTCTCTCTTTCCACTCGGGATAGTCAAGGAAAACGAACAAGCAAGCAAGCGTAAAATCGCCTGCCACATTGAAACATGGCGTGCCGTGTCCTCTCATTTGTTCGTTTCCCTTGACTATCCCTGAGCAGGAAAGAGAGACTGCTCATAGTCTAATTTCACCACTACTTCAGTTTCTTGTGATAACTTTGATGCGCTGCATTCCTTTGTTATTTCACGTTCAAACTCAAGTTTTTCAGCCTTTGGCCACCCAAAGTCAATATTGTTTCTTTAGTATGGGTGTCTGCACAAGGCAACTTTCAAATGTTTTTTTTTTTCATCTTGCATCTACTTGCAAGTCTGTCTGGCCACCCATCAGAAATCTCTCTACCCAAGCTTGAATTTCAGAACTTGCATTGACTTAGTTGGCTTCCATTTAGACAGCCTAATTCTGCACACACTTATGTTCAACTGAACCTCATTGATGACAAAGGATCACAAACGGTTTTTAAACATGTTCTCAGAGCACATTTTCCATTTTAAAACGTTAATCTCTTTTATCTTTCTATTCAACATGGAGGGGCACCATGCACACCACTGCAAACTGAGAATTTTTCTTTATAAATGATACACCTGCACCAAACATCTTGGTGAGATGGTGCTAAGTACCAATGAAGTAGAAGACTTAAGTAGAAGTCAGTGCTTTTGTTGCGGGAGGCCTATGTTACAGAGGTAAAGTTTATCTGAAGAACTCAGTGGGGTCCCCTGTTCCCTTCTTTAGAGGGTATAAAGGACCCTGACCTGTCAGTCAAGAAATGTTTAATGCACCTATCATTGTGATAAGTGGAGTGACGACTGGCTGAAATGAATTAAAAGAAGAAATGATCTCAAGTCATTATTACTCAGAAAAAATTTGAGTCCTCCCAACGGGAGTCGAACCTATGACCTTCCAGGTGCCGGTTGGATGCTCTAACCACTGAGCTATGGGGGACTCGTGGTGAGCGAGGCCATATAACTAGGTTCATATGTGACACAGGCCTGCTAATTGCAAGGCTCAGTAATATCAAATGTGATAAATGTAAATGTGATAAGTGGAGTGATGACTGGCTGAAATGAACTAAAAGAAGAAATGTTCTCAAGTCATTATTACTCAGAAAAAATCTGAGTCTTCCCAATGGGAGTCGAACCGATGACCTTCCAGGTGACAGTGGGATGCTCTAACCACTGAGCTATGGGGGAACCGTGGTGAGCGAGGCTACATGTATACAACTAGGTTATTATCTGACACAGGCCGGCACCTGGACAGTAATGTGTGGTTCCAGAAAATATCCATACCCCTCCCACGGAAGGTTTATGGTTTGAATCCCCCCACCCCTTAGGAATTTCCGTTCCAAGGGGGTCTTTGATGACCCCCTCCCCCCAGGAATTTCCACGTTACGCGAACATGATTTTTGTTGTAATATTTACTATTATGACATCCATTTTCAACATATAACGCTTTGCTCTTGTTCTATACTATTTGCGTGTTTGCTATCCGGTTTGAAATGTTCTATGTTTTTCACGAAAATTTGTTTAAACCGAGTGTTGTAACATTCTATTAACGTTGGTGCCGAGGGTTGCCGCGAATAATTTGCGTGCCGAATGCGACGTAAACAGCGAAGCCAAAATTTTGAGAATTGAAATTGTGTTTGCCACACTCAAACCTGCTGTCAAACGCAAAACTGTTGAATGTAAATTACACAAAAAATCAATGGTTATGATGTTCGAAAGAGAATTAGAGTAAAATAGCAGCTTTTTTTCCTGGGATTATGCACAAGTGAATCTGCATACCGTGAGTCTAAAAATAAATTGCACAGAGGGATAACAAATCGAACCTTTCTTCCCGCACTTTATCCTTTTTTTAAAATGGAAATTGTAAATGAAGGTCAAATGGAAACTCAAAGATAATGACAACTGTAAAAGAATTTTTAAGAAATAACTAATATAGGCTGAACTTTTAGTTTCAGTTCAAAAATGCATCAATTTTGCATAACGCGTGAAATCTGACCTTTTCAAATTATGAGCGTCACTGTTTATGTAACGCAACAATTCTATCTCAATGATATGCAGTGAAAAGCGGCTGAAAACCCTTTGCTGGATTGCGTGATAAAAATATTTTTGTATTTGTTATATTGGTGTTTAACGAAAAACGTTCCCATTGAAAGGATTGAAAACGGTGCAATAATCACCAAAAGCCAAGGAGACACGCAATTTTCCGTAAACGCGAATATGCAAATCAGGTCTACCGAAATTTCATACAAATCAAAGTCGCAAAATTTGGCATTTCGGCCAACATATTTGCGTACTTTTGAACGTCAAAACAGCCTACGTAAGACTTAGTATTGCTTCGTACTTGGGATCAATCGTACATTGCTTTCAATTTTTTCGTGTTTCTTCACCCTCTGGAAAAGGAGCTTCCTATGAACCCCCCACTCCCCCCGGAAATTTCTGCCTTTGAACTCCCCTCCCCCTCGGAATTTCCAGTGACCTTCCGTGGGGGGGTATGGATATTTTCTGGAACCACACAATGGGTTCGACTCCCATTGGGAGGACTTGAGAACAGCACCTATTATTGTCAAGCTGCTTGGGGGGGGGGGGGGTGCTGGGCATAGGCAGGGCATTTGAATTTTGTAAAGGACTTTTCTTTTCAAATGCCTGACTCCAGGAATGAAACTATTGGTCAAATGAAGTCAAATCTGTGACTTATTACCCTTTCAAGCACTAATTTTTCAGAAATTAAAAAGTCAAATGTGCGACAGCGGATTTTTTTACCTTTTCACCTGTTTTTTCTCTGGTAGGAGATGGAAATCGACATCACATTTACATGGTGGTATAAGCTTTATTCCAAAAGGTATGTTAAGGTGGCTGGTATTTTTTATTTGTTACAATGATTTTGAAATGAGGAAAGTTTGCAGAAAACTATTTCTGACCATGTGGGCAAACTATGAACATCTTTACATTTCCTGTATCAGGCAATACTCTAACACTGATTGTGATGTCTTACTAGTTACCATGGCAACAATAAAAGCTCATAAAAACTTCAGTTATATCAAGAAAGGCATTTTCTGAATAATTTACTAAAAATTTCACTGAATAACTTTCCCTCAGAAGTTTCTATTAGAAGTGGCACTCTGAAAGTTGCGTGCATGCAAAAGAATGAGGGTGGGTCACCGACCAAAATTTTGAGATACAAACAAACCTTTTGTGTATGGTTTCCGGTTTGGACCTGTATTGAACAAGAAAGCCCATTGGGCATTTTAACCGGCCATTCTGACCCTCCCGACCCCAGGTTTCACAAATGTTAGCGCGATCCTCTATTTATACGAACCGGCGTGACGAAAAGTGTGATTTTGTGACACAATATTTTGACTATAGCGTCACTGGATGACGTAATGTTTAAACTCTGATGACTCAGCTTATCTTTCTTATCGCTTTTATTTGTGCTGAAAAACGCAAATTCACTCAAACGTTGAATGTCGATATACATTCGTCCACAACTGAGAATGCTCACATAGGGATGACGAAGTATTTACTGCTGTGCCTCGACCTTAAATACAAACAGTGAGCATAGCAGTAGAATCAAAATATAACGCTTGATAAACACGAGCTCGAGCAGATCGTCAGAGTATGGGGCACGTCAAGGCATATCTCATGACGTGATGTTTAAATCCGGTTTGCTAACCCGGGAACCCCCTTGCAAAACTAAACAAGCGAGCGGGCATGAAAGTCGCCCACGTCTATGAAAGCTGATGCGCCTGTCGAGCCGCAATCGATTTCGCGCTCACTCGCTTGTTTTTCTTTTCCTTCCCTATCTCTGAACGAAAAGAGAGTCTGCTCGTAGCCTTTAGCAAACACCACACGCAAACCACACAAATCCGTCGATAATATTCAGATATTTTCGTTCTTTCAATGCAAAAAGACTCGTAACACCTACCCTATTAATTGATCTCCTTATTAATGATGATTCCTTCGTATCAACTTCTCGCCTCAAATAAATACTCATCTCTCTCCGTTCACAAGAATATCATGTACTGATGGTGCAATCAACTAATATTGCATCATCATGTTAGTACTACTTCCTTCTCTTCCTAGCCCACGCCGGCAAAACGCAACTGTCCTTTTTGTCCGCTGTGAAATACAAGTTAGCCAATCAGAAACCTTACAATCCACTTCGCACCCCCCCCCCCATAAAACCCCAAGGGAAACCCCCTCTCACGCAGCACAATATCACACCGCTCCTATACAAAACGCAACTTTCAAAGCAGATCACCTTCACAGAAGCGTGATATGCTCCTGACATTCACAAATCCTTCTGACTCCCACATTTTTACATCCCTCAAAATGTCAATCCCAATAAAAAACTCCTGCGCTAAAAAAATTTTCACCATAACCACTAACTAGATCAGACAACACAGCCAATTTCGCATTCCATCCTATTAGCTGCTTTACTCAATTGCGCATGCGTTATACAAGACAAATACAAAAAACCCCAAACTTAACAACCCTTCGTCGTTGATATCTTAAATACTGTAAATTAAAATACAAGAACACACGAAGGTAACATTCAGCAGACTAACATGTGCATGCGTCCTACATAAGACAGTACCGCTCTTCACTACCCGTACCACAAGCTTTACAGCACTTTGTTCGTATGTTAAGCCAACTGACCATCACAACAAAACCGTGTCCATTTTATAAACTGGCGGTCGCCGTGGCGACGGCCGATAATCATATACAGATGAACTTGTACCAGTATATGTACGTATGTGAAAGTATCGGTCGGTATCATGTAAACAACGTCAATTCACTACGTCAGTCTTCTAAAAAACCTCATTGCCCAATTTGTGGTTAGCTCATAAATGACCAAATATTAATAAAAGATTATTAGCCAAAGTAATTACGCAAACTAAAGCTCTGTTAAATAACCTCCAATGAAATTTTTAAATCCCCATGAGCATGGGAATTCAAAACAATTCTGAATGCAAGAGTACATGTTATGTTAAGAGCTATTGTAGATATTGGCAAGTTTTAGTTACCCTACAGAAACCTGTACACTCACTTGTTGAAGGGTTTAAGCAGTCACCGCTGAACACAATCAAAGGATTCAAATGCTTGAAGCTCGCCAGTTTAGTAGCAAACCTAGCCGCCCCGCCGACAGGCTCTTTTTCCCGGGGCTCGATATTGTAAACATCATTGAAGTGAAGAATTGTCAGCTGTCGCGATTTTGTTGCTGTTTTCGTCGTCCCAACATCACAGCTGTGCTTTTGTACATCTGCTGTTCTTTTATCCGCACTAACTACTTCTGTCTCTTGAGAAGTGCTATGAAGCTGCCCTTCCGATGCCTTTTTGTCTGGAAAGGTGGAAGCATTGCTGTTTATATTCGGCGAAGGTTTCGCCGGCTGAATTTGCTCGGTGGATGATGCAGGATTGCTCGAGCCACAACCCATTTCTTTCACGTTACATGAAATCTTCCAGGCCAAACTGTGTCTTTGCGTGTCAGGAAACCCATTTTGCTCGCAAAGAATTCATAACAAGCCTAAAAAAGGTCAACACACGAAACACACGAAAGGTTATTGGTAGAAATTGAGTCCACAGTTCAGTTTGTAGATCGATGTCCCGCTTGTGCTTTGAGCGCGCGTAGTTCAAATCTGCCTGTCATTACTGTTTCTATAGCAACCTTTTTCAGGTTAGCGAGCGCGGAGCGAGCACGGTGTCACACAGGGCGGGAAAAGGTTCCAACCTTTTTCCGCCCTGGTGTCACAGCTAAGCGCAGTGTGTATTTGGAAGCCAAATTCGCTAGCGGATATGGACCCCATCTCGCGGATTTTTACAGCCAGATTCTCGTTTGAATTTACTTCGTTGCGTATCTTTTCACAGGGGGTACAAATCCGCGAAAGGGGGCCCATGTCCCCTAGCAAATTTTGACCGGGTGGTCTATTTTCGCTAGCGGATTTGGACCGGGATCCAGTTCGTGAAGGATGCATGTGTCAGCTGAGTGAACCCAAATTTCTATTAGAAGTCATGTTTGAAGCTGACCAGTTTAGTGAAGAAGTGTCAGCTGTCGCGATGTGGTTGCTGTTTTCGTCCCAACATCACAGTTGTCCTTTTGTACAACAGCTGCTCTTTTACCCGCACTAACTACTTTTGTTTCTTGAGAAGAGCTATGAAGCTGCTCTTCCGATTCCGTAGACAAACAAATAAAGAAATATTTAAACTGACGGGTGACGACAAAGGGACAAAGGGCTGAGAAAGCTCGTCCCAGTCCCAAACTGACGAATCTCGTGCTCGACCACCGCTGACCAGGAAGCCTGAGGACTCTAAATACGAGATTGCCCAAAAAGGATTGACATCTGAAACCCACACATCATGTTTGGTAATATACCTAAATATATACATCAATGACAAACTGATCGATGAAGGCGTAACCCTTACTGGTAAGTAATTGTTAAAAGTTATAACACCACTCAATTTAGCTAGGAGAAGAGGGAAACAAAACAAACACAGACGCCCCGAGTCTCCTATTGCCATGGGTAGCACTACCAGCAGACTTCACTTTCATCGCATGTTTAGTACACAACTCTCTTTCTCCTTTTTGTCGATAAAGGGTCGTTTTTATATCAGAAATTTGTACAGCATTTGCAAAGTTCATGGTTGTTCCGAGTAACTGATATTTTTTTGTTGTTGTCACCATAGTACCCGGCTGTGTATAAAATACGTATCGTTTTTGATGGTAGTTTCTTACAATCGCCGCGACTTCGATTTCGTCGGTCGGAAATGTCAGCAAATAATGATCATATACGAGTTCAGAAAAAGAAACTTTTTTCGTAAACTTTGGTAAGAATCTTCTCTCGTCCGGGGTGAGGCTTCTGAACGGCTTTCGTTACTTTCAGGGGACTCGCGCTATAGTATAAAAAATTGTCTGAATGCACGCGCAAAAATGACGAATTCAATTAATTGTACAAAGTTTAGAAATAACTAAACTCAACAATAACAAAGCTAACCGTCGTAGAATCAGTGCTTAACCCTAAACAGAAGTATAGATGAGTTCTTAGGCCTAATCACTATCGATCAGTGCTTAACCCTAAATACTGTAGATGAGTGTTTAACCGTTTTTCATTTTGTTTTCATTTGTTTTTCTCGCTAATAAACGCTCGTCATCAAATTTGTCACTCGTCATTTTTGCGCGTGCATTCAAACAGTTTTTCACTGGTTTTTTTCCTATGTAGCGCGAGTCCCCTAAAAGTAACGATAGCCTTCTGAACAAAGAAAATATGGCGACAGACGAAGAAGAATTTTCTTGCATTTACTGTTATTTTATCGGCTAGATTTTAGAATACCCGGCCACTTATTTGCATCTCGTTGAATTTGAATGGATCCTTTTGTTTCTATATGCCTCGTTCTTTAAAGCCTTGAGAGATATGTAAATAAGTGGCCGGGTATTCTAAAATCGCAAAAGAAGAGACAAAGCTCAGTTGATGCGTGACACCAGTGATAATAAGAAAAAGAATACGCGAGTTAAACACGTTAAGGTGTCATAGTTTGTAAAGGCACAAACGTTTCGGGCATAGCCCTTCTTCAGTGTGCAGGAATATGCGCGTTGCGCCATACAAAAGCCTAACTGAAAAATGTGCACGTAAAGCGCGCGCACAAGAAACGAACAACCAAAGCGCGTGCACGTGAAATGAAATTAATATTGAGTCCGCCCGGCTTGAGCGTGGCGAGCTCAAACATTAATTGCATCTCCCGCCGCTTTCGCTTTCTAAAATCGCTCTGCAATTTCCGTTTGAGTATGTCAGGAGCAAAAAGAAAACAAAACGAAAATGAAATATAACGAGACTATTCAAAGTCTTCTGAATAGCAATATATTATGCATGCAAGTTAGAAGTCCCTGCAAATGGTTTTGTTATCCCCAAGGCTCTCTCCTATTGTTTTGGCGGTACTATATTAGTCGCTCCTGGGAATTGACAGCCTCCCAAAAACAGCAGCTTGTGTTCTTTATTCTCTCCTGGCTCCTGGCATTTCTACAAGTAGTTCTTCAGGTCTGTGTATTGTTGATTGCATTTCCTTTCGTTGTAGTTTAAACAACTGTTTACAACGGTTTTTGTTTGCCGCAGCCCATTTGCTGTCAGCTTTTAGTTTCATTGTGCGGCAGCGATATTTTTGGCTTTGCGTTTTCGAGACAGGCTTATTTTTCAGGTCTCATGGGCATGCTTTATTTCGTTTTTTGCTTTGTGTTTAAAATTCAACTTGTTCCTGACACTACGGTTTTTTTTATCAACGGTGCTAACAGATCGATATGCATGCATATCGGCTTCGCTGTTTGCGCTATAATTTTTAGTTTTCTCAAGGCTTACGGGATTCTGCTTTTGGTAGACCTTCCCTCGTCAGTATTAGTTCATTTCTTTTTTACGTTTGGCATAGCCATGGTCCCCTTGCCATCGAGGTTTTGACATATACGTCAAAACCTTCATTTCCCTCTTAGTGTGTTAGAATTCAAAGACTGTTTTAAGTAGAGACCAGCATGCACCAGTTTGGGGATGGAATTTGGTCATCTATACCAGTTCTCTTTGTGCCCTTGGCTGTTTTTAGAACCGTTAATGGAATTACTAGTTGCTCTGTTTTAACTGTGTGTTATTTGCATTGTTTAAAATAAGAATATGATTGGCTTCCGGCCCTTGTTAGAGTGCTTACCCATGCAGAACGCATGGAGTAGCTGTTTGGCTTCGAGCCCTTATCACTGTTTACTTTAATACTGAGAACGCGTTGAGTCAGACTGTTGACAGACCTGGACAGATTGGGTTGGATTTCTGATTGCCTTCGGGCCCTTATCAGAGTGCTTATTTGTTGAGAAAGCGTTGAGTTTCTGATTAGGGAAGGACCATTAGAAAAGTCATGGGGGGGGGGGGAATTTTTGAGCTTTCCCTTGCAGGAATATTTTTTCCATATGCAAGAACTTTTTTCTGGGCTACTCGCTGTGCATGACTTTTTTTTTCGCTCAATTATTTTCCCTTGCATGAATTTTTTTTTTACTTCGCCCACCCACCCCTGCTCCCATAACTTTCTAATGGTCTGTCCCTTAGCTTTGGGTCCTTGTCAGTGAGTTTATTTATTGAGAACGCGTGAGTTTATTTGCTTAATTCATTTCGTAACTGTATTTCGTAACTGTTACGCTAGAAGTCGCTTTTTTCTTTTGGGGGTGGTGGCGGGGGGGGGGGGTGTTAGGCTTTTGTCAGTGCGTATTCTCAATGTCGACAGTGTATCATAATTGACGGGCTTCGCACTTTTGTTAGTGTTCTTTTTACTTAACATATGTATTTATGTTAGGTTTAGCTGGATTCTATTCTAAACGTCATTCTCCTTTTTTTCAAATTCACTTGGTTGGAAACAGCAATCCGCACCGGGACATTTCGTTGATCTGCGAGTGTCACATATATACGTTCCGTTCTTGGAAGGATGGAGTGCTGTTTCCTGACCGGATCTCCCACCTTAACGTAAATCTAAATTGTCGTTTGTTATTTTGGATCTTGTCTTCCTTATGGCTCAGTGTTGTTTTGTTGGCTGGCAAAACATGAGCTACTGTAACGGATGCTTTGATCCATTAAAGTCGATCAAACTTTCTATGTGTGTGTCCTTAGAGGTTTTATTCAAATGGATTAGGATCGTCGGAGACCCGGTCACGAAATAGTGTAAAAGGAACCGGAATTGGCCTTTTCCATGACTATCCCAATGAAGAAATTGAAGAGAATTCAGGGAACACTAAAATAGGCCAAGTTTGATAAGTTACTGACAAGTGGTCAGTTTTACAGAGGAAGGAAAAAAATCTTCCACACAGGTCCACAGGTCCGCAGGTCCCCTGAACTGCAAAAATGGGTCTTGACACTAATGGGCTCCTGGTCTTGACAAATGTTTTTCTCTTTCGGAGGGGGTGGGGTGGTAGAGACAGGCACCTAGGGTCATATTGGTTTGACCTAATCGATGCTTTTCTTTCTGTAGGAACCTGACATCAGCAAATTTGAACGAGGCTGACTCAGCTGTTGCAGATTTTCTTCGTCTATTCTAGTAGCTCTTCCCTTAGGGTACAAGAGCCTGTACAAAGAGCTTACACACCTAGATGAAAATAGCTGATCGGATCGGCGAAGTCCTTGTTACGTTTCGCAAAGGGGAGATCTGCTGGCAGTTTAACGATCGATTTCGTGAGTTGAAGAACTCGCCTTGGATACCCTAGACCGTTACCCGTTGCCAAAGACCTTGATTTGCTCCAGCCTTATCAAGAACCAGAATACAACTTTCGGGAGTTGGACGCGACGACTAAATTTGAGTTTATCGTACCACTAATCGATTTCAACAATTTGACGAAATTGTAGGGTTCTTATTGTCGATCTAAACTAAGATGAATTTTCGTTTCCAAGCTGTCATAGTGGCATTCTCAGTTTTGATACTCTTCTGGTACATTTTGTTGATCAGGAAACAAGATGGTCATGCAATTTTGCGTCAAAATGTTAACCGTCTATTTGCTGCGGAAAACACTGACAAACTAAAGGTAATTCAGCGTGAAGAAGAAATCAAGGAAAACGGCAATCGTTCTGTCAAGCTTGCCTTGAAAAACGCTGTTGATGAGTTTCAACGCTACGTGGCAGTGAATAACTCTTCTTTGATCGGTGAAGAATTTAACTTTGATGCTCCTACCAAAATCAAGTTACAGAATGTTCTCATGAACCAAACGTTTAAGCGAAAGCCCGTGTCCATAGATCCCAAAGCGTCATTTTTCAGCACCGTGGTTCCTGTGACAGGTGCGTCGAGTAACCATTATGGAGAATTTATGGCGAACATTAAGCATTTCTCAAACAACTTTCCAGGAATAAAAATAATTTTCTACGATCTTGGGCTCGAAAACTCACAAGTCAGTCAAGTAAAATTGCTCCCTTTTGTGACGTACAGAAAACTCAACTTTGACGATTATCCTTTGCATGTCCGTAACCTACACACCTATGCTTGGAAACCACTGATTATTCAGCAGGTTTTGGCGGAATTTGACGGAGTTATGTGGTTTGATACATCGGTGAAATTTCAAGCTAATACAGACCATGTCTTGGAGCGGATGGCTCGGGTCAAATCAGGAATTCTCTTTTACGTTGGAACAACTGGACATTCGATACTAGCTGCAACTAATCCTGGAATGCTGAAATATTTCCCAATGACAACAGCTGGTGCAGTTACTGATATGTTCCAAGCCAGCGCAATGATAATCCTTAACATGGCAGATGTCCAGGAGCATATCATGAAATGGCTTTGTGTTTGCGCCTTTAAACAAGAATGTATCGCCCCGCCTGGCTCGCAGCTTTACTGCGGACCCTCCGTATGGCAACGATACAAGTACGCGGGCTGTCATAGATTTGATCAAGCGCTCATTAATATCCTTGCTAAGAATTTTTATGGTACCGAAAAAGACAAATACAGCTTGAGTGAAGGTGAGGATTTTGCTGTCATGAACAGAATGAAGTAAAGGTCCAAATACGAACAATGTTTTGAGATTAATTCATGGAGATACACGTTAAATCACTTATTTCGTATAACCATAAATGTGCGTTTCTCGAAAACGCCGAAACTCTTCGAGTCAATTTGGAGCACGGTAATTCACACTATGTCTTGAAAACAAAGTAGTTTCTAAACTTGAAACTTTGCCACAATTTAAACAGTCCCTATCTTAAAACATGTTAAAACAACACATTTGTAGAATGAGTGGTTCATATTTTTACAAATGGCTTTTGGGGGCTTTTGAGAAGTGCACATTAGAGGCGTTAACTTTTAATCTGACTTGTTCCTTTCTTTGTCGTTGTTATGGCCCGTGGGTTTTATTGACGGAGCGTTAAATGTAGAGAGGGGATTTCAACTTCCTCGAATCGAACTAGCATAGTTGTAGAGCAAAACTCCACTTTTCCCAAGTTTTTAAAAGTTCGTTTATAATAAATGTGAGAAAGCAGCCATTACACGATATCAATATCATTGTGTAGATCGTCTTCTGTTACATTTATTCATTGGCCTTCTCAACATCAGCATAAGAGAGGGTCGGTCTCAGAATCCGGTGTTCCGAAAACGCGGGCTTGGGGTGCGGGGTGCGGGGTGCGGACTGCGGGGTGCGGACTGCGGGGTGCGGGTTCAAAAACACCGAAATAACAAAAATAAAAACAAAAGAGATGAAATAAAAAGAAAGAAGCTTAATACATTCAAAAATACAATTTGAATGTACAAGTAAAATAGACAAATAAAGAGAACATTGAATATTTGCATCTCACGCGAACAAATTAGTTCACGCACCAGAATAGAATTGTGCACTGTACATTCGATAATAGACCGACCAAAGGATATTACAGATGGGGGCTGCTGGGACTTTGAAACAAAATGGGATGTTGTGAATTTCAAAACAAACATTACAGCAAAGAGCTGAGCACTTGTTCTGTGTGTTCTGTACGCGTAGTTTTAAAAATAACTCTCGCAGCGGTGTTGCAGAGATTGTACCGATGCCAACATTCAAGAATTCAAGATTGTATTGCTGCTAGATCAAGGAGAAGATTGCAAATTTACAGGAACAATTCCGCAAGTAATTCGGCAAGCTGCTGGCCATGTCATCTTAACACGACAAAAAGTGAAAAGTCCTAAAAAGTACAACAAATCACAGTTTACTTAAAGAAAACAAAATACCAGTCTGCGTAGTCTGCATGGTCTGCAGTGTGCACAGTCTGCAGGCAACATGACCGCAATGACTGTCCTCTCCTCAAATTATTATCTACTACACTTGTTTCTTTCACATCTTGTTGTGAGCTCGATTTATATTCTTCAGTAATATGCACACAATAATTAGTTGACCTTAACTGAGGTTTCAGTTTTAAATTTAATTTGAAGTTTTTATGCAGTCGTTTTGTTCTAGTGTCAGTTTGATTTTTTAGCCTGTAGCCTACTAGCCCGATGGTTGCTCTATCTCCAATTTTGGTCCAACTGGGTTTTTTTCGGGATGTTGTTTTGCAGTCCAAGGGTATTGCTGAGTAAACGAAAAAGCTGTTTTAGGCCCAGTTCAGACGCCGTACCTCTCATGGGCCGTACCAAATACATTTTCGCTCCTAGGTCGTATTTAAGTGGCAAACTTTGCCGTACCCTGAGATTTTGGCTTGCCTAATTGAAATCTGTCGAAAAAAGTCATTTGGACACCGTACAACTGCCAAAAAACTACGTACTACTTGGTACGACACATGGGAGGTGCGGCGTCTGAACTGGGCTTTATGCACTCGGGTGCTATAGTGGAGGGGGGAAGTATTTGCAAGAATAATCGTGTGTTGTTTTGTCCTCAGAGTATGTCTTAAAAATCGCAAATAAGCGAGGATAAGACTTGTCATTTCAACATAGGTCAAGCAAGCAATGCGTGCCTATGTTATAAACCGGCGGTCGCTGTAGCGACGGCCGGTTAACGAGATCGCCGAGCCATGCTGCACGTGAGTTGTCAAATGTTTCTACAGTGCGGCCGAGGTTCGCTACGTTAACGATTAACCAGATTTTAAGGACGTTCGCGCGAAAAACTTCTACAATACAGATTTTTTCATACTTTGGCTACAGTCAGATAATGAGTTACCTATGTCAGAAATGCAAAAAAATTGAGGGGTCACCGACTTCGTTTTCAAAATAAAGCGCGTGGAAAACCACCCCAATTTTGACAAATCGGCCCTCGCAACTCGACATGGCCTCAATGCTTGTTAGTTTAAAAATATTGAAAATTATTCACTGTAGACCCACTTTCTTAGCCAAACTTTATTTAAGTGAGTCTGTCAAGTAAACAATGTGAGCTGGTGTCATCCTTTTAGTTAAACTTATCCTCTAAGATGGACTTTCGCGAACACCGTGCAGCTACAATAATAGCATAATTCGATGATGCGAGGGCAGAAAAGTTGAAAAAAATCAAACTTCCACAATACAGATTTTCTTTAATTTTTCTCAAAATGTAGATAATTGACAGACAAAGTGATTTATCAAAAGAAAATATGGGGTCACCGAAAATTCAAGAGAGTTAAACTCGTGCATAGATACTAAAGTGCCTACTAGCGGTATATATCTCCACATTTCTTCAACAGCGCGCGCGCTCAATGTATGACGTGGCAGTGAATTGCGTGCGCAGTAAGGATGCGCAGAAACAATTAGCGCGAACATCCTTAAGCCCGCATAGCGTGGAGTCGGAAACAACACTATATATATATGGTGACGAACGCTTGTGCTTGATAGGAAAAATAGTGGGGGAAAAATGAATATATATATATATATATATATATATATATGTATATATATATATATATATATATATATATATATTAAATTATTCCGTTGACACTCACCGTTATACAGTCATTACGCTCCTGAAGAAGGCCGAGACGGCCGAAACGTTGAGCAAATAAATCAGCTGAAAAGTCTTAACTGGAGTTGGCTACTTGACCGTCACTAATATACATTCTATATATATATATATATATATATATATATATATATATATATATATATATATATATATATATATATATATATGGGATTGTAAAAATAATAATAATAATTATTATAATAATTTTATACTTTAAAATTTAAGTGCTTCATCCGGTATTTTTCTACTGTTCTACTGTTCTTACCCCCTTTCCCCTACCCTTGGTTACATAACTCAACCATGGACTTGGCCGCATTTTATTTCTTTGCTAAAAAGTCCTTAATTAGAAGGTCTAATGTCCGCTAAGGAAGAAAGATATTGCACCTTGCGCTATGCGAGAAATAAATCTACCCAAGCCAAAATACTAAAAAACAGTCCTAAGCATGGGTATGTTTAGCGTTTTCACGCTGTCTTTCTTATGCAAGTCGCACAAGTTCAGGTCGGTGTTGTAGGCGATGGCGTGCTATAACTGTACAAGCTTGATCTAATACGATCTATCCGGTATAGAACTTTAAATTGCTTCTCTAGCGCAGCACTATGACTTAAACGTTTACCACAAAGTAAAAAGCCAATTCGCCTATCAGAGTGACGCAGCTTATAAATTATTCTGAAGAGAACAACTTATCCATCGTGCAGTGAGGAACTAGCACCTGGAGAACAACCTCGACCTATCTGCTTTCTTAAGGCCCGTTTACACAGGCGATTTTTGTCGCGCAACTCAATGCAATTTTTGTCGCGCTGAAGCTGCAACTTCAATATCGCACGTGTAAACCAGCTGCGATTTCAGCGCAAATTTTCGTGCAATTTATCGCGCGATCACGTGCGATTTATCGCCGGCGTTTTACAAAACACGGTAACTTTCAGCAGCAGTTTCGCTACAGCGCAGGCACACACGTTTTGTTTTGGTTTGATTTTTTTTCATATTGTTTCGTTTTGCTTCAATCTCGTTTGTTTTGTTTCAATTTTGTTTTGTTTCGTTTTACAACTCGGCAAAGACCTCGAACTGAACTGGAGTGACTCCAATTTTCATCTCCAAAAAGAAAGAAAATATTTAGTTATTTGAATTCGTATCATAGAGAGGTTTTACAAAATCTAACGGTGCTGCCATTAGACAATTCTTTGGTTGGTTTACAACTCGGCAAAGACCTCGACAAATGTAAATAAGCTTAAAAAGCATGGATGACGAGGAGAAATTGCTTTTTGTTGTTTTTAGTACGTTTTTTGTCCTAGTTTACGCTCATAGCTGTACAAATTGCGAGCGACAAAACCTCCCGAGGGGTCCCTTCTGATTCACGATTGTCACATTTTAATCAAAAATCGCAGCAAAATTGCATCAGGTTTCGAACAGGTTCAAAACTCCTGCGATGTCGCGGCGATTAAATCGCGCTGAAATCGCAGCTGGTTTACACGCGCGATATTGAAGTTGCAACTTCGGCGCGACAAAAATTGCATTGAGTTGCGCGACAAAAATCGCCTGTGTAAACGGGCCTTTAGCAACTCGAATATCTGTCAGGTTCTTGCCTGTACCCAGTTTGTTCCGCCAAAAAAAAACTGCCGCTATCCGTTGCCTCACTTGCTGCTAATACGTTTTTGGGAAAGTGGTCTCAACTTTGATTAGTAGTCTCTTTTTCATGGCAAATGTTTCAGTGAAAAAATTAGGCCAGTATTTTCTCAGTATTTTTCTTCTTCAATTTTGATTTGCTGATATGCTTTCCTTTGTCGACGTCAAACGCTCGCTCTCCAAACTGTTGCCGTGTCACAAGAAAACTCAAAATTGATTAGCATGTTTACACCGTCGAATTTACTTGAGGAAGTTGCAAATGACAGTCGCAAGCTATTTGTAAATCATGACAATCATTCGTATGTCTAAGTTCGTTCGTTCCGATAGCCTGCGTTGCAAGCACTTCCGTAGACTTTTCCGCCTTTTTGAGGCATTTCGCGTTTTGGCCGCGCCAAATTAAGGCGAGCGCAAAAAAAAGGAAGGAGCGGGGAGGGGGAGAGGAGGAGAGGAGAGGCAAAAAAAGGAAACGCTTGCCCGAAAACGTAACGAGTTTGAAAAACGCCCCTTTAGCACTCAAGGGTGGGTGAATTCATAGCGTGACAGCTTGTCAATGAAGCAACAAATAACAGATCACCGGATGTTACAAATTTACTTTCGTCAAAATCAAAACATGCTCCACGTAAGTCAAACCCACGAACTGCAGAAACGAAGCACTCGGAGATGTGATGTCGAAGCCTCGAAAGTTGGAAACTCAAAGGGGGCGCTTCAGGATTTGTCGTTGTTATTTCAAAGTTAATAAATTTGGAAATTCATCTCTACTGGGAAAATCGGTTTTATTTCTTCGGGAACCTTTTCAAAGCGTCGAAAAGAAAGGATTCTTAAGGAGCAATTCTTGCTGATATTTTCAGAGTGGTTAGAGCGGAAGTTGTTGAAAACTTGAGCTATTTTCGGAACGTGTGTCAAATCTTTGTGCTAGGAACTTAGGGGCATTATTCGAAGTTATTCGGAATACAATAAGTATATCGAGTCTCCTGTTTCCCAAGCTCCGCCAAATCAGCGTATCAACTTTTCTAAACGGCTGCTCCGAAACTCCTTCAGGCAACAGTCCATGTAGAAAGAGAAAGCTTCCCGAAAGTCCCTGACATTTGAAGCCACCGAACAGCCGTCTTCTAGAGTCAAACCTGAACATCGAAATTTTCCAGCTGGAGAGAAACAGTTAGTTGTGTTGATGTGGGTCACGCTCAAATTAACTTACCTGATTTGATTGACGTTCGTTGCGTACGGGTTTTTCAAAATCGTGGGATATGCGGGCAAGCCTTTTCTTTAATCCCTTGTCCTTCCCCTTCTCCCACTTCTTTTGCGCTCGCCCCAGTTTTCGCGCGGCCAAAAAGCGAAAAATGCTTTGAACGTACGCAAAACCCTCGGCCTACGGAAATGCTTGCTACGCAGGCAAGGGTTTCGAGAGTGTCTACCTCTATGTCACAAGCCCCTTTTTCTCTTTCTGGGTCACCGAAATCCACTCTGCAGACACCCGTCCAGGTATTGGCCTTTACAGTACATGACTGGCTACACAGCAGTTGAGAGAACTCAGCGTACTCACTTCGGGTAGGATAGCGGTGTCGATCGTGGGACTCTTGATCTCTTGAGTTATACCGGAAGAGCTCTCTTGTGATGTAGTCTCGGCGACAAGGGCAGTTTCTGCTTTTGTTTTTGATTTTATTTTTCGCTCTGGCGATACAGGTGGGCAAGGGTCTTAACATGGTTGCTGTGCTGAATGCAGTAAAATCTGTTTCCTACCGGGAAGCATGCTAGCTTGTTGAGAATCATTGTCCTGGTGATATGGGGAGTATTCAGCATTTTTCCAGGGACAGTGAGAGGTACCGCTGCCCAAACGGGAGATATTAAGTGAGAAAAATCTCTGCGATACCTGCCAGATTGCACTGGATGAAGTACTTTTTTTAAGTATAAAATTAAATTTTTCACAACCTCATCGCATATGACAACTCGCACCTGAGCGACATCCATAGGAAGGACAGCATGAAAAGGCTTGTCTACCGGTGTGGCTGCTGTATCATCAAAGACGAGCAGCGAGGAAGACATTTGTGAAGCAAAGGAAATAGGAGACGTCTGCAAGCGGGCTAGCACCATAAGGCTCTAACCCTAAAGGCCACCGACATTGGGAGAACTTGCTTAGTAGCACGTGTCACCGGTTTGAACTTAAAAATATATATATAATAATAAGTACATTTAATAGCAATTAAATGTCTTGGACCAAATAATCCAGCTCCTCATTTCTACTTATGATAATAAGTATATATGTAATAAAAGCTCTCTATTTCCTTTTTCCCCTACTTCTTCGCCTATCAAGCACAAACGTTCGTCACCATAGTGTTGTCTCTGACTGCACGCTATGCGGGCCTAGAATCTGGTTAATCGTTAACGTAGCGAACCTCGGCCGCTCTGTAGAAAGGTTTGACAACCCACGGCCTGGCGCACGCTACTGGTGTACACGAGCGTAACACCGTGCCTATGCACTAATTTAGGCTTCAGTGAAAGGCACAGCTTTCATGCCAAGGCACAAGAAAAAAACTTCTAGGCACAAATCTAGGCACATTTTAGGCACACTCAAGGCACAGTTAAGGCATGTTTTACAGAAAGCTTAGGCACAGTGTAGGCACAGTTTAGGCACAACTTAGGCACATTTCAGGCACAGCTGAGGCACATTTTAGGCACAGTTTGGGGCACATTTTGCCACGTCAAATCAACAGTGAGATTAGAATTGTAGTGCTCCATACTTTACAGATTATGATGGAGAATTAAGGTCAGTTAGCGTTTTCTTTTCGCCTGGATTCAGTGCAAGTGTACATGTATTCCTGAAGTCACGTAGTACCCTACATCGATGGGTCACTTTATATTTTGTGGGGGAAGTTTAGCTTATTTTCTCAAAACCAAGTACCTCCTCATTCAATAGCAGTTGATTTTGAATGAAATAAAAACACGCGCATCTTGTAACACGTTTTTCTCTTTGAAAAGTCATTTTGATTTTCGTAACAGGTTCGCAGAGTTTGCTTTTATTCATTGTCATGCCTTCCTGGAAACGTAAGCGTAAATCTTGGCCCGTTTTCTTCGGCAAAGATGCCGAAAAAGCGCAAGTCAGCATCGAGAACTTTCAGTCAAGAAACAGCGTGACTGAACCGGGCAACCGTATAGTGCGACCCACTCCTCTATTGCTCGATCACTCGATATTTTAATCAAGAATAATGTTAAAGGACTTCAAGAAGAAGAAAGATACAAGGGAACGGATGTTTATGCTGCTTCCGTCGTCTGACTGTGTCTGAATACTCGTCCGCTTCTTTCACCGTGACTTTTGCTGTGTCCTTCAGTTGGTATCTTTTTACGGCTCCCTAAAATGTTTGGAAAATAATGCGATGCTCTTTCTGTAACAATGCAGCAAGGAAATTTGCAATCAAATGAGGACCAGACATTTCAAATACAAATCTAGGATATCTGCGGTTTTTCGAAGATTCCTTTGTGCGTAATCTGGAATTGTCAGCGCTCTTATCTCATGCCCGATCTGTAAACACATTAGTGCATTCAAGATCGTTGCATCGGCTCTCACGAAAACTATAAAAGATCGTCAAACCACCTAGCTATATTGTGATTCGTTATTTCATTGGATGTGGAAGATGATCTTGAAATTCTTCTAGCTGAAGGCATCTAAAATGTTGGTCAAATAATTTCTTCTCACCAAAAGGCCGCCGCGTGCGGGCGTGCAATTGTAAACACTGTACAGAGTACTGTACAAAATTATAATAATTAATATTTGAAATGCGCACGGAACATCTTATTCGCGACAGAAAATTCCAGGTTATCCTAAAATTTCACGTCTTATCGCAATAATGTAATTGTACATGTACCTGGGAAGGGGTGTCTGTAAAACCCGGAACACACCCGGAACACCCCGGAACACCCCGGAACACCCCCGGAACACCCCGGAACACCCCCGGAACACCACCGGAACAGCCCGGAACAGCCCGGAACAACCCCGGAACACCCCTGGAACATCCCATAATACCCCGGAACACCCTCGAAACAGCAAGGAACACCCCCGGAACACCAAAAATAGTGGTCAGCGGTCAGACTGCTCACGAATTGACTAAGCCGAAGACCTCTGAAGATTCCCAATTCTTCATAAGACTTTTGCGGATCACCCTGAGATTTCCGAGCATTTCAAGAATGCTTGGAATATTTTCGAAGCTGTTAAGAACAGCGAAAAAACCATTAATTAATGGGAAAAATATATCATGCACGTGACCTTCATATCAATAACTTACGATTTTCAGTGATATGAAAATGTGACAGTTGAACTGTTAATTCTGCATTGATTTTTCTCGTGCGAGGTTTGCATTATCATGTTCAAAAAACAGGTGTGACCTCAAGGACATAACAAAGCCAAATGATACAGTGTCACGCAATACTATAAGGTCATTATGCAGAGGTCACACGATCGTCATCGTTTTATTTCCACAGGTGCATGGAAATGTTTGGCCGCCGGTTCGTTACGCTAATGTACAGTGAATATATACACCTCATTTAAAAAAACCACCGTTCATATTAATTTGAAGTATCATACCGTAGTGCATGAGTGCTTCAGGAATGTTAAAATCCGAGAACGTTTTTCCCTGTCTAATAAATTCCCATCTTGCAGCTTTCTCTTGTCATATTTGAATGACAATGTTTTTGCGGTTAGGCCTGCATATATTTTTGGTTAACAAAAGAGCGTAGCTCGGAAGATAAATGAGTACTATAATTTTGTAAAGGTATCCGAGGGCTTATAATGTCTGTAATGTAGGATGTCACAACGTAACCCGGGAGCAAAAGGATCGAACGAGTTTACACTCTTATAGCGAGAAAAGGAACAAGTATTTTATTTACTTTCACAAGATCTAGTTAGACTTTAAGAGAAAAATTCAGTAAACGAAAAAAGGAAAATATCAACGATGAGAGTACATATCAGATTTCCTTGAACTTTGCAAAGTTCGTGTACTCCCTCAATAAGCCAACTTTGTACGTTGCGATAAACCTTGAGTTACAACTTACTTCTCAAAACTATTCAAACATTTTCCTAATTGGTCTTTAGAAGGAGCGGCGGTGTTTCTTTGCCCAGTTCGTACAGTAACAGCAAGTGGGGCACTTATTGAGAAAATGCGGTAGTACTAGCTACATAAATTGAAAAGGAACAGCCTTTACGGGAAAAAAAAAATCCTATAGACGTTTAACAGCCTGCAAAATCTGTTTTGTTTTGCGTGCAAAATCTGTCACGCAATCCCCAAGAGTGAGTTATCGCGACCGTGACGTGTTATATGGTGAATTGAATGATTATTCGGGTTGCCCACCCCCAGAATTTTACTTATAGACGTCAAATGGGTTTGTCGAGAGTTATAACGCAAATCTTGCATGAGTTACAACAACTTCAATAATTGAATTGAAATATTCAAAATCAAATCTTTGTCGATCCAAAGGACACCAATGTTATTTTTTATTTTATTTCTGTCATTTTGTCTTCGGGTGATCCGCAAAGGTCTTCGGAAAAATTCGGAAATCTTCGTTAATCTTCGGAGGTCCTCGGGACAGTCTGAGCGGTCTGACCACTGACCAGAATTTTGGGTGTTCAAGAGTGTTCCTGGCTGTATTGAGGGCATTCCAGGGCATTATGGGATGTTCGGGGGTATTATGGGATGTTCCAGGGGTGTTCCGGGGTTGTTCCGGGCTGTTCCGGGCTGTTCCGGTGGTGTTCCGGGGGTGTTCCGGGGTGTTCCGGGGGTGTTCCGGGGTGTTCCGGGGTGTTCCGGGTGTGTTCCGGGTTTTACAGACACCCCCTGGGAAGATGACTAACTTTCATCAGGTCCAGAAGCGAACTTAATTTTTAAAACACCGACATATCTGTGAAAAGTGTTCTGTGTCTCTCCTTGGGGGATTAGGAGCTACTCGCTTGCTGCTGCGAGAGGACCGTTTCAAAACTGAGTACACATCACTAGGCAAGACTTACTCTTCCTTCACTCTTTAATGAAGTCTTCTTCAGCTTTCTTCTTCGTCTTCAATTTTACAATAGTGTTAATGTGAGTGTGTGTTGCAATTCTCTGTGCTGTTTTATAGTTTTTCTTAATATTAATTACGTCTAGTTGGTTGACAACAATTTGACAAGATAAAAACTAATTATCATATAATTAAAACGAAAAGCTAAGTTTGCTTGAAAAGTTTTTACGATGTTAAAGAAGCAACATACTAGATAAATGAATAACAATATGTATAGTATAGTACAATTTACAAAGTTCTTTTTGCCGGTATAATTTTTATGTAAGATTATGTTGTTAGAACTAAAAGGTAACGTTTAAACTTACTTTAATTGCAAAACAAGGACAGCGCCTTATTCATATTTGCGGGAACTTATCTAAACCTAAACGTCAAAGTTTGTTCTAACTAATTGATAAGAAAGTGTAGAAATGCTTTTTAAAAGTAAAATTACCACAATCAAGGGAAAACATGTCAAGGTTGTAGCCGGCATGTCCCGACCAATGACGGCAATTCAAAAGTGCTATTTTAGAAATCACGCAAAATAAACTCTATCCTTCTTCTTAGTAATCCTTTATATAAAATGTCCCACAACTTAAAAACACAAGATACAAAATAAGGCGTATAGAATTGGACGCTGTCGCTTCCTAAACTTAAAAGTTGCTACGTGTCCAACTATGTCTTAAAATTAGCTATAAGCTTATCTTACACTGTCATTAATTGGCAGAACTTTCTAGAACCCATAAAACTGTTTACTTTCTATTAAACCTAAAATAACTTGCAATTCGTCCTGTGACATTACCCCCCTCTTTAGATCGAATGTCCTCATTCGTCAATGAAACTAAGCTAAAATATAGATAAATAGATTCGACAATTTTGTAATTTCTAGGTAAACAACAGTGCAAAATGAATTCTTTCGTTTCTTTATACTCGTCTATCTTCTCGACTCGAAATAGGGTTTTGCTTTTAAGATAAGGCTTTTTTAGTGAACGGCCGCCGCCGTGTCATTTCCACGAAATCCGGGAATGGTACAGCCAGTTTCAAACAACTTGACACCGACAAAATCCCGAAGATACAATGAATAATATTATTTCTCCATCTATCTGGCGGTTTTGCTTCCTTTGAAATCTCATAGATATAAGGAGGTGGGAAATCTTTGTAGGAAGAAAATTCGGTGATCGGTACCGTCTCGCGATCCCCTTTACAAGATACATGCGGACCAAAGGTTTCATCGTCTTCTGATGTACTCAGTAGTATCAAAGACAGCAAAATACATGCCCAGATAGTTTGGTTGAGCCCAAATGTCGTTTTCACTTGTTTAATAATTGTTGCTTGTGAACCATCATGACTCAAAAACAAAACACGTTCTGACGAAAAACTGAAATTGCATTGGCTAACCGAATTATTCTTGTATCTGTGCATCTCGCCAGCAAATTTGCAATATTTTATGACATTCTGGGAAAACTTCCAACTTTTGTCTCGAAATTCTGAAATCTGTACTTTATTACTGACATTAGGGATATTTGTTATATTTTTGTAGTGAACAATTGCTGACAAAGATGAACAATTTTTCTGTTTTGGGGAATTTTCTGCGAACTTGCCAAATGCAATATCTTTTTGGTGAGCTTCATCAAGCTCTCGAGCTTCTTGAAAAACGGTAATCTTTACTTCATTCACAAAAGGTATCACTTCAGCAGTATTAATATTAACACAATATAATTCTTCGGCTTTGTCTTCTTTCATGAAAACTTGAGCTAAGTTTCCATCAAATAACTTTGGTGCGGTCATAACTGGGCAAATATTATCAAAACGGATTTCATCCTCAACGGAATTGTCTACAGCATTTCTTCTAAGGAGGTTCCATTCCTCTTTCAACTCATTTAATTTCGTTTTCATACCCGAGGTACCTGAATTGGGTTGGGGAGCAGAATTTGGATCCTTTTTATGAGACGTAAAAGCACATTTATCATGACCAGATGACATGCGAGCATCCGCTGGAGGAAACTGAAAATACTTGTCGAAAGAGCAATCAGCATTTGATATCATTTCATCGACTAAAACTTTATGCTGAGCTAAACTGACTGCTTCGTAGAAAGATTTGGGACTCTTCATCAACACCACGCGTTTAATATCATCACGAAGGCCATTCGCAGAGACAAATAATTTAGTTTCGTCGTCGATTTCGAGTAATTGGGCTCTTTCTTCAATAAAATCAATATAATCTTGTAAAGACTCTGAAATACCTTGTCGTTTTAACCCCAGTTCTTCGCGTAAACGAAATCTGTATTCATACGACAGAAATCGAAAAATAAAAGCTTTTTCAAGATCAAAAAAATTATCACGTACGTCATCTGCTAAGGAATAATACCACGTTTGTGCGACACCACGAAGGAAAAAGGGAAAAATTCGCGCGGCTTCACATCCATGGAAATTTTGAAATCGAATGAGCCAATTTTTGACATTCTCGTTCTCATAACCGTAAAAATAGTCCAGGTTAGTACGATAATACGGAAACATTATTCTATTCCTAGCCCACTTAATAGTATACAGTAGGTAAATTCTGGCATAACTGATAACTAAAAATAACTTATATAAGAGTAAGACCTTAAAGTGTTGAACGTGACTTGAAAGAGTCGGTTGTCTTGAGAACTAGGCTTCAGAGTCTTGCATCATTTTGTCGTCAGTTTTCATCTCCTTCAGCAGCAACTGAAAAGTCTTTTGACTGAGCGAAGATGATTTCGCCAAAGTCATTTCTCACAGTCCACTTGCAAGTGGGATCATCGGGCTTGGAGAACACCAGTTTGGTGGTTGCTTGGGCTCTATTGGAAGCGAAGCACCAGTGAGCTGATGTGAAGGTAGCTGCTAGTTTTGCACCGGTGTTAAAGGAGATTTGCGAGCACACTGACTTGCCATAAACGGTCTGTTGGCCAAAGGATCGGTCCGCTCTCCACCAGTGTGAAAAGGTGTTCTCGAGCTTCTCCTTGGGGATTTAGGAGCTACTCGCTTGCTGCTGCGAGAGGACCGTTTCAAAACTGAGTACACATCACTAGGCAAGACTTACTCTTCCTTCACTCTTTAATGAAGTCTTCTTCAGCTTTCTTCTTCGTCTTCAATTTTACAATAGTGTTAATGTGAGTGTGTGTTGCAATTCTCTGTGCTGTTTTATAGTTTTTCTTAATATTAATTACGTCTAGTTGGTTGACAACAATTTGACAAGATAAAAACTAATTATCATATAATTAAAACGAAAAGCTAAGTTTGCTTGAAAAGTTTTTACGATGTTAAAGAAGCAACATACTAGATAAATGAATAACAATATGTATAGTATAGTACAATTTACAAAGTTCTTTTTGCCGGTATAATTTTTATGTAAGATTATGTTGTTAGAACTAAAAGGTAACGTTTAAACTTACTTTAATTGCAAAACAAGGACAGCGCCTTATTCATATTTGCGGGAACTTATCTAAACCTAAACGTCAAAGTTTGTTCTAACTAATTGATAAGAAAGTGTAGAAATGCTTTTAAAGTAAAATTACCACAATCAAGGGAAAACATGTCAAGGTTGTAGCCGGCATGTCCCGACCAATGACGGCAATTCAAAAGTGCTATTTTAGAAATCACGCAAAATAAACTCTATCCTTCTTCTTAGTAATCCTTTATATAAAATGTCCCACAACTTAAAAACACAAGATACAAAATAAGGCGTATAGAATTGGACGCTGTCGCTTCCTAAACTTAAAAGTTGCTACGTGTCCAACTATGTCTTAAAATTAGCTATAAGCTTATCTTACACTGTCATTAATTGGCAGAACTTTCTAGAACCCATAAAACTGTTTACTTTCTATTAAACCTAAAATAACTTGCAATTCGTCCTGTGACATATCTAACGACCCGGGTATAACAATTAATCTCGTAAGTCTTTTTGTTTTGCTATAAAATAATTTTAATGTATCAGAAACTGCTCAAAGAAAAAATTTAATAGGATAATGTTTAAAATTCATGCCATCGAATAAGGAAGAGTGTACAGACCTCACACAGATAAATTAAAAAATAATTTTGGCGCTCTAACAAACAACTCTGGCGTGCGATTACTACGCACGATTTTGGCGGACAAGCTAGGCACTTTTTTCGCGCAGTTTAGGCACAGAGAAGGCACAGTTTAGGCACAACTCAGGCACATTTTAGGCACAATCTAGGCACAGTTTAGGCACAACTTAGGCACACATAAAAAATTGTAACGCACACTTTATGCACAACCCAGGCACATTTTATGCACGAACTGTTTGTGCCAAGGCACGCTTCAGAATCTGTATTTCGATCAAGCGCACGACCCGAAGAACTTTCGTGTTATAAAAACGCTGTCTAACCTTGTAAATTTGGTCGTAGTTTAGAAGTGGATTTTCCCAATTTGTAAGAATTACCCTAGATAGAAAGCTAAACTTTTGAGAATTTCGAAAGTCATTTGTCTTCCTTTCCATAACAAACGAAACTTACATTAAAACCCTCTTTTAAATTCTTGTTCAGGCTGCTTCTGAGTGGATGCAAAATGGTACATCCTGCTATGATTCCCTCTAATGTCCTTATTTCTCGATTATTTGCTATAATTTTTAAGATACTGGTTACTCATAAACCAATAACTTTTGTTGAAAAATATAAGTAGGATACCTTTCATCAAAATGGAGGAATCCTAAATTGTGCATGGTTAGACTCGAAATGTTACGCGAAGTATTCAAAATGGCCCCATTTTAGTCGACATTTTTAAAATTTTCTCTTTTAGTGGATCTTATAGCCAGGACCAAAACTATTCAATGGAAAGAAATTCTTTAACTTTAACTCTTTACCAAATATCTCTTTGATCTGATTTGTAATAATTTCAAAAGAGCCAAACAAAGTGTGATTTTTAGCAGTGTACACCAGTAGCGTGCGCCAGGCCCCACGTGCAACATGGCTCGGCGATCTCGCTGTGTGTTTTGCAATGAAGTTGCAGTTTCCAGCCAGGAAAAGCTCACTTAGGTAAGAGTTATTTCCTAAACATTTCATGAATCGTTTTTTTTGCTTTGTTATTGATTCCGCATTCACGTTGTAAACAGACTTTGAATGTATAATTCGGTGATAAACAGAGTAGGTCAATTTCATAACATACTTCTCTAAATTGCCCAACATCGCTCAATATTGGGAACAAAGGCCTCCAAATTCAAAATCCTAGTTTCCTCTATTTGAAAACATTCTAGAAAAACAAGCAAACTCGTATTTTGGCGAAGGAAAGTCACATTTTAAGAGCTGCTGTGTGTTGATTTTCGTTGACATGAAAGGTGTAGCCTGTTTTCAAAGCGCTCTCAAAATTCGCCGTTTCATTTGTCCCAAAATGTTTTTCGGCCGATGTTTAGTTGAAGTGATTGTTCTTTCCCGGAGTATAGTCCCGTTGTGTAAAGCCATGCACCAGAGTGCTTTTTTGAGCCTTGAATTTAGCCTAAATTGGGTTGTCGGTAACGACCGTTGTTGGGTATAAATTTTAAAATTTCATAAGAAATTCAAGTTCGCTTTTCATGAAACTTTGACACTGCTAATAAACAGAGGAAACAAGATCTTTTAACTCCCCTGGTTAATCTTTTTTAGGGGCCGATTACATGAGCCGGGCTGGCCCTGTTAGCAGGGCTGGCTCGGTGTACCGAGATGACTGCTCAGCCCGGTATTACATGAGGCGAGCCAGCCCGCCTGCGGCTAAATTTAGAAGCTGTCGTGTGAAAAGATGGCTACATCAAAGAGCATGAACCAAGTGTTTTCATTTTCGCCAATTCATTATTTTGGCGTATTATTTTTAGTTTTACGTAGCTTTATGGTCTGATAAACCTTTATGTGTTATATAGAAAGAGAAATATCGATCTTCTGGTGAGCCATTTTGCTCTGAAGCGAAATTTAGTGACAAGAAAGTGTTGTCCCGGCTAGCCGGGCTGGCCCGGCAATCGCGATTACATGGTAAATTTTCAGCCCGGCTAGCCGAGATCCCGGCATTGTGATGCCGGGATCTCGGCTAGCCGGGCTGAGATTTTTCCATGTAATCGCAAAGTTGATTTTTAATATGTTTCACAGACGTGCCGAGATCCCGGCAAACCGAGCCAGCCCGGCTAACCGGGTCAGGCCGCCTCATGTAATCGGCCCCTTAGGATACTTTCAATATTTGAACAGGAGCTTCCCGAAAAGTCCCGATTTTGGCGTTGATTTTGACTGCCACGAAGGGCAAAATACGAAAATATTCACTAAAAAATAAATAAAAATCTAAACGACCCGAAACTTATATTTTTAGAACTAGTTCACCAAAGCCTTTATTCTGGCAGATTTTTAGAAAATCGGATTTTTCTATATTAGTCGGTTCTTACAGCAAACCGCTCTTAAAGAGTTTACACTGGCTTCCGATGAAAGAAAGAATTATTTTTAAAATTCTCCTGGTCGCGTACAAAATCCTCCATGGCTTTGCTCCAGCCTATTTAAAATGAGCTGCTACTTAACGACACGCCTCATCGTTTACTACGATCAAGTAGCTTAAACCTACTGTCCATTCCAAAGACTAAAACGGTTACCTATGGTGACAGATCCTTTTCAGTCATGGCACCAAAGCTCTGGAATGACTTGCCCATTATAATCAAACAGTGTTCCACAGTTGACTCTTTTAAATTGAGATTAAAAACTTTTCTTAACAGTGTCTATAGTTAGATTAGGTAAATAACTTATTGTAAAAAGCATTGAGACTTCCATACAATGTAAAATGCGTTTTTTAAGCATCTTGTTATTATTATTAACCGGCCATCGCCATGGCGACCGCTGGTTTATAAAATGAACATGGTTTTTCGCGAAAGCAAGTAGGCTTAACATACGAAGAAAGTGCTGTAAAGCTTGTGGTACGGGTACTCAAGAGCGGTACTGTCTTATAAAAGATGCATGCGCATATTAGTCTTCTGAATGTTACCTTCCTATGTTTTTGTCTTTTAATTTACAGTATTTAAGATATGAACGGCGAAGGGTTGTTAAGTTTGGGGTTTTTGTATTTGTCTTGCATAACGCATGTGCAATTGAGTAAAGGAGCTAATAGGATTGAATGCGAAATTGGCTGTGTTGTCTGATCTAGTTAGTGGTCATGGTGAAAATTTTTTTAGCGCAGGAGTTTTTTTTTTATTGGGATTGACATTTTGAGGGATGTAAAAATGTGGGAGTCAGAAGGATTTGTGAATGTCGGGAGCATACCACGCTTCTGTGAATGTGATTTGCTTTGAAAGTTGCGTTTTGTATAGGAGCGGTGTAATATTGTGCTGCGTGAGAGGCGGTTTCCCTTGGCGTTTTATGGGGGGGGGGGGTGCGAAGTGGATTGTAAGGTTTCTGATTGGCTAACTTGTATTTCACAGCGGACAAAAAGGACAGTTGCGTTTTGCCGGCGTGGGCTAGGAAGAGAAGGAATTAGTACTAGTATGATGATGCAATATTAGTTGATTGCACCATCAGTACATGATAGTTCTTGTGAACGGAGAGAGATGAGTATTTATTTGAGGCGAGAAGTTGATACGAAGGAATCATCATTAATAAGGAGATCAATTAATAAGGCAGGTGCTACGAGTCTTTTTGCATTGAAAGAACGAAAATATCTGAATATTATCGACGGATTTGTGTAGTTTGTGTGTGGTGTTCGCTAAAGGCTACGAGCAGTCTCTCTTTCCGTTCAGAGACAGTGAAGGAAAAGAAAAACAAGCGAGTGAGCGCCAAATCGATTGCGGCTCGACAGGCGCTTTAGCTTTCAAAGACGTGGGCGACTTTCGTCCCCGCTCGCTTGTTTACTTTTGCAAGGGGATTGCCGGGTTAGCAAACCGGATTTAAACATCACGTCATGAGATATGCCTTGACGTGCCCCATGCTCGAGCTCTTGTTTATGAAGCTTAATATTTTGATTCTACTGCTATGTTCACTGTTTGTATTTAAGGTCTAGGCACAACAGTAAATACTTCGTCGTCCCGGTGTGAGCATTCTCAGTTGTGGACGAATTTATATCGACATTCAACGTTTGAGCGAATTTGCGTTTTTCAGCACAAATAAAAACGATAAGAAAGATAAGCTGAGTCATCAGAGTTTAAACATTACGTCATCCAGTAACGTTATAGTCAAAATATTGTGTCACACAATCACACTTTTCGTCACGCCGCTTCGTAATATATAGATTTAGCCAAGCCTAAAAGTGGAGCTCCAATTTATTTATTTATTTATGATTGTTATTATTATTATTATTATTATTATTATTATTTCAAGTGGGACCTGACAGCAATATTATATTTTAGTTGATTATTAGCCAATAGACTCTAAATACACCTCTCATCAAATTACAACCTGCATACCTGCCAACCTTATAAAATCAGAAATAGGGACCACCCCACCCCTCTCCTGGGGAAGTGCCCTGTCCCCTGGCAACACGGAGCAGGGTCCAGGATGCTCCAGGGTTTTTGCATTAATTTTTAAAAATATTGCCTGTACTGTACTGTTTTAGCATTAAAATTCTTAGGTGTTGTTTAATGGTCTCTAGCACCACATGTATTGCACAAAACAATAGGATCTAGAAGAGTCAAGACCAATCTTTAACAACCCAGTTTCAAATTGTCTTTTTTTCCTCTTGAAAATCGGAATGTCCCGATTTTTTTAGGTTTTGAAACTCAAAAATCGGGACAATTCCCATTAAATCGGGATGGATGGCAGGTATGAACCTGTTTTACAAAATTTCTGAATAAGCCCCAGTTTTAGGTTGTAAACTTAAATATTGGGCGTAATAATTATTTTTGTTCACCTTGCCTCGGTCTTTTCTCTGCCACAAGTCTACGATTTAATTTATTTACATTTTTGCATAGTTGTCAGAGGAGAGAAATTGTACAGACAAGGTACAAAAGAATACATCCACCTTATTCGATGATTGGCAGATAAGTTGTGTAGTATGGTGCGAGGAAAAAATTTATGCGAGCAGTGAGTAAAATGTCCTCGAGTATTATCTGTAAAACCACTGAATGATATTTATTATTCTACTACAATACTTGCCTATCATTTTAAATGATTTGTTCAATGAGTGATTTGAAACTGGGACACTACAGTGCAATACGCTTTCTACAGTGCAATACACTCTCAAACTCTCATGTATGTGTTTTCTCCTTATATGGTAAACTCTTGCTATAGTGAGATAATAATGTACCTTTTTTACTTTTATTGATGCCCAGGGATTTTAATTATATTAAATTCAATCTCTTTAAGTACCCATCAGTCATCAATCAACCACTTACTTGATGAATCAGTCAATCAGCCAATTAAAAATCAATCAATCAATTAACCAATCTGTGACTAACAGTGTTCCCAATGCGAATCAAAAATGGTCTAGTAATCAGTAGTGACTTAATTTGATAAACAGATTATGACTCACTCTGTTACCACCCCTGATCATGATGGTAGTAAATCTTGTGGTTTAATTTGCTTTTGGTTTGATCATTAGCCTTTACACTGCATCTTATGTCACCAATGAGCAGTTACTGATTGTCATAATCTGGTAGCAAAGAAAAATAAAAGAAAAGCCTCTTCATAAATCATTTCAGAATAGTCTGAAACTATCAGGTAATGAACTGACAAGAGGTGATCAGACTGTGGTGAATCCCTGTAAAGTGAATTCAATCAAATAAGTCTGCTGAATCATCATTCCTGGGAAGTTAGTTGTGTGTGAGTGGGTGAGGGTGGGGGGGGGGGGTAGGGTACTCCCTGGTGCATGGGTGTGTTACTGAGGGAACATAAAGTGTATGTGGATACAGTCAAACTAATCACCAACATCAAAATATTTTGCAGAAAAAGACAATAAACATAAAACCTTATTTCTAAACTGCTCTTCAAATTTTTTATTTTAACTGATAATGTCTGCCTGGGAACATACATGTAGCTAAGAATACAAATTTCTTTACCAAAGCCTTGCAATAAACTGCCATATTTTTCTGACATCAGGTTGACGAAATAAAAACCTGTATGGAAAACAAAGCAGATTTTAATTATCTCAATTGCCCAAAGTAAGCCCATGGCTTTAGGGAGGTTCTAAGGACATTTGCACTATTTTTTTCTGCATATCCATACTGTGCAAGCAATTCAAATCGCAATGTCATGCCACGTCATGCACTGAGCACGCACGCTCTCATGAAAAACTACCCCAATTTTTTTTCACTGGCGAAAAATGTAGTACGCATGCGCTGCGCAAAAAATCACGTGTCAGGTTTCCAGCGATGTAATTGGTTCAGAAGCGAAAATGCCCGCGAGAAAAGAATTAGAAAAAGGAGTGATGGCTGCCGTGTTATGGCGATAGCCAGATGGCTTTTTTTCACGTCTGCGAGAAATCGAAACTAGATTTGTCCTCGTTAATAAGTGGATCATATTCTGTAGGCAATTTAGCATCCTGGGACAGTTCAACAAATGCTGCCAGTGGGTTTATTTTTCTGCAGTCGACGTCGGAAGATGCTGCCTCGCGAGGAAAAATGGCACAGAAAAGGTCAGTGATTTGAACGTTTTTGCTTGGTGTAAGTTTCATGCCACCCGGTCCAAAAAGAAATTATAAAAGGGTAAAAAGTCAATTTCTGGGCTTTCTGTAGATATATGACTTGGCTTGGACCGGGTGGCAGGGAAGTGATAATTTCCTGATACGTGTACACTGTTTTGGGTGAGTAATTCGTACCATGTCGAATATCATGGATGTTGTTCAGATAGTATCTTATTCCGGTATTTTAATACAAGTTATGACTACGAGATGTAAGCTAACTTTCTTTACTCGTTTATGTAGATTAAGCCTATGCATGACTTTCTGTAAGCATGGTTTGCAGAGTTACAATATTTTATTTGCCTTTTGTAATTTCCACAATCCGTTTTTGTATCATTTCATGCTGATAAAAAATGTGTAGGTTGACAATAAATTTTCAACGTGTGGATTATTTTAATGTGTCTTAAGGTTTTTCACTCTCTGTTATAAAGATGTTTGTTGTTTATATGACGAGCAAGAACCAGATGGAAACATTTAAGCATTTAAGTGTAAATTTTTGAAAATTACACATTTTTAGCAAGTAGATTTTTCACTCTTTGTTATAAACATTGCTTGATGAGCAAGAACCTTTTGGGGTATTTCTAGTTTTATATTTAATTTTTTTTTGGGTTTTGTTGTTGTTTTTAGTTGTCAGTCAATTATTTATCTGTTGCTGTAGTGTACCCCAAGGGAATATATTTATTTTCATTCTGAAACATTTTTGTACCCCCATCCCTTTTTTGCTTGGGGCACCTCCCCTGTAAGCTCATCTGGATATGCAATTGCTAACTCTGATCTGTTTTTAGTACATAAAAATATACTGTTCTTACAGTTATTATAGTCATGGACAAAAATTACAATATTATTGGCCCAAAATTGGCAGTCACAAGAGTCACTAATACTAGGAAAATGATGCTTGTCATAGACACAGGCACATTGGGAATCAAACTTGGTTTAAATTTTCGTAAAAATAATTTTCATAACCCCTGCTTTACCTTTAGGTGTTGTCTTTGCCCCAGAAATGCTGGATGCAGGGTAGTTTCTGTTAGATGTGCACTTTTTAGCCCAGGATCATCAACTTTTTTTTTAGTGTTAACATAATCCTTGTCCAAAATGATAGTGGTACTAAATGCTTTCAAAATGTAACATGTTTCAGATCTTATCACCTTACACCCTCCTTTGATAATCAGGATAAAAAAAAAATGCTTACTTGCCTTTGTTTTCAAGTGTTGTCATTTGCACAAAGGTTGGATCCAAGAGGTGCTTGTTGATTAATTTCAAAACTGATTTAATGTCAACATTTGTATCATATGCTTGTTTTTTTATTTTCAGACCAAGATGAAAAAGTTTTCATGGAGGACTGAGCTAAAAAAATGGAAACACGCATTGGCAACAGGACATTATTCATGTTGCATGGTGATGAATGTACATGTGTAAAAGGACATTATATTGTGGAGAGAATGCAAATAAACATGGTCTTTGCAGCAGCACTTCATATCTTGTATCTTCTCACCTTTTTGTTGTTGTTGTTGTTGTTATTGGGGGAGGGGGTTACTCCTTTAGTGCAAGATTGTCAAGACCACTGTAATTCAGATATAAGTTAATTATAATGGGGTCTTGATGCTGGCAAGCTGTTGTTGGGGTGTTCACCTACATACCAACAAGTGTATTTAATAAAAAGTTTGCAAACTTTAGTTCTTTAGTGAAGACACTTATAATGGAATCAAATCATGATTGGAACTCATTTACTTCTTTTAGGATTTTGCTCAATTAAATGTTTTTCAATGCACCCAAGATTGTTTATTGAAATATATGTAATGTCAGCTGTTTCGGTGTGATTGTTCAGTTTTAAACTCACTAGGTGAAATAATAGACCAGCTTACTCTACAGCTGAATAGGCTTCTTTCGATATATTAAAATTCAGCTTGGTAGCGAGGCCTAGAGGACACAAACAAAAGAAATGAATAAACATACTTGTAAAATTTCTTTTATTTGTGTCCTCTAGGCCTCGCTACCAAGCTGAATTTTAATATATCGAAAGAAGCCTATTATTTGGGCCTGTTATTATATGGCTAGTAATACAGTTCAAAAATTTATACCACACTCTGCAAGCGAGACCTTTCTGTTAAACAGTCTTCACCATTGCATGAGCCTTTAGGTCAGTGTAATTACTGTAGGTCAGCAACAAAACAGTTGGACATTTAGCACATCCCTGGAAACCAGTTTATATGCAATAATTTTGAAAGAACTTTCAAAGTAGCACAAAAAGTGTACTGGACTGGCAAGTCGACTACAACTGTAGGAGCAACAAAACAGTTGGACACTTCTCACATCCCTTCAAAAATCTAAATAATTGAATAATTCAAATCTTTTCTATTATGCTCAAAGCTCTTTGGGACTCTGTGCTATCTACTACTGAAGACAACTCCAAATTGATGTTCACAATTCTTGGTAAGGCCTTGGTGGCTTGTAGTTTTTAGTGATCTACAACTAATTTTCAATCAAGTAGTTGCATTTACTAGTAAGTGCAAAATACTGAATATTTAATTTGCCTTCTAACAACCAATAAGAATCGAAGTAGAATGGTGTAGTTTCTTTAGGCATATAAGTTTTTTGACCATCCCGAAAAGGGTTGCCCTTGAGTAGAACAAGATCACAATGAGAACAAACAACTTTTGTTGGAGTGTGAGAATCTAAAACATTCAATTACTTCTTTGTGTAATTTTGTTTATGCATTTATAAGCTTAATATTTTTTCTAGCGGTACACAATGCAGGTACTAACTCCACACCAAAGTAATGCACTTACTTTATTAAGGAGGATACTCTATAATTTGAAAACTGGTACAACGCTTAAAAAATTTTGTAACGGTCGACGTCAGGCACGATATTATTCTGCAATACAAAACACTTCCTAACAACATGCTATTTTTTAACTTACGTTCACACCGATTAAAAATGGCATTACATTTTCCTAGACCTGTTTCCCCGACTGCTGCAGGCTTTCTCAAAACGTAAGTTACAGGTGGTGACCACGAAAACAAATCGTCCTATCCATCCACAACCGACCTCGTCTAAGACTTATAACCCTTACGCTGTTCTCGTTCCTTTTACTTCTGCGTTTCTTCTCGAGCTAACAGTCAACACTTGCCGAAAGAAAGAAAGACCTCCAACAACTTTGGTGGCCATCTTGAATTTAAGAGCTCGATCACGTGGTCACGCGTCGACCAATCAGACATTTTTCGCCAGTGAAAAATTTTTTTAAGGTATTTGTTTTGAGCATGCGCATTCAAGCAGGGCTTCTGATATTATGCGATGGTGCAATTTCACACAAAATTATTGATCTTGAATCGCATCCAATTGCATAATCCATGAGAAATCTTATAATTGATGAAAAATGCATAAGCTGGACAAAATAACAAACATAAATTGCTAATTTAAGGCTATTTAGCATTGGAAACATCATGCAGAGCCTCTGAAATCTTCAATGTTGTTGTGAATCTAATGACAGTACGTGTTCCATGTGAAATCTTCTCCAGAAAAATCACATAATTTGCCGCATAATACGACCTTTCCTACCGCATAATGTGACCTCCTGGAAATTCCGCATTATTTCCCAATATTTTTCGCACACTATCAGAAGGCCTGTTTAAGGACGTTCGTGCTAATTGTTTGTGCGCATCCTTACCGCACATGCAATCCACTTCGCAATGTCATGCCACGTCATGCATTGAGCGCGCGCGCTCGCTGTTGAAGAAATGTGGAGATATATAGCACTAGTGGGCACTTTAATATCTATGCACGGGTTTAACTCTCTCAAATGTTCGGTGACCCCACATTTTCTTTTGATAGATCACTTTCTTTGTCAATTATCTACGTTTTGTGAAAAATTAAAGAAAATCTGTATTGTGGAAGTTTGATTTTTTCCACTTTTCTGCCCTCGCATCATCAAATTTTGCTATTATTATAGGGTGCGAAAAATATTGGGCAATTATGCGGAATTTCCAGGAGGTCACATTTTGCAGCAGAAAAGGTTTATTATGCGGCAAATTATGCGATTTCTCTTGAGAAGTTTTCTCATAGAACACGTACTGTCATGAGACTCACAACAACATTGAAGATTTCAGAGGCTTTGCATGATGTTTCCTATGCTAAATAGCCTTAAATTAGAATTTTATGTTTGTTACTTTGGCCAGCTTATGCATTTTTTATCAATTAAAAGATTTCTCATGGATTATGCGATTGGATGCGATTCAAGATCAATTGTGCGAAATCGCACCACGGCATAATGTCAGAAGCCTTGATTATTGTAGCTGCACGGAATTCGTAAAAGTCCATCAAGAGGTTGAGTTTAACTAAAAGGATGACACTGGTTCAAATTATTTATTCGACAGACCCAATTAAATAAAATTTGACTAGGAAAGTGGGTCTACAGCGAATCATTTTTAATATTTTTCAACTAACAAGCACCGAGGCCATGTCGAGTTACGAGGACTGATGTGTCAAAATTGGGGTAGCTTTCCATGTGCTTTATTTCATAAACGAAGTTTGTGACCCCCCCATTTTTTTTGTATTTCTGACATAGGTAACTCATTATCGGCTTTACCTCGGTGTAAGAACCTGTAAAACTCACGGATGACGTAAAACAAAGGAAACAAAAACATTTTCAACAATACCGTACAGCAAAACAAAAGCTACCAAACAAAGAAAATCTTGTCAGGTTCTTACACCGAGGTAAACCCTCATTATCTGACTGTACCCAAACTATTAAAAAAATCTGTGTTGCAGAAGTTTGACACGAATGTCCTTAAATAAGTGGCATTGAAGCATTCCAAGCTGGTGGATAAAAAGTAAACTGTGTTTTCAGAGATGGTTGGTCTCATGTAAATACTTATGCCAGTCTGACTTTCAGACCAGTCTCACGTAAACAAAATTGTACTAATCTGAGTATACACCCGGCTTTAATGAAATCAGGGTTTTACTGCTCCTGGGTATCTGACGATGTTGTTAAACATTCTTGAGAGCTGCTCAACTTTAGTCTGAGGGAGTGTTTTCATGACACCAGTACATTGTATGGTTTTCATTCTGATACAAGTTCATCCCAGCTCCCTCTTGCTTCTCTGTTACATGATTACAGCACGAAATCTGGTAACAGTGCAAGTCATACCTGGGTGAGATCACCCCAGTAGTGGTACTGGGTCTAAAATTCTTATTCTGGTATGGAGACCCATACCGGTATCGTGTAAACATGGTATAACTGTTTGATTCATTCTGCATTAAGTTAATTAACCATATAGCCATCCAGAATAAATCTCACATCACCTTGAAAAAAGAATTCTGTACTCTAGGGAGGGAGATTCTTAACTACACATCTCACATTGTCGCTAAGGGGTTTTTGTGGATGGCATTTTGTCATATGCTGTTTTGCTGCATTTGATGCCGCTACTTTGGTGAAATAATGAGGATGACATATGAATTCCACAACTCGACATTGCACGTGCATAGCTAGTGCCAGTCCCCACCTGCACAATAAAAAGAAAATCGGTAAAACTAGGAGGAAACAAGTAAAGTTCTGATGTTTTTGCAAATCGCAACAGCCTTCCTTATAATCCAAAGCATGCAATTACTGTTCTTACAAAGAATAGAAGAACTACAGCACAAAAATGTATAAAGATACGTGCTTGTGCCATCATAACTTTTATAATAAAGCAAATTTCTAGAAGCTGTTGCTTCAAATTTTGCATCCTGATAATCTTTAAATGTTCACAATGTTTACCGAAAACTGTATGCTGTTTCAGTTTAAGCATTGTTTCTGTTCAGGTCAAGTGACTCGCTGAATATGGCTGTGACTTGAAAATCTTGAAAACCTTTCCCATAAAACAAATGTGGCCAAGCAGCTTATCTGTGAAAGTTATAGGGTTTCTAAGATATGATGGTTCTGAGGAGCTTCCCATAGCAACAATATGGTGATAAGATTAAGAGTTTCCTCCCCTTAAGACTTGCTGGAACACTCATGTAAATGTTGCAGTCCAATTTTATCCTTGGTTCAATTTTTATTTTCCTTTGTGAATAATAGGATTGCCAAAGAAAAATTGGAGCTCTGCTTTTAGAAATTGAATGGAATCAAACACAGCTGTAGGCATATCTTTGGTTAATAATTGTGTTCAATTACCGAACCCAAATTAACCCAATCACTGCATTCAGTCCAGTTCAATATACTGAACAGTTAGATATGTAAGCTGGGCCAATTACATAACTGATATCTTCCACATACCTTCACTGTTAGAAATGCTGCATCACTGATCACTGCTGGCATACATGCCTAGAACAGAAAAAAAAAAAAGGAAAATTGGCAGTCGCCCAGTCGCCAGTGGCAATTTAAATCTGACCAGGGCCAGTAAAAGTCGAGGCTTTATTAAAAATGCCTGATAGAGGACTGTGAATAAAAATTACACTGTAGTTACAATAAAAATGAAATACACTGTCATTGGGCACCTTTCTTTTCTTTCCCTTCCTCAACTCCAAGTTCATTGATTGAAGTAAATTTTAAGTTCCTGGAGTGCAAAATTCATGAGTACGAGCGACTGGCAAATTACTTTCTTCCTTAAAATAATATTAACTTTATTGTTTTTTCGTTTGACAACATGAAATACCGGTAACTAATTTTGTATGTAACATACATTGTTAAAGCATTCACAACACAATTTTTGACCATTGTGACAGAAACAGCAGGTGAACAGAATAGTACTTATACTCAATGTCAATTATTAAGGGAGACATCATTCACTTTGCAAGCATTGTCACTTCTGGCTTTGAAATGTTGTTGCTGAAGCAATACTTTGCTATACTTTGTGATCCATCTTATTCATGTGACGTTCAAGCACCCATTGTTGGAAATTTTTGCATCCACTTGTGAACGTGTTCTTCTTTCCAGCTTTTGTGGAATCCTTACAAATCATTAACAAATCATCGCCTGAACCCCTCGTTTGCAGCTATCCAAACTCTTTTAGGCTTTACCTCGGTGTAAGAACCTGTGAAACTCACGGGTGACGTAAAACAAAGGAAACAAAACATTTTAAGTAATACCGTACAGCAAAACAAAAGCTAACAAACAAAGAAAATCTTGTCAGGTTGTAACACCGAGGTAAACCCCTCTTTTAGCCATTTGTCTAAAAAGTGGTTATGTCTTCCACCCTTTTAAAGGTTCATTGCTATAATACAGGTAAGGTAAAGCACTTGAATATCAATCAATCGAATGAGCAACAAAATGGCAGGAGCTCATTTAAGTTTACTGGATGTTTAATCATCTCCAGTCTCCTTTGCTTAACTCAGTAAAGAGCCAGTCTCAATTAATCAGACATGTTCTTACTAATCCCAGCAGACAATTGTCAGTTAAACAAGCCAGATTGCCAAAAAGCAAAAACACATCAGTGCAAATATGTCAATTGCATTAAAAAAAAACCCTTTGCTTATATCTGGACCACCTGGGAATACGATGATTTTTGAGAAAACCAAAAAATGCATGCAGTAATAAATTGTACTTCATAAAACGTGAGCATTCCAATGAGTGACAAAAATAGTAAAAAGCACTTTCTACAATGCAGTGCTTTTATTTCATACATGTAGGTACTGAGGTGGAAAAAAATGTAGCCTGAGTATCAGGCTTTCCGGGGGGAGGGGAGAAGGGGAAAGGAAAGCCTGACACAACAGCCCAGTTTTGAGCCTTCTGCCCCCTTGAAATACGATACGCTTCTCTTAAATAAGCAGCCAATCAGAATTATTTCCGGTCGCACGCCATGTCAATAAACTGTCTGTAATGTGTGTACTTGCGCGAAATAAAGGTCACGGCTAAGATTGGTATGTTTTCTGTATGAAGTCAGATCCGAGACTAAATTGGTCTTTCGACTCGTCGATCCGTTATTCCGGGCTGTCTCGTTATCTGCTGAGTTCGTCGCGTCGACTTTCCAGATCGTATCGGCGTGAATTGCTCCAATTCGTCTCGTCGACTCCCCAGATCGACTCGTCGTGAGTTTCTTCTATTGGACTCGTCGATACCGAGTTCGTCTCGTCGACTTCTGAGACCGCCTCATTATGTATCACTTCATCTTCGACTCGTCAAGTGTCGAGTTCGTCTCGTCGACCCCTGAGATCGACTCGTCGTGAGTTGATTTAGGCCGCTAGAGACTGGGTTTTAGTGCGAAGCACATGGTGAGCTTAGCAAGCCTTTGTAATACAGTAAAAACCCGCGTATAAGAACCTAAAATATAAGAACCTGTTAGGCTAAAATTTTCATTTTAAACCCCCTTTTCATAAGAACCTATTTAGCCTAAGATTTTCAATAGCTTCTTATTTTACAAAAATGAAGGCATCACAACTGTGTAACACAGCATTTTATGGACACTGCAGCATGAAAGACATGCATGCTAGTACTTTGGAAAGATAAATTTACTGTATGGTTATCATCTAAACTGTATTCTAGATAATTATTTAATACAGCAATACAGTATCTTCCATATCACATATGCCCTGTAGTTACCTGTGCTGATCGCTAGTGCCCCTTTCAAATTAAGAACCTATTTAAGAACCTAAGTAGCCGAAAATCCCGCTAAATACCATTTCTATAAGAACCTATTTAGGCTAAGTTGGAAAAATCTAGGTTCTTCTACGCGGGTTTTTACTGTAGCAGCAATGGAGGAGTTAATTAAAGGGAATTTTGAGAAAACGCGATCAGTAAAATCGAGACTATGCAGGAGCCATAATCGGGGACGGAGACCGTAACTGAATACCATTTTCAGTGATGGGGCTGGCCCCATCGAAAAAGACAAATGTGCTATTTTTAGAAAAAAATTGCGCCATCGCGCGCGTGAAACACGCGTGTATGTTGCGAGGATGCCGCGCAAAGAAAAAACAAACAAAATGGCGTCGGAAATTACCTTCGTTGGAGATGAAGAAATCCAGTTTTTGTCATCAGTGACAATTCCAAATCTAAGGCAAGCCCTTGAGGAGAACTTTTTGGATAGTGACTCTGGATACGAGGATTGTACAAGTGATTCCGATGATGGCAGTGAGAATATTTTAGAAAAATCCTGTAGCGAAGATGCGTCGGACATGTCGGACGAGGATTTCCCCGTTAGACGGAACAAACGTTTTGCGGGCCAAAAAGGCGTTGAACGGCGAAAAAATCAGTTGAAGGCGAATCAGGCAGGAAAAGGGAAAATACATCCCGAAAATGTATTTCCTCTGAGGGCGTACAGAGATTGAAGGGCAGCCGCAAAGACTGTAAACTGATTTTCCAAGCACGTTGTGAAGAAAAGTAACGCACTGATAAATCGTTGTCACTATTTCCCCAGCAAGAAAAATAGTAACATAGATTCAAATACCGAATCAGTAAAGAAAACGATTGCCGAGATTTCGCAGCGTATGTTTTCTGAAATAATGCCCGCCTTTACCGAAATGACCGAAATGTTTATAATGAAGACAAAGAATAGTGAAAAGAGCGCTTTGTTTTCAATCAAATACTCTTGCCGTGCGTTATCAATCGTCGACAAAATAGAGAACTGGAAAAACACCAAGAAAAAACTACTTCCGTCGAAGAGAAGGAGAAAGATGAAGTGAAACTTCATGCTGCCCTAGTACTGAATATGACTTACTGGGTAATTTACGAACCTAGAAGGGATACATAGCGCAGTGGACATGGCAAGGGTTTCAACGACAGAGTGAGCTTGATTTTTTTCTCCGCCAGCAATCCGGCGAGAAAAATCACTTTGTATTGAAGCAAAATTAAGGAGAAATTACAACTGAACGTCACTGAGACACAAATGCTTGATTTCTTAGGACGAACAGAAACTGTAGAAATAGAAATATAAGCATTTAGCGCTGTGTTTACAATTTCTTTCATCGTCAACTCAATCACTTGTTCTTAAAATTTCACAAACAGTAGGTTTTACGCGGAAGGCTTTGAGTCGGAAATATCGACACAAGACAAAATAAGCACAGTAAAATAGGAAAGAAGCATTTAATAAAAATTGTCACACTTTTTATGGCAAGTCAGTACAAAAATCATGCAGCAGTCTGAACAAAAAGCATTAGACAAATTCAGTACCAGAAAAGGCGACATTTTTTGGCTATACCACGCAAAATTGACACTGGTTTACCTGTACTCGTTGTGGCTCTATCTGTGTTCCTTTGAGCAGCTCCAGACATTTAGACACAAGTCGGATGCCCTGTAAAGTACGTTGTGTTGTTTTTACCATTCCGTCCGTGGGCTCTAAACTGAGAACAATTGCGTTTTGTAGTTTAAAATTACAATTGCGTTTAAAAAGTAAGATGGTGAATTCTAATGTTCCTCACCTCCGTAGTCTTGTTTCAGTGAGCTGCACAGAAATTATCGTTCAAGCTTAATTATTAATTCTGCCTTCAGTTCGATCAAACAAACACATGATGGCTCCGTTGTCAGCGTTGTGCGAACGGAGCGATTACAAACTCTTTCATTTGAACTCCAGCAGCCATAACGGTGAGATCGTACAGCTTCAATCCGCTTTGAACGACGATTCCAACAATTTTCAGGAAAACTCAAACACGTGCCACATTTCAGAGCCCATAATTGGAAGATTTTTCCCAAACCTTGTGCTTGTACATTCACTTCGGGGCAGTTTCATTGATTCATTCAGCTCCGCAAAGAAACGCTGCAACACTTCGCAAGGTTTTGGCGCCTTTTTAGGTCAGTCATGTGATCGCGATCGATTCCTGTTCCCTTTTATCTCGGAGTTTCTCTCTTTTTCCTCTCTCTTTCTTGATTTCATAGCAATTAGCGATTGCGTTTTTAATAATAAAAACCATTATGTACTCGGGCATACTGGATATCAAATAATTATAACCATCTTGGTCATATCCACGTTGAACGCAAATTTGCGTGTAGCCACGCGTGTTTATGACGTTGAGGGTGGCGCAATTTTTTCTAAAAATAGCACATTTGTCTTTTTCGATGGGGCCGCGTGGACCCCGCGCTTACGGTCTCCGTCCCCGATTATGGCTCCTGGACTATGTCATCATCTCCCACACCTACAACAAAAAATAATCAGCAGCCAACAAACTCAAATTCAAATACGATTTCAAGGGCAGAAGCAAATTGGAGGTGAGCCGATACAAATTGAACTTTTTATTCTTAACAAGATTGTGCATGTAGTTAAGTTGGTGGCTATATGCCCGGCAGCCGGGCACAGTCTCAAATAGACTACTGAAATGCCCGGCAGTCCGGCAAAATTTTCACCAAATTTCCCCAGAAAGCCTTTCTCAAACCTCATGAAGCTATTATATCTTTGTTTAGAAAAGTCAAGCGATTCCACAGAAAGTGAAAGAAATTCCACAGAAAGCCTCTCCTAAACCTCGTAAAAGTGTTCGATAACTTGATATAGTGTTCCATAACTTCGCCATCATCCTGGCACTTAGGAAATTTCTGCTCAGACTGCCGGGCACGGTCTCAAATGGACTAAATGCGCGGCAGTCGGAAATCCACCCGCTTGAGAGTATTTGATGTTTGTTAAGAACTGTCAAGGGGTGCTACGGTTTAGTAGTTGACATTACATCTGAGCTTGTAAACATTCCGGTTGTCATCACGCAACGCTTCGAAGCGTTGTGTGACAACAACGGTTTTGTAGGAGTCTAATATTCCGGCGACGCAATCTTTTTGTTTTAATTTAGATTTTGATATCTTGCTTTTGCATCCCTCTGGAGAGAGAGGGGTGCTTCTCAAAATTTAAATTTTAAGATTTCTGACTGCCAGGCATTTAGTCCATTTGAGACCGTGCCCAGCAGTCTGGGCAAAAATGTTCTAGGTGTCAATAACATAGCGAATTTATAGTAAGCCCAGGCTCAGACATTTCTTCAACTAAAAAACCAAAATCATTTTTGGAATCGCTGACATTTCCAAAGAAACATCTAATACTCTCAAGCCGTTTGTATGAGCTTAGCAGTGGAAATTCTGTAACGCTTTCCGACTGCGGATCACTGCTTCTAAGTGTCAAGGTCATAGCGATTTGATAGTACTGGCCCACGCGAAAATATCCCGTCAACTATGCAGCCGAAATAATTTTTAGAATCGCTTGACATTTCTAAACAAAGTTATAATTGCTTCATGAGGTTTGAGAAAGGCTTTCTGGGGAAACTTGGTGAAACGTTTTGCTGGACTGCCGGGTATTTAGTCTATTTGAGACCGTGCCCCGCTGCTGGGCATATAGCCACCAACTTAAAATAAAAAGTTCAATTTGTATCGGCTCACCTCCAATTTGCTTCTGCCCTTGAAATCGTTTTTGAATTTGAGCTTGTTGGCTGCTGATTATTTTCTGTTGTAGGTGTGGGAGATGATGACATAGTCTCGATTTTACTGATCGCGTTTTCCAAAATTCCCCTTAATTAACTCCTCCATTGCTGCTATTACAAAGGCTTGCTAAGCTCGCCATGTGCTTCGCACTGAAACCCAGTCTCTAGCGGCCTAAATCAAGTCACGACGAGTCAATCTCAGGGGTCGACGAGACGAACTCGACACTTGACGAGTCGAAGGTGAAGTGATGCATAATGAGGCGGTCTCAGAAGTCGACGAGACGAACTCGGTATCGACGAGTCCAATAGAAGAAACTCACGACGAGTCGATCTGGGGAGTTGACGAGACGAACTCGATGGCGACGAGACGAATAGGAGCAATTCACGCCGATACGATCTGGAAAGTCGACGCGACGAACTCAGAAGATGACAAGACAACCCGGAATAACGGATCGACGAATCGAAAGACCAATTTAGTCTCGGATCTGACTTCATATTTCTGACTTCTGTCGAGTTGTTCGCATGGGTTCTGAGCGAAAATTCTGCAGAATTTGCCGAGAAAACGTACTCACTAAATTCGGCTCTTGTGCGGCTTCCGTATCCCTATTTTTAGAGACATCTAACAAAAATTTTCACGTGTTTTCGATGGAAAACAAGTCGTATTGGGAAAGTTGTTGCAGAGTATTGGAGTATTTGCTGTCCCCGGGTTATCGTGAACCTGTTTGCAGGAAATACATTCGAATGGTTGTAAACTGTTAATGAATACAAGTAGGGCCTGATACTCAGGCTATTCCAGGAACTGCGAGTTGTCTCGGTTACTCGGTGGAAAATCCTTCTGCCGTCCCCAAAACTCCTGAGAAGACTGTGACGGTAACAACTGATGAGAATCGTAAGATTCGAAACCGCGGTCTTGCTTGTAAACTTATATTTAGCTACATATATTCTGTAGTGGCACAAAGAAGCCAGTCGCTTGATTGGTAAACAAAATATATGCTTATGGATTTCAAATATCGGGCTTTTCTATACTCTCCAGTTGTCAATAACTGCTATGAAGCTATATTAACCTACATCAAAACGCACTGAATATCTATCAAAAACTCGTAAGGGGATTTTATTCATGCTTCTACCAGTGAGACTGGATATCATTACACAATGCACGCTGCGTGAAGCAAAACATCGTGCTCTGAAATCGCGTAAATCACAACTGTACGGAGTTTAAAAAGCAGATACCAGAGATCACAGCGGATACGGAAAGATATTATTGCTTTTACTAACCCGAAATGGCAGGTATATTAAGCAGACGTACCTTACAAAACTGACGAGAAATTCTGCAGGACACGCTGAAATAAAATTGTCTGTCGCATATTACCGGTAAAGGTGCTAAACTTACACATATTTTTCCTCCGCTGAATACAAACTGTACCGAGCCGTTTTTTGCCCACTACAAATAAGCTATAACAACGAGAATATAACTACCTTTCGTACATTTTAACAGTGTAAAATCCCTGAAGAGAACTACTCTCAAGCGCAATATATGTAAAAGGCTACGCGGCTTTCAAAGGTCTCACAAAGAGAAAATTCAAATTGTGTCTAAATTTCCAGACTCTGGCGTGACCCACGTGATGCGCTCCTTTGTCTTTTGGCCAATCAGCGTAACATCCAGATTCTGGATGTTGAACATGAGCCAATCAATGGCTTTGTGTCAGGCCCTCTTCCCCTATCCATCTCCCCCTCCCCCTCCCCCTTAAGAGGGCCTGATACTCAGGCTAAAAAAAATGGCAAATTGCAGTCGCCTTCTGGAAACCAATATTAAAAGGCATAGTCATAAACAAAAATCAGTTCACACGTACTAAGTCTTAAGTGAAGCTAAATAATTGAAATTCAAGCAAACAATTTAATTCAGAAATCAGAATTAGGTTTGAAGAATATTTAAGACCTACTTCAATAGATTCATAGATGAGGATGTGCTTTTCTATCGATTCGTTACTTGCATGGATTTTCGTCTGCTTTCGCCGAGGATATTGTAAACAACGACTGGATTTTATTCTTTCAATGCAGAGTTTAAAAAAACGAGGCGTATAACAAATATGTGCTGTTTTGTTATTCTTTTGTTATTCAATGAGTTAACATCTTGACGATTCGCGCTGGTACTTGTTTTCGTCTTTTACTTCATTGCATCCTTTTAAAAGCTGTTTTTCTCCTTTGCCTGGCTACAGTACAGTTTGCTGCGTGAAAACAAAACACACTGGAATCCTTCAAAGCGTTGCCAGGAATTTTAGATAACCGAAGCGGGTTATCGTTCGTCGTAAAAGGAAATAACTGGAAATATTATACTTATGACCAAAGCCAAAATAAATTTCTCCTTGTTCGAGATAACGGGGAATTGGAAATAAGTGAGTTGAGATAGCGGGATCCTTCTAAATAAAAGCGAAGTACCACAGTTGGTACCATACCGTAATATTCGGTGGTTCAAAGCATCCGGGGCCAAACAAATCCAAATTTCTCCTCTCTAGGACATTCATATTCCACTTAATAGGTAGTCGGGACCGGCAGTCGAGTTCCTTTAACCTATCTTATTCTTTCCATTCTAACGTGGAAAAGGTATTGACTTCTCTTCAAGTTCTCGGCCACGCGGCCGAGAAATCTTGTAATATGATACCATTACGACAAATTACCCTGGTTTGTACTACCCCCTCAAATTGTGATGTTTTTTTTTCTTTCTCCTTTTTTCACTTTCTACGAGTAGTATTAAATGACATAAAAGGTGCGGTTTAAGTTATGACGAAAAGTTTTCTTTTGTTGCACAGTGCATCGTTTTTGTCAGACAAACTTTGCTAAAGCACGGAATTTGATTTTACCTGAACACCTTCTAACTTCATACTGTTCTTGGCATAAATTCCTTCTCCGTTCTCTGTGTCTATTGCGATTTCTTTCCCTTTGTTCATCTGTAGAATAAAATACAAAAACGTAAGATGTAGATTATTCGGTCGTACAAAATTATTTCCAATCACATATAAGCTTAGATTTAGCCTGAGGAGACGGCTGAAATTCAGGCTAATATAGATTACAAATTTACAATCAAATGTACCTGACACGTTTTCAGCCCTCTGTCGCCGTCTCTCAGTTTCCCTCTGGCGTTGTTCTTCAGTACCGTTCCGTCTCAGTATTTCTCGTTGTCTTTCTCGTTTTCCGGCAAGATATTCTTCAGTAAGCTTACTGTTCTTTCGCCTTTCGCGATTTCGTTCCCTCTCTACTTGACGCTGTTCTTCAGTAGCGTTTCTCCCCCTTTCCCGTTGTCGTTCTCTGTCTCTTTCTCTTTTCTTTCGTCTCTGCTCTTCTGTCGTCATATTTTTCTTCTGTCTCGGTATATTATTTAAATTAAACTTTTATAAAAGATAAATGGACTTCACATGAAAAGTCAAGCAAAAAATGCAAAGCAGTTTGCCACGTCAAAAGACTTGGGCGATTCCTCGCACGCCATTGGCTAGAAGCTGCGCAAAAATTGCTACATGTAAGAATGTCATGAAATGCGACGTATGGACTAACAAAGAAGACTGCAAGGCTGATCGTACTACGTGAAAAGTAGACTTTGCAAGACACCCACACGACTAGAACCGATACAGGAGGATTGCAACCGCGGACAGCTGTTTCGTCCTTATTGAGACTCGTCAGCGCGGTGTAGCAAATATAAATAACGCCAGCAGTGCGGCCGATAACCAGAATTGGATATCTGGTGACGTCACGAGAAATGGCAATATGGCCGCCGAAGCTAGGCACCCTATACATACTCTTTTCTGAGCTCTTTTTGTGGCCAAAAAGCGGCCTTTTCCCACAAGGCTTTGCACACAATACAATAGAACAATAGAGATTTGTTGAGTGGAGAAGAAAATGGCGTTTTGCGAAGCTTTCACGAGTTGGGAGGCCGAAACCGTGCCATTTTGTGCTTTTTTTGCTCTGTTTTCGACTCGACAGGACACCACATAAATGGAAAAATCAGGTACATAGCATTTTTTGTCCTTTGTGAAAAAAATATGTCGCTAATGTGTATGAAATTTGCTTTTACATGGTGTTATTTTTGTGTGGGTCCATGACTGCGTCGCTGGGTCCAAGGCTTTTGAAGATGCAATAATGTACTTCGCCAGATGTGTTTCTCGTTGACCGATCACGCAGACCGTGCTGTGGACCCGATTTCATGCTGTGTTTATTATTATTGTTTCTGTAGGTTATGACAAGAAAGCACTGATAGAGGAGCAAGGACAAAGAAGTTCTAACATTATCAAATACCGTAATAAAATGACTGCTGAATGAGCGATGTTAAATGCTTTAATGGAGTTACTATAAATACTAGACGTTTAGAAACCTTCAGCCTGTTCAGCTTGTACTCAAGATATAAACACTTTTTAGCAGCAAAGAAATATACTCCCCATTACACATGTTGAAACATATTTACATTACTGCTTATAAAAGTTCCCAATGCTGTGGATTTTATTCTGACATCCAAGCGAATACAATCTATCACTCCGATTCGAGGAAAGGAAAAGTGAATAATTATGTAAATCTTATTTTCACGCGAAATTGTCACGAAATTGGGAGGAATGTCTGTTATTCTTATTATTAGTCACTCCGCGAACACGTGAAACAATGTCTTGTGAACAACCTGGTACTTGTGATAGTGATGTTGAAACAGTATTCTGGCGAGATGTGATATCGCAAAAGCGGCTTTACCTCGGTGTAAGAACCTGTGAAACTCACGGATGACGTAAAACAAAGGAAACAAAAACATTTTAAACAATACCGTACAGCAAAACAAAAGTTAACAAACAAAGAAAATCTTGTCAGGTTCTTACACCGAGGTAAACCCGCAAAAGCTTGATCAGCGCAATCAAAGCCGGAGCGCCAATGTTTACGGTATGACATGCATACCGGCTCTAAGCGAGCGTTCACGATGCGTCGGCTGTCCTAAGTCGAGGGACGATCCTCGTGTGACAAAAACCGTCGACAGGCTTTTCTATGTCCAGATAATCCGGATTTCACGAACCGATGCAGCCGTCTCTGTCCCCTCAAAGAAATCTTTTCCCGACGCGGACGGCTGTACACAGGCTAACCGAAAATAGGGTTATTATGAGCGATCGACAAATCGAGGACAAAATTGCAGTGTTTAAATGAATAAAGCAAATCCTAGGCAAACGACTAATGGCTTGAATTATACAGAGGCTCCAGAGATCGACAAATTGGGATTCCTTCGACATACGACATAAGACCACCTCGCTCGACTTTCACACTCGCCATTTCACTAGAGCCTAGTCCTTTCGCGGTCTAGACAATGTTTTGGTTTTGTGTGAGCCAATCAGATAGCAGGAAATCATATACCCAGTTCTGGTTATCCGCCGCACTGGCCAGCTCAGAGAGCCAACGCAAATATATTTCCCAACCCGTACCCTGTATCAAGTTCCGTACTTTGAACTCACCCGTGCCCCGAATCACGCGCTGCCACATCACGTATTTCGGGGGACAGGAAATCCAAAGTGTCACGAAGGTGTCTCGCAAAGCAAAATAACTTAAATGTGTAAGGCACGGCCATTCCAAAACATTTAAGCGCATGGACAAAACCATGTTAAATAAGAGCACAGCATATCGGATCTGAAAAGATCTACGGTCCAAAAATACGTAAAAGTGAGACTAAAACAGCAAGGGACCGCAAACGATAATGCTGTAATTCGTAGGATCTGCTCAGAGATCTGATCAGCAAATAAAATGAAATAACAAAGAAGACTGCAAGGCTGATCGTACTACGCGAAAAGTAGACTTTGCAAGACACCCACACGACTAGAACCGATACAGGAGGATTGCAACCGCGGACAGCTGTTTCGTCCTTATTGAGACTCATCAGCGCGGTGTAGCAAATATAAATAACGCCAGCTCAGAGAGCCAACGCAAATATATTTCCCAACCCGTACCCTGTATCAAGTTCCGTACTTTGAACTCACCCGTGCCCCAAATCACGCGCTGCCACATCACGTGTTTCGGGGGACAGGAAATCCAAAGTGTCACGAAGGTGTCTCGCACGGACGCACGGACGCATGGACGTACGGCGCACGCGCCCGCGAGTCATTCCGCTTGCCAATGACCATGAACCTCTTAGTATGAGTATGGGGCTCCGCAGGCGCGGCTTCGCCGCAAGGAGCTCCGCTATGAATAGAGGATCGCGCTAACATTTGTGAAACCTAGGGGTGGGGAGGGTCAGAATGGCCGGTTAAAATGCCCAATGGACTTTCTTGTTATTATTAAGGTAAGAAGACGTAGAGTACGGCTTGAAAATTTAAACCGACCGCTGCTAAACTGTTAGAGCACTTGCCATCGAATTTTGGATTGATTTTAATGGCGTTCATATTTGAGTTACAATCTAGATTCATTTATGGTTTACAGAAAGAACTGAGTGAAGTGACTGCAATATTAACCTGTTCTTCAATTAAAAAGAAAAAACCCCAGAGAAGAAGCATGGAGAATAGCTCAATATTGCAGTCACTTCACCCAGTTCTTTGTGCAAACATAAATGAATCTAGATTGTAACTCAAATGTGAACATCGGCGTAAAAATCCGGTCAAAATTGGATACCAAGAGTCCTAACAGTTCAGCAGCGGTCGGTGTAAAATTTTCAAGCCGTATTCTACGTTTTCATACCTTAAACAAAGATTCATTCCCGTCTGTTGCAAACATAGAATCATTTTTTGTCACTGGTTCGTTGCTAAAAGGTCAAAATACAGAGAACATTTACTCGTAGTTTTTATATCAGTAACACTCGAAGGGACTGTACTCAAAGTGATCGAATCTTTTTATACCAACCGATAAAGATAAACTCGTGATCCTTAACATTATCGTCACTCTCGTTATCTGCAAATCAACACTTTGGGTTAATTTTAATAAACAGAAACTCAAAACTCGGGAAAACTGACAGCTAAATATTCTTACCTTTCATCTTTCGCTTTCCACATGCAATTCTCGTCTCTTTGCCGTACAGCGCAGACGCCAACTTATTTTTTAGGCATTACCACTGACCACTATTTCTCATTCCCCATTCCCCATTCCCCATTCCCCATTATCCCATTCCCCATTCCTCGTTTTAGTAACATCCCTTACTGCTGTGCCTCATACAAACAATGAACATAGCAGTAGAAACAAAACATAACGCTTGATAAACACGAGCTGGGGCAGATCGTCAGATTCTGGGGCACGTAAAGGCATATCTCATGACGTGATGTTTAAATCCGGTTTGCTAACCCGGGAATCCCCATGCAAAGTAAACAAGTTGACTCGGAACGGCTACGCGCGTGCCAGACTACGCACAAAATTACCTCAAACCTACCAATACCACACGCAAACCACAGGCATCGCTTGATAATATTCAGTTATTTTCTAACTTAAAGACTCGTAACAGCTACCTTATTAATTGATCTCCTTATTAATGATCGATTCCTTCGTCTTTATGCGGTTAAAATCAACTTCTCGCGTCAAGTAAACACTCATCTCTCTCCCTTCTCAAGAACTGTGATGCATCGATGGTGCAATCCACTAATTGCATCATCATACTAGTGCCAATCCCTTCTCATCCTAAGCCACCGTTCCCTGCCGTGCTAATAAGCTGCAAACGCAGCTGTCATTTCTTTCCTCTGCGAAATACAGGTTACTCAAAGAGAAAACTTGCAATCCACTTCGGAAACCGTACCCCCATAAAACGTTAAGGGAAACTGCCTCTCACGCAGCACAATATTACACCGCTGCTATACAAAACGCAACTTTCAAAGCAAATCACATTCACAGAGGCGTAATATGCTCCTCACATTCACAAATCCTTCCACTCCCACATTTTTACATCCCTCAAAATGTCAATCCCCATAACAAAACTCCTGCACTAAAAAAATTTGCACCATAACCACCAACTAGATCAGACAACACAGCCAATTTCGCATTCATTCCTATTAGCTGCTTTACTCAGTTGCGCATGCGTTATACAAGACAAATACTAAAACCTACGGTTGGCCACAAGTGCACTCCGAATTCCAAACGACACTCCAAATTTGTAAACACACTCCCAATTCGAAAACCTCACTCCCAATTCTAAAAACCCACTCCCAATTCTAAAATCTCACTCCCAATTCCAAAAACGCACTCCGAATTCTAAGCACTCGCTCCGAATTCTAAAACTTCACTCCGAATTCTAAAAACTCACTCCGAATTCCAAACGACACTCCCAATTTGTAAACACACTCCCAATTCGAAAACCTCACTCCCAATTCTAAAAACCCACTCCCAATTCTAAAATCTCACTCCCAATTCCCAAAACGCACTCCGAATTCTAAGCACTCGCTTCGAATTCTAAAACTTCACTCCGAATTCTAAAAACTCACTCCGAATTCCAAACGACACTCCCAATTTGTAAACACACTCCCAATTCGAAAACCTCACTCCCAATTCTAAAAACCCACTCCCAATTCTAAAATCTCACTCCCAATTCCAAAAACGCACTCCGAATTCTAAGCACTCGCTCCGAATTCTAAAACTTCACTCCGAATTCTAAAAACTCACTCCGAATTCCAAACGACACTCCCAATTTGTAAACACACTCCCAATTCGAAAACCTCACTCCCAATTCTAGAAACCCACTCCCAATTCTAAAATCTCACTCCCAATTCCAATAACGCACTCCGAATTCTAAGTTCTGGTAAGTTAAACAACTCACTGGGTCTTCCTTTTACAGTGTCATAGCGCGACGCTCCGATGTAGTGGCTGTTCCAGTGTGCTTTTACCTTATCGAAATCTTGCTGAATCAGTCCGGAAAAACAGAACTACAAGCACTCCATCTGTAGTTCATTACTAGTAGTGAAGACTTGTTGTTCCAGTAAGTCCTTGAAAAAAGTTGATCCACCAAGTAGTTGTGTGTTGTCTTAGGTACAACCACCACCCTTCTATAAGTTGGTTATGAGGTGAGGTTCCATAAATATGTGCCAGATCTTTGCCAATGAAGTAGCATTGTGCTGCTGCTACAAGGCCGTTTTCAGTACCACCGTCAGTTCTAACCTTCAGGGGGAATCCTCCGTATTCCTTCACAGCATCCATGTAATATCTCCCGATCATTACGGGATTATTGAATTTTTTGTTCTATCCAATCTTAACCATATTACCTTGCGGCTGTAACCGTCAATACAACCGTGGATCGCGAAACCGTCAGGTTTAATTTTGTCATACACATCAATATGCCAACAGCAGTTCGACCCTGGATTAGTGTAAACTCTTCTCTTGAGCTTCCGCCTTCGTCTTCTTTCGCACCGCTCAGGATCCGTTTCTTCTAAGCATGTCGCTACTGCTTGCCTCGACACCTGATAACCCTCAAGACGCAAAGTATGCCACATGCTCCTGTAGCCCGATTAACAGCCAGGCCCATCTAACTCTTCCTGTATTATAGCTCTGACATCCTGGTTATTTGAATCCAATAGTTTTCGTCGTCGAGTGACTTTAATCTCTCCTTGAGCGTTCGAAAGCTCATTCTATTCCGTGGTACTTTAGCAAAAAGCACAGAATGGCCTCATATTCGTATCCTTCGTTGAAATAATATTTCATTGCTAGCGTTTCTTCATCAAGTTCAGCACCACAGGTGGCACAAAATTTGTTGTAAAGCGTCAATGTTGCTGTGCAAATTTCCCATTTTAGTGATGTTGTCGGGTTTGCCACCGCCATCTTGAAAATGCACAAGATATCCGGAGGTGTGTCTGTGTGTGGAGTGTTGTACTAGCGGATTGTGAGGGTTAAGAAATTTCTCAGTGAAGTTTAAGTTTTACTGTATTTGAAGTGCGGTTTTGGAATTCGGAGTGAAGTTTTAGAACTGGGAGTGAGTGTTTAGAAGTCGGAGTGAGGGTTTGGAATTCGGAGTGAGTTATTGGAATTCGGAGTGAGTTCTTAGAATTTGGAGTGAAGTTTTGGAATTCGGAGTGAGTTTTTATAATTCGGAGTGAAGTTTTGGAATTCGGAGTGAGTTTTTGGAATTCGGAGAAAAGTTTTAGAATTCGGAGTGAGTGCTTAGAATTCGGAGTGAGTTTTTGGAATTGTGAGTGAGTTATTAGAATTAAGAGTGTGTTTACAAATTTGGAGTTCGTTTGGAATTCGGAGTGCACGTGTGGGCCACCGTAGAAACCCCATACTTAACAACCCTTCGCCGTTCATATCTTAATTAAATACTGTAAATTAAAAGACAAGAACATACGAAGGTAACATTCAGCAGACTGATATGCGCATGCGTCTTATATAAGATAGTACCGCTCTTGAGTACCCGTACCACAAGCTTTACAGCACTTTGTTCGTATGTTTAGCCAACTGACGCAGAAAAAAGAACCGTGTCAATTTTATAAACCGGTGGTCGCCATATGGCGACGGCCGGTTAATCATACACAAGACGGATTGCAAAGTAAAATGGGAAATTGCGCGGCTTGTTGCTAGCTATTCTTAAACTGAAAAACGTGAATGGAACTAATATTAAATCCAAGTTACAACGGTGATCAAGGAATTAGAGTAACATCTTTAGCTTTAGAACCATTATTTACCGTATAATTCAAAGCGGCGTGAACAAATTTGCATGGTTGACAGCTGCTTGTCATTTGTAACGCAACGCTTAAAACATCTCAAACCGAACGCAAGATTAACAACAACAGATATGTGACAAAGCATTCTAATAGAGACCTTTGGACCTACTGGAAAGCGAGCAAGTTTTGTGAGAGCGAGCTGAATTTGAACATTTTCGTACTGTTTGAAGGCAAAGCAAACTAAATTTATTCGGCTGAAGGTTGAGACCCAAAATAAACACGTGAGCTAAAAATAACCTTGTACCGTGGGAAATTTACAAATGTAAACATGCCTTGGTTGATTTGCGAAGCAAACAGACGAAAATTATTAGAGGGTCTGAATGGGGTTTAGTGTTTATAGTGTTATTTGCCCACAATTTTTAGTGTTTGCTGTTAAATTGGCCAATACTTTAATGTTTACTGTTTTCGGAGAAAATACTGTTTAGTGTTTAGAAGGTTTTTCGTAAAAAAAAAAACAGAGTCTTTTAGGATTGTAAATACGTATCTGCTCTGCTGAAATTGCTGATAAAATTACTCAATCGCCATGCTGCCCTAACTTTGAACCTATTCTCAAAGGGGCAGTTTAAAGGGTCAGTAGTCTCTTTTTTCTACCCATGCGCATCTGCTAGCGTACCAAGAGCCCGCGATCCTTTGGTCAGAGTCGCGTGCCAACCGGGTTGCCAAAAAACAACATGGCGGCATCCGGTGTTGTTATAGTTCCAGTGAGCTTCCATAGAAGCGGAGAGGATTCTGCTTTCGAAAGGAGCAGGGTCACGTTTGACTTTGCAAAGCAATCCAGCGTGGCAGCCGTCAAGAAACATCTGAAGGAATTTCTTGGGCTTTCGGAACTTGCATTGAAATTTGGCATGAAAAGAGTTTTCATATTCGAGGGCATAACGGAAACTGGCGCTGAAAAGTTTGGCATGTACGTCACATACATGTAAATTTAGCAAGGAAGGAATTACATCTGTCATTTTTGTTGAGCATTTAATGGTGAATAATATCCCATGTTATGATATAAATTAGTGAAATACAAGGATTTCTCTCACTGAGAAAAAATCTGTCTTTACGTATACGCTGTAAAAGATATATCTTTCACATGTGAATCGATTACGTCACGTTTGCTGACGTCTTTTCCTTGTTTAAGTGATGAATGAACTGTTTGTCCTTGGTATATAGTCGAAACATTTTCGGAATTCTCTGGAAATCTTCGCCGGAAATGATCGGAAACGTTCGAATGATCTCCGGACTGCTTTCAGACTATTTTGGAGCCGATTTTGTTTCTTTCTGGATGAAATTTACTGTTGCAGTGAATTTTTTACTGTTGGTGTTAAAATGCCTAAAATTTAACTGTTTTACGTTACAGAGGCCAATAATTAAGTGTTAAGTGTTATCGAGGTACCCCCATTCAGACCCTCTTATTATAGCCGACTTGACTGCAAAGCAAGCAACTTCAGTCTACAGGGGAAATAAATATAGTTCCAAAACTATTTCAGTCATTTTTATAAACACTAGTTCGAACCGATTTCGAAGAAAATTTTGTGGATACAAGAAACGTACATTTGATGAGAACGTAGTTGGTTGATTGAAACGTCTGAAAACCAACAAAATAAAGCGAGTCGCGTGTCACGCAAATCACGCAGAGCGTCAAAACGGCACCCTGTCGAAAGTTGATCGTCCATGAGCTCTGAAACGTATTGGATATTAAGGATATTCACCGGTAGAAGTAAGAAATTAAAACATTCAACTGCAACTTACATTTTCTTTCTGAAGTAAAATTGTTAACTTTTCACTGATCTTTGCCTAAATTATGCATGCAATATTTTTCGACGGGCAGGTTCTCTTTGAAGAACAGTGAAACAAACAGCTTTCTTCGGTTTCTTTACATCACACGCGCGCAATTTTGATGTCACGCTATAATTAACTGTCACGTGCCAGCTTTTATAGTGGATAACCACAAGTTTTTTTGGTAGGGGCTGGGGAAGGCGGGGCTGAGGGGTCAGGGTGGGACATACCAGAGGTGTAAAGACCCATCTTCAAAGAAGTTCCTGTCGTCGCCTTCCGCCGTTCACCCAACCTTCGTGGCCTACTCGTTCGCGCTAAACTAGCAAGCACTAACAAGACACCCAAGCTCTCTGCTGGCACATTCCGCTGCGGTTCAAAACATGGATGCCTCACCTGCCCATTCATTGAGAATGGAAGAACGTCATACACTTTCACTAACACGGGTGAAACAAGACAAATAAAACACCATATTACTTGTAATTCAACTAACTTAACATATATTATCAGGAGCCATAATCGGGGATGGAGACCGTATCTAACTGCCATTTTCAGTATTGGCGTTGGCCCCATCGAAAAAGACAAATGTGCTATTTTTAGAAAAAATTGCGCCATCGCGCGTGACACACGCGCGTGTGTGTTGCGAGGACTCTGCGCAGAGAAAAACAAACAAAATGGCGTCGGAAATTACCTTTGTTGGAGATGAATAAATTCAATTTCTGTCATCAGTGTCACTTCCTAATTTGAGGCAAGCCCTTGGGGAGAACTTTCTGGATAGTGACTCTGGATATGAGGATTATACAAGTGATTCCGATGATGGCAGTGAGAATATTTTAGAAAAATCCTGTGGCGAAGATGTGCCGGACATGTCGGACGAGGATTTCCCCGTTAGACGGAAGAAACGTTTTACGGGCAAAAATGGCGTCGAACTACGAAAAAGTCAGTTGAAGGCGAATCAGGCAGAAAAGGGGAAAATACATCTCGAATATATATTTCCTCTGAGGACGTACAGAGATTGAAGGGCAGCCGCAAAGACTGTAAAATGATTTTCCAAGCACGTACTGAAGAAAAGTAACGCACTGATAAATCGTTGTCACTTTTTTCACTGCAAGAAAAATAGTAACATATATTCAAATACCGAGTCAGCAAAGAAAATGTCTGTCGAGATTTCTCAGCGTATGTTTTCTGAAATAATGCCCGCCTTTACCGAAATGGCCGAAATGTTTATAATGAAGACCAAGAATAGTGAAAAGCGGGTCTTGTTTTCAATCAAATGCTCTCGTGGTGCCTAATCAATCGTCGACAAAATAGAGAACTGGAAAAACACCAAGAGAAAAAAAAAACTACTTCCGTCGATGAGAAGGAGAAAGATGAAGTGAAACTCCATGCTGCCCTAGTACTTAATATTACTTTCTGGTGCAGTGGATGTGGCAAGGGTTTCAACGACAGAGTGAACTTAATTATTTTTCTCTGCCAGCAACCCGGCCAGAAAAATCACTTTGTATCGAAGCAAAATTAAGAAGAAATTACGACTGAACGTCACTGAGACACAAATCTAAGTTGTTTCAGAGTGCTTGATTTCTTAGAACGAAAAGAAACTGTAGAAATAGAATTTTTAAAAGCATTTAGCGCTTCGTTTACAATTTCTTTCATCGTCCAGTCAATCACTTGTTCTTAAAATTTCACAAACAGCAGGTTTCGTACGGAAGGCTTTGACTCCGAAATATCGAGACAAGACAAAATAAAGCACAGTAAAATTGGAAAGAAGCATTTAATAAAAATTGTCACACTTTTTATGGCGAGTCAGTACAAAAATCATGCAGCAGTCTGAACGACAAGCATTAGACAAATCCAGTACCAGAAAAGGCGACATTTTTTGGCTATACCACACAAAATTGACACTGGTTTACCTGTATTCGTTGTGGCTCTATCTATGTTCCCTTGAGCAGCTCCAGACATTAAGACACAAGTCGGATACCATGTAAAATACGTTGAATCGCTTTCACAGTTGTTTGAGTGTTATTTTTACCATTCCGTCGGCGGGCTCTAAACTAAGAAAAACTGCGTTCTGTGGTTTAAAAAGTAAGATGGTGAATTCTAATGTTCCTCACCTCCGTAGTCTTGTTTCCGTGAGCTGCATAGTAATTATCGTTCAAGTTTAATTATTAATCCTGTCTTCAGTTCGATCAAACAAACACATGATGGCTCCGTTGTCAGCGTTGTGCGAACGGAGCGATTGCAAACTCGTTCATTTGAACTCCCGCAGCCATAACGGTGAGATCGTACAGCTTCAATCCGCTTTGAACGACGATTACAACAATTTTCAGGAAAAATCAAACACGTACCGCATTTCAGAGCCCATAATTGGGAGATTTTTCCCAGACCTTGTGCTTGTACGTTCACTTCGGAGCAGTTTCATTGATTCATTCAGCTCCGCAAAGAAACGCTGCAACACTTCGCAAGGTTTTGGCGCCTTTTTCGGTCAGTCATGTGATCGCAATCGATTCTTGTTCCCTTTTATCTCGGAGTTTCTCTCTCTTTTTTTTCTCGTTCTTGATTTTATAGCAATTAGTGATTGCGTTTTTAATAATAAAAACAATTGTGTACTCGGGCATACCGGATATCAAATAATTATAACCATCTTGGCCATATTCAGCACGCCCTCGTTGTACGCAAATTTGCGTGTAGCCACGCGCGTTTTTGACGTTAAGGGTGGCGCAATTTTTTCTAAAAATAGCACATTTGTCTTTTTCGATGGGGCTGCGTGGACCCCGCGCTTACGGTCTCCGTCCCTGATTATGGCTCCTGATATTATTGAATGTAAAAAGTGTAACAAACAATACATAGGTGAAACAAAACGCACGCTTCGTGAACGTTTTTCCGAACACAGACAAGCCACAAATAATCCACTTCACGCTAACGCCGCGGCAGCTGTCCCTTCTCACTTCAATCTACCTGGCCACTCTATTACAGACATGGGTCTTATCCCACTTGAATTACAACCACCTACACCCAGCGCATCCCGCCGGAAAGCACGAGAAGCTTACCTCATACATAGAGGTCAAACAATATCACCATACGGAATAAACCGACGGAATGAACACTGATCACTCAAATCTGAACATTGTTTGTATTACATCAGCATTACACCCTACATATATGTATACCATGTTATCTAAAAATATATATATATATATTTTCTTATCTATTATTATTATTATTATTATTATTATTATTATTTTTATTTATTATTATTTTTAATATTATTATTATATATATACATTTTGTTTTGTCTTTATTTCTAAACTAGTTAATCATTAACCATTTGTGTATTTTTAAATTCAAATTTTTGGAGCCGTTATAGCATTTTCCTTCTGTATAGCTCTGGCCTTGAGGAAGGCTAATTTCCTTAGCCGAAATATTGGCCTTAAATAAATCAGCCCTTTGCCGTAGTGCCAGCCTTGCATTCAGTTTTGTTCAATTACACTTCAAGTGACGTCTGGCTCCAGCATCTCTACACCAGAGATCCGGCAAAACCGAACCAGTGCGGTTTAATTACGCGCCGTGTGGACCTCTGCATTCAAAGGTTATATAAAGACCCATAGGTTGTAGGCTTGGATAAATTCTGCCGGCAGAATTTCGAGCATAATAAGCGATTTTTGAGGCGAGCATTTTGCCGGCATAATAAGGCATTTTCGAGCAGAATATGAGCAGAATAAGGGAAACTCAGCGGCACTAATGATATGCATAACAGATGTAAGAAACATTTAGTACTAAATAACAAACAAATGGAAAATAACATGTGATAAATGTGATTATTAGCTAAAACGTACTCACATGATTCACTGTTCCGTCTAATATTAGTGATATAAAGTAAGATGAATTACAATTTTGGTACGCGTAATGTAGTTCTAATTATTATTTAGGGGTTAGGCCTAGGCTCCCTTCCATTTTTTCGAAAAAAATACGGCCCGAAGGGCGGAAAATTTTTCGTGTACCGAGTAGAATTCGAGCATATTAAATAAGGGTGTCCGAGCAGAATTTCGAGCAGAGTAAGCGATTTTTACGAGCACTGCCGGCAGGCAGAATAAGCCATTTTATGAGCAGAATTTATCCAAGCCTAATAGGTTGGCAGGATAAATTTCATCATATTGTGAAAAAAAAAAAAAAACGTGATTGGCTCTGCGCGCATTGCGCGCCTATGTTTCACGTTTGCCGCGTCTGCCGTTCGCCATTTTCAACGTCACACGGCCTGTTTTGGCGTTCGTCAACAACGTAAGTATTTGTTTGAAGTCTCTCAATCGTTCTGCTGCTATTACCAGCCTGTGTTTTAGCCAATTGAGGTTTTCTTTCGTATTCTTTGTAAAACAACCGGTTAACTGTCAGAAAAACCGTAAGAAAAAGCGAGTTACTGTTTGGCTGTCACCTTCGCAGAAACTGCCAATTCCTCCTCGAAAAAGGCGCTCTTGAAAATTATGCAGTTACGTCAAAATATCCCGAGGAAACCTCAATAACTGGTAACTGAAACTGTCGTTAATTGTTAGAAGCTGTTATTGTGTGAGTCCAGTTAGCTTTTCATAAGTTATTAACGCGAAGCTTATAAAAGAAGATGTTCCATTGTACAACGGCGCTAGCAAACGGGACAGCCGGACGGCAGGCTGACCCTTGCCGTTTGCTGTAACGTGGTGCTAAATCTCTCTAATATCTTTGAGAACGTCAACTTTTGGGCTGAAGCGGAACGTTCTTAATTTCTTTTTAGAATTTTAGCTGGAGTGTGCGTGAAGTTTTTTTTTTGTTTTGCCACAGAGAAAATCAGGTAAGCTTATGTTGCAGTAAATCACCCCGCGATCAATTCAGTTACAAGACAACTCTGTCGTCGACGCAAACAAGCTGCATTTATCCTAAAATGAATTTTAAAATTACAGTACGGTGTATACACTAGCTTACACTGCTCTCTAATTTTTTTTTTAACCGCGTGTAAGGTCTCTTTCCACGTGTATTTTGCTGTGGACTTTGTTCCATAAATCAAATCACGCCATCACATCATCACGCGGTCCGGAGCCGTGAAAATTTATTGGTACATACCAAACATTTTTGACCGATTACCCAAGTATAAACTAGTAATAGTTGACACTTCAGCTGCCCCCGCTGTTAAGAGGTTTTGTGAACGTATTTATTGATTTTGAAGGTTTCCTTTTTCTTGATTTACTTAGAAACACTTTTGTGTGGCACGTTTTTTTTCTGTAGTATAATTTTGGTTTTAGATTGTTTCTGCAGAAGCAGGCCAAGTTTAGATTAGCACCCAGTCAAGTGCTAAGAGGTTTCATTGACATTACGGAATCGCGCCAATTGAAACGGGTTGATCACTAATGCAAATGAGCTCTACTTTTACCTGGAAGCAGAATTTCTAACATCGCGCTTTAGCTTATTCTGTCTTCCTTGGGTAGCATATACCTGGAAGCGGAATTTCTAACATCGCTTTATATCTTATTCTGTCTTCCTTAGGTAGCATGCATATACCTGGAAGATGTGTGTTCAGCTATTTTAAAAACATCTCAAACTTCTCAAGAGACCGAGAGGTGTCAAACCTTGGCTTTGAATTACTTATGCTAATGTGCAGCCAGCTAATTTGCATAACATTCGCAGTGCAAAGCTTGTCTCCTGCTGTATAGGTTTTACTGGTGTTGCGATTCACTCGTTCGCTAAGCAATACTTGCTTGTTTGTGGACCGAGTCTTTCTGATTTGTGTCTGACTAATCGTTTCCAATCAATGATTTGTCTATGATGCGTGTCTGACAAACAGACATACGCAGCGTCTCTGGATCCAAAATTTCTTAGGCCAAACTCGAACTTTTCCTTCTCGTGGCCAGAGAATTTACTCGAAATTTGCGTTGGCTTTCTACGGGAATAAAATGAGGCAAACGCAACTAAAAACTTCAGTTTCTCTCCCCCCCCCCCTTCAAAACCGCTGCTCTGCGTGATTTTTAAACTGAACACATGTGCGGTTAAGGTGATTCCATTCAATTGCATTGCGCATCCTTTCTGCGCATCATTTTTTGCGTGATTAGCGCAATAGGTTTTCTATGAAAGCTGAGCTGTTCAGAGAAATAAATGGTCGTTTTCTCCCAAACGAACTCGGTGACCCCACTTTTTTATTCCATTTATTTAAGGAAATTACGACTTTACATGATATATTCAAATTTGAAGAATTTTTCATTATTCAATTTTCAAATATTCCGGTTGATTCACTGTTACAGTCAGATTTTAGGCGTTTCACTAGAACCGTGCAGAGGCTCGATTTGCCTATTATTTCAAATTAGTTTCATTGTTACGGCAATTTTAAGACGTTTTACTGTAACATTGTACTTCTTTCATAAGAATAATGCTTATATTTCATTGCTAGTTATAACTTTGTTGAAGTAATTGGTGTCTCTAGTACATGGATAGGTTTTTTTAATATTGCTGTCTAAAGATAGCAAAGTACCTGTATACTGCAGCCCCATAGCGTGAAATCAGACACGGTGACCCCCTCTTTTTATTTTATTTTTTAATGTACTAGGTGTAATTAGTAACTGTGCAAAGTTTCAACAAGTTCTCATTACAACTTCTTTTTCGATGGAATCACCTTAAGGAAACACTCGCAGTATGACTGACGGAAAAAGAACCCACGCGTTTTCTTGAATACCGTGCACCTCCTAGATAGAGATTTTTGATTTACTAACACCGTCACATTACCCATATATTCCCTTCCGGCATTTACTGATGCTACGTCATCATTACCCATTTATTTCGTTCGGGCGTTTAGTGATGAAACGTCATCATTACCCACTTATTCCGTGCGCGCCCTGTTCTGGCAAATCGAGATTTGATCTGGTATATATACCTACCGTATATTGTAACTGTAAGTACTTTACTTCCCTTTACTTTATACAGCTAGTTCAATTAACGTTGTCGGATTTTAAAGCTTCGAGCTTACGCGACATGACCGAAAGGTAGTCTGGCTAACTGTAAATCTTTTGTGGTTCGGCTGTAATTTCACGGTTGACACGGCCATAGGATGGGTGAAACTACCACAAACACTTGCCTAGGTAATTTATTTTCTGTAGGGGTGAGCCATAGCTAAGTTTGGTAAATTTATTAAAAAATAACCCACATCAGGAGCCCATATCATCTTGTAGTCTTGTCGAGTAGGCTTTCCGACAACGTATATTGAAATAGCAGTATACGCGCGAGCTATAAGGATGCCTCCTCGGGATTTTGCCTCTAGCCAAAATCCCTGCGGGGGCAATAAACAGTTACTGGATGAGATCTTTGTGATATCCGGAATGATCAAGGTCGAGGTAAGTGTTATCACTCAGTCAGCCGACAACACTTACCGGGACCTTGATTATTTTGGATATCACTAAAACCGAATCTAATCATTGTTTTACTATACATTGTTTTAAAGGAAATAACGACAAACGCACCGTTTGTAAGACAAGCCATCTTTTTTTCTTGCTTTCACATAGAAAAATTTCAAAACTTCTGCTAGCTCTTTCTTGTCTTCCGGTTCCCGTTTTTAGCCAATGACGTCACGAAAGTGACGTCATGGCTAATGTCTTCAAAGCTAGAAAACCGCGCTTTCCGATATACGGCAACCTCGTCCCCAGGGCCTTCTCCTCGTTCAAAATGGCGGTCGGAGAAACCCCTGGCCAATGCTGCCAAAGTGGCTCCGAAAGTTCGTTCGAATTTCGTCACGCAAACACGTTGAAATGTCTTCGTTTTGTTTGAATAACGGTTTCCGATCGCAGGAAACAAACAGGGCTTAACTGCAGAATACCCTGCCACATCAACTGTTTTTTATGTAGGTGCCTACGCGGTACGCAGAAACTGATTTAAAATATTCTATTTGTCCAGTAGTCGTCGGTGACAAGGTTCAGTGAACACAGTACAATTGAATTACAGAATGTAATTTAATCAGATTTAAAAGTTGCCTACGCGGTACTCGGTACGCGGTAAATGCACCGAATTTTAAGACGGATTCCGCTCAACGTTCGAGCAATAAGTGCAAAAAATATTTACCAAAAAACTACTCATAGCACGGTAACATTTTAAATGCTATTTGAAACATCTCACTCTAGTTCACTTGCCCAAGTGACCCCGCGATGAAATTCTCAAGCATTCTCAAGAAAATTTATTTCAAATCTCGTAAAAGTATGCTAAAAACGGGCGCCATTTTGTTTTGAACTGACATGAAGCGTCTTTTTAATTGAAATATTGATAACTTCAAATCCAATTTTCTCTCGCGGGGTCAGCTTGGGAGCAAAAGTAACGATAAGTTCTTCTTATCTGTTCTCAAAATGTGACAGTGCTGCAAGTATTTTTTGGTAACTTAATTTTCTGCACTTACTGCTCGAACGTTGAGCGGAAATCGTCTTAATACACCCGCGACGTGTTCCCTCGTGTTCCATGGGAATACGTTGCGTACTAACACATAATCAATCTATTATTCCAATCTATGTGCGATAATAATTATTCGTTCTTTCAAACATTCTAATAACAACATCACAATAAGACAGTAAACATCCCACGTTCTTTAAGAATCAAGTAACTCTTTCAAACATAAAAAGATCCTTTAAACTCACCAAAAGACAGTAGTCGTTACAAATAGTCACAGTCCCTGGGAACGAGGTTGCGAAAAACGGTATCTGTGTTCAATCTTCCGGGGGGGTATTCTGTGAAATGCTGGGCGGGGGTGTGCCAGCGGGACACTGAAACCCTTACCTTATCAGCGGAGCGTACCATACACTTTATATGGGAGTGCGACCCCGGGGCTTTGAAGTATTTTACATTGGCAAGTCTCGATCAACAGAGAAACGCATATTGTTACCGAAATCTGCTGGATTAGTTAACTAATAATATTTCATTGCTTTCGTCTGTCTTTGTTTCAAATTTGAGATTGATCTATCGAAATTGAGATTGCAGAAAACTGAGGAGAGTAAACTTGCCGACCTTTCGATCCGAACAGCTGCTCCGAAGCGCACACGTTGCAGCTTTGTCAACATGCAACAAATGGCTCGTCAACTTTCTTTGGTATATATGTTTTCAATCAATAGAATCAAGTTTTATAGTGAATGAAAGCGATGTAAGAATAGGCTGAGGGTTAACAAATTCCTCCGTAAACCTTCGAAAGTTCTTGATTTTGGATGGCATCGTGCTTTGGTGACATTTTTCGAATTACACACCACAATTGTTTTGAAGTTATGCAAATTTGTGATGTGAAGTCAATTTGGGCCCATCGGTTTTAGTGAACTGAAGGTTTTAAAAATATATGGCTTGTTTGCTTACAAACTCAATCGTTTTACTTTACTTAAGCGAACAGAATTCAAGATATGTCGCTTGCTTAAAGAAAACTCAAAGACATGTTTATCTCTGTTAATAGTGTTTATGGCGACGTGTCACTAATGCCGCGGGCGTAAACCTCAATCAACTTTTTTACAATAACTGAACGAATTCTCGCGCGCTGATTGGCTAATTTTTATTGTCAAAAAGAGTACAGACGTATGAAACACGTAAAGCTGAGGGTGTCAGTAAAACACCGACTCGGGGTCGGGGTCCATTGTTCTTTTGTTTCGTTTCTGGCCTATTCTTACTTAAGTTTTGATTTACGAGCCTGTGATTCTCCGAATTATAGCGATGAAATTCGGATTCCGCGGCAATCGCATCTTCCATGGACTCTTGCATTTCTTTCCTTCGTTTGAACATCAGTTTTGGCTTTTTGTTGTTGTAAAAAACAAATTGACGTCAGTTTTTTATGCGTCTGTCCTCTTATTGAGTTTGTTGTAGATCTACAACACTTTGACAATGTTATGACGAAATTTATCATCAATAAGAGGACAGACGCATAAAAAACTGACGTCAATTTGTTAAGTTTATGGCGAACTAACGGGTATTAAAATGTGCTGAACGTGAGTCGTACCGGGATTGTAAAACTCGGGCAGTTGATTTTCATGTTCTATTGACGACAAAGCCAAAGAAATTTGGGAAAACACGTCGCGAATGCAATCGAAATTCACAGTCGATTGCGATGTAAGATAAGTCACTACGGAATTGTAAAACTCACAAACTCAAACTCATACGCTCAAAGATACTTGTGTAAGCGAATACCAGTTACACATCAAATCTTTCTGTCTCGGATCGGTAGGAAAGGGCCGAAGTACAGTTGCTAAATCGTGAAAACCGCTTCACGAGATTGATCGGATTCGCGCAGGACAATCGTTCCTAATTTGTGCCAAAATTGCCGCTTCAGTGAATCTCGCGCTACGCGAATCGATTCTCGTAGTGCGCGACACGATTCGCGTAGCGCGCGAAACGAGACGCGACTGGTAACTTACCTTTGCCTTTGAGCGGTACTGTGTTACTTGTAATTTGAACCTTCGGAAGGTAACGCAACCCTTAAGCATCTCGAACCGAACTCAAGATTAACAGCAACAGATATGTGATTCTATTCTAATAGAGACCTTTTCTCGATCTCAAAACATTTAATTATTACGATTACTAACGAAGTGCTGTACAGCATTACACACTACTGGAAAGCGAGCAGGTTTTGTAAGAGCGAGCTGAATTTGAACATTTTCGTCCTTTTCGAAGGCAAAGCAAACGAAATTTATTCTGCTGTAGGTTGAGACCCAAAATAAAAACGTGAGCTAAAAATAACTTTGTACCGTGACGTGGGAAATTTACAAATGTAAACATGCTTTGGTCGATTTGCGAATCAAAAAGACGAACATTATTAAAGCCAACTTGACTACAAAGCAAGCAACTTCAATCTACAGGGAAATAAATATAGTTGCAAAACTATCTCAGTCGTGTTTATAAACGCTAGTTCGAACCGATTTCGAAGAAAATTTTGTTCATACAAGAAACGTACATTTGATGGCAGACTCTTGTTTTGGCAATACGTAGAACGTAGGTGGTTGATTGAAACGTCTGAAGACCAACAAATTTAACGGCGGTACGCAGCTCTTACAAGGTCTTCTCTGATTTGCTGAGAAAACAATAGAACAAACAACAGAACAATGGACCCTAGCCCTGAAAACAATGGAGCTGCGTGATTCCAAGGTCCAATGAAATTAGAGGTTGTTAAGAGCTGCTTGGTAGTACGAGTAAAACGAGTCACATGTCACACAAGTCACGCAGAGCGTCAAAACGGCACCCTATCGAAAGTTGACCGTCCATGAGCTCTGAAAACGTAATGGATATTCACCGGTAGAAGTAAGAAATTAAAAGGTTAAACTGCAACTAACATTTTATTTCTGAAGTAAAATCGTTAACTTTCCACTGATCTTTGCCTAAATTATATATGCAGTATTTTTTGACGGTGAGTGTTTTTGCCTATGTCGTCTTTGAAGAACAGTGAAACAAACAGCTTTCTTCGGTTTCTTTACTTCACGCGCAATTTTGATGTCACGCTATATTTAACTGTCACGTAGTCACGCTGCTCGATCGATCAGGTATTATAGTGGATAACCACAAGATTTTTTGGTGGGGGTGGGGGAACGCCGGGCTGAGGGGTTAAGGTCGGACTTACCGCAGGAGTAAAAAAAACCCATAGGTTGTCAAGATAAATTTCACCGTATAGTGAAAAAAAAAAAAACGTCATTGGCTCTGCTCGCATTGCGTGCCTATTTTCCTTTTTTTGTTTTTTTCCCTGAGGTACTCGTGAAAGAGTTCCTTTGCTACTTTGGTGGATCTCTCTGTATCAGCGTCTTAATCTATCAATAATGTTTCGATTTCTTCCTCTGCAGTTGAAGCGTACCTAGCAAATCGACTTGCCATATTTTCCTTGGCTGTGTGTAAAGCTGCCACTCGCCACCCGTGAACTTGACGTTGCTTTTGGAAATCATGCATTGCGCGCGCAACCTACAGATTATTCACAGCAGATTGATGAATAATCTGTAGGGTGCACTGATTTCCAGAATTAGCTGGCTTAGCCAGTAATAGTGACCACGATGAATAATAATATTCGGATACAGGTCGGATAAGAGTATCTCAAAGGCCCGATTCGGCACATGCTGTTTACACTACATTTTACCAAGTTATTATTTAATACTAGTTTTCGCACAGCGTCCGCACAATTACCACGCAGCTCTTAACAACCCCTAATTTCATTGGACCTTGGTATCAGGTCTCTTGAACGGCACAAACGGGTCTCCACGAATGTTTTTCCGTTTCGGGGGGGGGGGGGTGGGGGTAGAGACAGGCACCTAGGGTGCTATTGGCTTTAAATAACCGAGAATCTTATTTTTGTAGGAACCTGATAACAGTAATTTGGACTGGGCAGACTCAGCTGTCGCAGATTTCCGTCTTCTACTCTAGTAATCCTTCCAGGAGAAAGAAGAGGAGATCAGCTGGCAGTTTTACGTCCGTGAGTTAATTCTTTACAGCGGACAACTCGCCTTGCATACTCCAGAGCAATATCCTTTGCTACAGAACTTGTTTTTCTCAAGCCTTAACAAGAACCAGGTTATTATTTCCGGGAGTTGGACGGAACTGTCAAAATTGGGTTTAGCGTACACTATTCGACTTAAGCAGTTTGACGAAATTTTTCGGTTCTCAGTGTCAGTCTAAACGAAAATGAAGTTTCGTTTGCTAACTGTTATGGTGGCATTCTCAGCTTTAATACTTTTCGGGTACATTATGATGACCAGAAGACAAGAGAGTCATGAGTTTGATCAACTAAAAGCGGTTCGGCCTCAAAATGTTCACCGTTTGTCTGCTGCAGAAAATGCTGACAAACTAAAAGTGGTTCAGCCTGAAAATGCGGCTACCGAAGAAATCAAAGAAGACGACAATCGCTCTAGCAAGCTTTCCTCAAAAAACGCTGATGATGAGATTCTACGCTACGTGGCAGTGAATAACTCTTTTTTGATCGGTGAAGAATTTAACCTCGATGTTCCTACCAAGATTATGTTACAAAATGTTCTCATGAACCAAACGTTTAAGCGAAGACCCGTGTCCATAGACCCCGAAGCGTCATTCTTCGACATCGTGGTTCCTGTGACAGGTGCGTCGAGTAACCATTATGGAGAATTTACGGCGAACATTAAGCATTTCTCAAACAACTTTCCAGGAATAAAAGTAATTTTCTACGATCTTGGGCTTGAAAACTCACAAGTCATTCAAGTGAAATCGCTCCCTTTTGTGACGTATAGAAAGCTTAACTTTGACGATTATCCTTCGCACGTGCGTAACTTACAAACCTATGCTTGGAAACCACTGATTATTCAGCAAGTTTTGACAGAATTTGACGGAGTTATGTGGTTTGATACATCGGTGGAATTTCAAGCAAATACAGATCGTGTCTTGGAGCGAATGGCTCGGGTCAAATCAGGAATTCTCTTTTACGTTGGAACAACTGGACATTCGATACTAGCTGCTACTAATCCTGGAATGCTGAAATATTTCCCAATGACAACAGCTGGTGCAGTTACTGATATGTTCCAAGCCAGCGCAATGATAATCCTTAACACGGCAGATGTCCAGAAGCATATCATGAAATGGCTTTGTGTTTGCGCCTTTAAACAAGAATGTATCGCTCCTCCTGGCTCGCAACTTTACTGCGGACCCTCCGTATGGCAACGATACAAGTATGCGGGCTGTCATAGATTTGATCAAGCACTCGTTAATATCCTTGCTAAGAATTTGTATGGTACCGAGAAGGACAAATACAGCTTGAGTGAGGGCGAGGATTTTGCTGTCATGAACAGAATGAAGTGAAGGTCCAAATACGAACAACTTTTTGAGATTAATTCACGCAGATACAAGTTAAATCACTTATTTCGTACAACCACAATTGTGCGTTTCTCGAAACCCCAGAAACTCTTCGGGTCGATTTGAAGCACGGTAATTCACACTATGTCTTGAAAACAAAGTAGTTTCTAAGTTTGAAACTTTTCCACAAGTTAAACAGTCCCTATCTTAAAACATGTTAAAACAACACATTTGTAGAATGAGTGGTTCAATTTATACAAATGGCTTTTCGGGGCCGGAAAGTTTGCGAGGCTTTCGAGAAGTGCACATTAGAGGCGTTAACTTTTAATCTGACTTGTTCCTTTTTTTGTCGTTGTTATGGCCCGTGGGGTTTATTGACGGAGCGTTTAATGTAGAGAGGGGATTTCAACTTCCTCGAATCGAACTAGCATAGTTGTAGAGCAAAACTCCACTTTTCCCAAGTTTTTAAAAGTTCGTTTATAATAAATGTGAGAAAGCAGCCATTACACGATATCAATATCATTGTGTAGATCGTCTTCTGTTACATTTATTCATTGGCCTTCTCAACATCAGCATAAGAGAGGGTCGGTCTCAGAATCTGGTGTTCCGAAAACGCGGGGTTGGGGTGCGCGGGCTTGGGGTGCGGTTGGTAAATACGAAAACAAAATTCCTGCACAGCGTCTGCAGAAGAAATAAAAATCGTGCATAGCGGCAAATCAAAGAAATACATCGCAAGCTAGTGAAATAAAATTCATAAAAAGCTTTTAGCCGCGAAAAAAAAATTCCTGCAGAAAAAAATTGCCCACCCCATCCCTCCTGTCAAATACATAATGGTCCATCCCTTACTGGCGCTGGCATCTCCTAGGCAATGAAAATAGAGTGAGTATTGAATATTTGTCTGCCACGCGAACCAATAAATAAGTGAATGAATAAATAAATAAATAAATAAGGAGAAATTTTTGTCATTTGTAATAATCGCGGGGTCTCTGTGGGGCACTCTTTTTTCACTCTCTTTTCTTTTCTTTTATTTCAATTCTGATGCATTTTCACCGCTTCTGTGACCAAAACAAAACGCAGCTGAACCGTTTGTCGAGCTATCCGAACGAATCAGAATTAGCCGTTGGCACGATGTTGATGTCACGCACGAAAATAAAATCGTACTATATCCTCACTGTCTACTACTTAACACATCGTGAAACTAAGTTATGGGAGAGAGATCCGCTCCTTGCCATTCCCTGAGGCAGTCTGCTATAACCTGGGTCTCCGGCGTTCCCCAAAACGCACATCGACCCTATAATTTTCAATACCCAACATTCAACACCCTAACACTCCATAACTAAAAAAGATTTAACTAACAACAAGTTAATATCCAGTAGAAATAACGAAAAAAACAAACAAACAAACAAACAACGTAGTGTACTGGAATGAAAGTCCCTAAGTCAAGAAAGATGTAATTCAACTTTACGAAATTCTCTGCAGATTCCCTTGGTCGGAGAGTTGCTGGGCGGGCGGAGAGCCCGTAGAAGTAAGGTTGAGCGTAACCCGTTCTAACAACTGCAAAGAGGCAGAAGCACTAAAGCGGCGCGTGTAATGCAAGGCCATCTGTGTGCTCCGCCAACCCACGTACTGGGCAATCTGCTCTGGGGTGCAACCCAAACCCTTGAGGGTGTATGAAATCCCTACACGGAAGCTGTGAGGAGTCTCTCCGTCGTTAATGCCGGCGGCCTTAAGATACTTTTGGAGTCATGCAGATACGGCTGACCCTCCAAACGGACGATGTGACACAAACATCTTACGTTCCGAAGATCTAAAGAGGTACTCACCACTGAGAAGAGGACACCTTACACCCCACATGCGGCAATGTAATAGTTCAACCAAAAAACCGGGCAGACAGGTACATTTGGTATACGTAACAGAGCAAAAGGGCGTAACTGACCTTCACGCCTCGTTTAACTAAACGCAAAGGTAAGAAGGAACCCCTCCTTATCCCGAAGGCGAAAAAGCTTATCTGCTTGTAAACGGCCCAAATCGGATGCTCTATCACCAGTGTAAAAGTCAGTAACAAAGAATGTTGCATATCTGACCAGGAGGTATTTATTGAGAGGAGAAAGCAAAGAGCCTTCGGCAATAAGCTCGCGGAGGTAGAAGATTAAACGGGTGAACTTGTCATAGAACAAAGGGACAGCCTGACGAGGTTGCAAAGGCTGCTGGGCTTGCTCCTCTCTTACAAACTTAAGATATTCTTTAACACAAGGATGTGCCAACGGGTTAGAAAACCCTGTACGGCCTAACTTATGGAAAATCGCTCTAAGCTTCCTATATATGAATCGACAGTTCCGGCCGCCAGACGCTTAGGGGAACTACAAGTCTTACTAGAACATGAGCGCACACGGAGTTTTTGTTTTCCCGCGGCATCCTTGCTAATAAAAAAACGTTACGATGTCTTCCGCGGTCGTAGAAGAAACTTTCTTTGGGGGTACAAGAGAGCGTAAGAAACTCGATAGCTGAACTTCTAATAAATCCTTTTGTCGTTCATAAGGTTTGTTCCTGTACGATTCTTGGAATTCCGTAAACGCTTGTTGATCAAAGGCATGTCCGCATTTGAGGGGGTTTCTTGCGCTGTCTCACGCGACGTAGGCTTACCGCACGCTTGGCAAAAGTTAGCGTCACTGTCGTTCGGATGTGAGCAGGCGGGACATCTGTGGGCAGGTTTCCACGGGCGTTCGATCTATAGAGACAAGCATAAATACACAGCTTACCAGGAGCAGATACAATGAAAAGCTCACAGATCCCATGGTGGGGGCCTAGCAATGAAATCTGGGGAGGTGCGGGAAGGGAAAAGCAATATGGCCGGATCACCTTTCCTCCCAAGAAGAAAAGAATCCACCTCTATAGCCTGGAGCATTGCCCACCAATAACGATGCGGGTGTAAACGAGGGACAATGACGGTAAAAGCGAAACGCTGGCGTTGATCAATAAAGTACCGCAGCAACGGTCCCACGAGAACGAAAGGAGGGAAGACATAGACATTATGTTCCACCAGTATTGGTTGTGCGAAAACATTAACTTCTAAAGAATACGGAGTCGGCCAAGGCGAGTAATGAGGCAACAGGCTTCCATCCCTTCCTCTGCGACAGCTGCTGTCCAAAGATATCGAGTCAAACGTGTGTGGTCCTGTGTGGTCCAAACCAAAGTCCAAACCTCGCTTGAACTCGGGCCCACGCCTCCTCGGAAAAGGAACAATCAATGTCAGACAGGACAGACATAGTACGGGAGGGCGCGTCAGCAATGTTTTCGTTCGATGGGATATATTTTAAATGCAGAGCGAAGTTTCCAGCTCGAGACATTTCTTCTATCTTTTTCAACTCCTGATTAACCAGAGAACTCCTACAACCGCCATTCTCCCAGGCTGCCCGGAGAGTCACGTTGTCCGTCCACACATCGATTCTTGCGTTTCTGATAGAAGGGAAAAAGGAGCTCAAAGCGTCACATAAAGCCCTGGCCTCAAGGACATTGATATCACCTTCAAGGTCGATCCAATAATCTCGCATTTGCTGGCCGAGACCCTCTTTTACCAAGACGGCTCCCCAGGCCCTCTGAGAGGGCGTCGCTGAACATTGTGACAGAGAGATGATGTTCCGACCGCCAAGGTAAGTGACCAGACCAGTTGTCCAGGAAAGTCCATTTCTGGAGTTCCTGTTGCGAAGGTCCCTGAATTGGAACAGAAATATTCGAATTCTTGGCAACCGCGCTGATAGCTTTCAACACCTCCCGTACATACAGCTTCCAGGCCGGGATTGCAAGACTAAACGATAGTGCTTTTCTTGCGAAACGCTGCAAGCTCTTCACGGACGCAAAAGATGATCCCAAGAGTTCTTCACGCAACGCTTTAAATTTTTCCTTTTTATCTAGTAGGACTAAAAAGGCTTGCAATACGGAATCGGAGATGAAACCCAGGAATTTAACAAACGTGGACGGCTGTGGAGAACTCTTTGCAAGGTTAACGAAGTATCCCGCTGAAATGAGAAGGGATAACAGGATAAAGGCTGCCACTTGTGCGAGTTGGCGACTAGGCTGGAAAACCGCTGGACCGGATAGGAATAACTGGCCCACATGCCTGTCATCAATATACTGTGAAACAGGTACGCCCAAAGATCGCGCGGCACTGTTGACGACAAGACCAACGTTATGATGTAAATAGGCACTTGCTTTCCATCCGAAAAGGAAGGTGCAGAAAGAAAAATAATAGCCTCTCCAGAAAAAACTGAAGAATTCCTGGGAGTCTGGATGAATCTTGAGGTGTTGGTATCCACTCTTATCATCAAATGTTGTCTGGAAATGCCCTGGGAGGACATAACGAGGCAGGTCTGGGAGGTGGTCTAACTTGAAAGGGAGATCCCGAATCCATAAATTAAGGAAACGCTTGTCGTGGCATAAACGCGGTTTAGATGGTTCGACTGTTTAGGGGAGGACTAAATGAGGAAGAGAGCATTCACCAATCTTGCCGTGGACTCCGATAACACCCTGAGAAACCTAAGCCAAGACTGTAGTGTCAATGAAATCGGTAAAATGATGGAAAGAAGGAGAGTTCGGGAAAATAGAAATTGGCGGTACAGCGGAGTCATAATGTTTTCCTTTGAAGTTGCCCTTGAAATGACGGAAGAAATTATCAACCCTCACTCTCTCTCGGATTATCTGTAGCAAATCAACTTGAGGACAAGTGTAACCAGTTGAAAAAATGAGATCTTCCCAGAAATCAACATGATTATGTAAACTGCCCGCTTGAAAAAAATCTGGGTGTCTAAAACGCAATTGGGCCAGGTTCGCGAGGGATGGATCTTTGCAAACAAGCGCCGCTGGTACGGTGGGGCCAACGAAGGATAAGGGTTCCCCGTTTATGTCACACCATTTGACGTCAGGACTCGGGAGCGCAAGGATTTCTTGTAGTGCAACTGCGAAATCCTGGAAAAACAGAGAACGAAAATATGAAATAAGAAAAGGGAAAAAAGGGGGATGGGATCCCCTTATCCTTCGTTGACCCCAGCTCTGATCATAGACCAGAATAAAGGCGCTGAGAAGGCCCCCCAGGGTCAACGAAGAAATGAGGTAATAACCTAAGAAAGATTGAGACGCTAATAACTAGGGAAAAACTTTATTCCAACCATAAAATAAAGATAAATAAGAAAAACTGATCGTAGGAACAAATACCGCCTTTTGCAAAAGCTCATAGAGAAAGGCAAGTCTCTAATGACTCCGTCCAAATGAGAAACGAGCGAGAGTGTTAAGTAACATTACATGAATTCCAGAGGTAGAAAAACGTACAAAGAAAAAACGTGTCCCAGGCCTTTACATCATTAACTAACGCATAGAGTTTCCGCGGCCGCGTCCGCGGCCACAATCCCTGGCGAAATGCCCTGGTAGGCCACATCTATAGCAATTGTCCGGACTGTAGACATAAGGGCGTCGGCGCCTGAACTGGCGGGTACTGTTACGACCTTGAAACCCAGGCTCTTCACGTTGGATAATCTTGAGAAGCGCAGAGGACTCCTTTGCAACCTTGGCTCTAACCGGGATCACCTAATAGGCCCACGAGCAGCTTTTATGAGCAGAGGGGGAGAGAGGACATTAGATCTTCCTCTCAATTCATCCAAAATGGCCGCGTAATAGTCTGCCTTTTCATGGGCGGACGACGTGGCTGCTCGTACCAGGGCCTCCCAAGGGTCATGGACAGTTTCCGTCTTCTGAAGAGCGTTACGAACAGAAGTAAGAGCAGCGGTGACAACGTCAACAAAGCATTCAATTTGTCCTTCGAGAAGCTTAATGCGATCGTCCGCCTAAGGGCGACGGAAAATAAGAAGTATATATCAACTTCTAATTATTTATTTTTTATTATTTTTGGTGCCCCAAAGCCGAAGATCCCGAATCGACTATATGCCAGAACCAAATGAGCGGTTTTAGGCCGTATAACAATAATTTTGCCGAATAAAACCGGCTCCCGGAGCCGAAAGGGTCCCAGACCGTGTTAACAAAAAGTTCTCTCCCGAAAACAAACCGCTTCCAGAGCGAAACGGTCCCGGACCGTAGATGTGACCAATACCGACTCCCGGAGCCGAGCGGTCCCGGACCGCAAACACAATAATATTTCGCTCCAAACAAAACGGGCTCTCAGAGCCAAACGGTCCCAGACCGTATACACTAATACTTAGTTTAAACAAAACCCAGCTCCCGGAGCCGAACGGTCCCGGGCCGTATGCACAAAACAATTCGTTCCGAACAAAACCGCCTCTCGGAGCCGAGCGGTCCCAAGCTGTCCCAGACCAAAGAACCGGCTCCCGGAGCCGAACGGTCCCAGATCGTACACACAAACAAAAATATTTCACGTTGCAAACAAAATCGGCTCCCGGAGCCGAATGGAACGCAATAAATATCTTAGCCCAAATGGAAAAAGCCTCCGGAGCCGAACGGGCGAGCACAATGCAAGGAAAAACAAGCCAAAACAGAAAGGACCGAGTAATGTGAAATACATGTACGAATGACCACAGGTAGCCCAAGCTCACTATGAGAGGAGCGCATATATTAACATGTTCTTTTTTGCATATAATTATGAGTCGGCAAAATATAAGAGTTTGTATGGAAAATGCGACTAAGACGCTTTAAATACTATAAATACGAAATAGTTCATAATATAAATGGTTCACCTAGTTTCTGTGTTATATTAATTGCTATGTAATGGCCTTTCAGGGTGATTTGAAGCGTTTTGAGCGAGAATAAGCGTCCTTGATTAGTAAATCTCAAATTTTGGCACCTCTCTCCAAAATTCATTAAGACACCAATAGCTTATATCGTAACAAAAAAGACATACCAAAAAGTCCAACATTCGCGTCATTTCCCTTATCAAAATCGCAATTTTCAATCTCTCCACCATGTCGAACCATCCATGTCAGGAACTGTTCGCGAATGCAAATTTCTGATCTCTTTTCATTGGAAGACTTGCACAATAGGCGCTCAGGTCAAAAATATCCCGTGTATGGGTGGTGCATTTGACAAATTACATGCACAATTTGAAAGTCGCACGAGAAGCGTGGTCGAAACGGCCTATTACTTTTTACTGCTAAAAGTAAAAAAAACACCCTTGCTGATAATTCCGGTACAAAAAATTTTAAAATTACTTACGTGCTACACATAGTGACATTTCGAATATCATCCTTCAGTACTATCAGAGGGTGTAGAAAAAGACTGAAGTTTAGCTTTTTCGTGTTCAAGATAAAATTATAAAAGTAAATCTGTTTCTTGTTGTTGAATCTATTTCACCACGTGCGGTTTTTCCCGGTAACGCCTTGACGCTAAAACTGTTGTAAATCACAAGTTTTGCATTTTGCACGCTTCACGTTCGATTTTCAAACTTCGCACTTAATTTGTCAAATACACCTCCCATACACGGGATATTTTTGTCCTGAGCGCCTATAGTGCAAGCCTTCCAATGAAAACAGGGCTAGATTTTAGAATACCCGGCCACTTATTTGCATCTCATTGAATTTGAATGGATCCTTTTGTTTCTATATGCCTCGTTCTTAAAAGCCTTGAGAGATATGTAAATAAGTGGCTGGGTATTCTAAACTCGCTCCGAAAACAGATCAGAAATTTGCATTCGCGAACAGTTCGTCACACGGATGGTTCGATATGGTGGAGAGATTGAAAATTGCCATTTTGATAAGGGAAAGGACGCACATGTTTGACTTTTTGGTATGTCTTTTTTCGTTACGATATGAAGCTATTGGTGTCTTAATGAATTTTGGAGAGAGGTGCCAAAATTCGAGATTTACAGCAAATAAATAACTTTGAAAGCGTCACGTGACGGCTCACAGTGTGTTACCTTTCGTGCAAATAATCAAGGACGCTTGTTCTCGCTCAGTAGCAATTAATACAACACAGAAACAAGGTGAACCATTTATATTATGAACTAGTTTGCATTTATGGTATTTAAAACGTCTTAGTTGCATTTTCCATACTTTGCCGACTCAACATTATATGCAAAAAAGAACAGGTTAATATATGCGCTCCTCTCATAGTGAGCTTGGGCTATCTGTGGAACGACGCCAACAAAAGGAGGCGAAAAGGGAAAACAAAATATGCCCAAGGGACACGTGGAACGTAGAATATGCTAAACAAGGTACTAGTAAAACTTGCAAGAAAAAACCAAATAACCCAAACGTTGGAGAAAAGACACGAAACGTGTACAACGGGTAACTAAAGCTAAGAACGAACGAAATGCACCAGAAACTAGAAATTACCTGATTAGGAGCCGCGGGTTGTGCCGCCGGTTCTGCGAGAGGTTCTGCGAGAGGGTCTGGGTTTAGCGCGCGGTTCTGGGTTAGCAAGCGGTTCTGCCGCCACTAGTGGCAAAGGCGGTCATTCTCCCGCTGGTTCTGCCATGTAGTCGAGGAAAAGATGGTTTGACGCCAGCTGAAAGTGCAAGGAACCGAAGGCGGGCTGGTGTTGGTTGACAAGCCGATACAAGCGAACCTTGAAAAGTCGTCTCGGCGGTCGGCGCTGTGACACAGGGAAATCAAAGCCACGTGGAGTATTCTATTTATAAGGGGAACCCGCAGTGCATTGATGCGTCCCAAAGGACGGCGGAGCATTTTACTGGTCGTTTCACGATGCGTAATTAATTATTCAGTGAGAATAGCGCCGGAACGTTAATCGTGTACTATGGGGCGTCGAGTTGAGGAGCGTTTCTTCGGTCATTTACAGCACCTAGTCCTATTCTAATTACCGACGGTAAATGGACAAATTCTTATTTAGCGAGAACCTAAATTCTGCGATTTAAACTTCTAGCGAAAGCAAAACAACATATTTTGGTGTTCATAGTTGGAAAATCCTAACAACATGGCGGGGAAAGGTTGGGTGATGAAACTAGTGGTCATTCTCTCAGATGCAAGGTGTGATGCAGAGTACACTGGCACGAACGCTAATCCCGGTCTTTTAGTGCGTTTAATGGCGGCTGAGTAACTAACAGGAAATGAAGTTTTTTAAAATCCTTTTTTTCCAGGCGCCTGCATAATATTTTTCAATAAATACTTGTGGTCGCCAACTCGATATGTTTCTTGATATGTTTGAGCTAGGAAGTGCGGAAAACTTGTATTCCCCGCTAAATGTGACCTTCTAGTATTCCGCGGTCTCTTTTGCAAAAGCACAAATTAATCCACCCTTAATTTTTGATATGTTGCAGACCGACGATTTTTTCAAAACATTCAAAAAAGTATAGCTGGATATATTATAAAGATATAGTAGAATTCACCACTTCAAGGTTTGGCTCGCCTTACGACGCGCTTGTGGCCTGCAGGAAATAGGAGACGTCTGCTCTCAGGCTACGCACTTGTGGCGATTCGCCAGGGGGCCTTACGGTGCACTTGAGGGGATTCGCAACCGCGCCCGAATAGCAAATTTTCATTTTATCCTTGGATGAATAAAACTGTCAAACCTTTTAAATGTGAACTTTATGCTGGCCAATATTAGACCTCAGTCGCCGACCGAGCGCGCCCTGGTAAGCCTGTTCGCAATAATCACTGGGGCACCGGGAAATGTGACGCGTGCGGGGTGAGCCGCTAGTTAGACTGCTAGCAGTCCCTTTCTGGATAGTCGATAGGGCGCGCGAAAAAGCCGAGCGAAAAACTGGAACCCCCTCCGCTCGTTCGCTCCAGTTTTCGGCTTTTTCGCTCGGCTATTTCGCGCGCCCTCTCGACTATCTAGAAAGGAAGAACTGCTAAAGGCAAAACCACAGCGACAAACCAGTGAGGAGTGCCGGATCTTGTGTAGACCTGGATCAGTAAAAATCTTGAAGACGAGACTAAACAACAGTAAACATCCTTACGGCGAAAAGATTAAGAAATTAAAATGGAAACAGAAATGAAATTAAGTTATATATTTGCCCGATATTTCGGTTTGCAAAACAAACCTTCTACGGGGGCTAAAAAAGAAAAGTGAATACAACTACAAGACGACCGTTACATATATGGGTTTGAAATACAGCATAACAGAAAATGATAGGCTACGAAAAGTTGAAAAGTAACCAATTAAGTTCATCGCGTCTATTTATACCGCGCATGGCTCAATCACAATCAGCTAACCAACCCCACTCCTATTTCAGAACATTTTAACCAACCTGGCCACTCCATCAACGACGTCCTCCTTACACCGCTTGAACTTATCCACAACAACCGTGACTCTGTTAGAAAAGCACGCGAGGCCTACCTTATTGATAAAGCCATGAAACTTGAACCTCGCGGTATAAATAGACGCGATGAACTTAATTAGTTACTTTTCAACTTTTCGTAGCCTATCATTTTCTGTTATGCTGTATTTCAAACCCATATATGTAACGGTCGTCTTGTAGTTGTATTCACTTTTCTCTTTTAGCCCCCGTAGAAGGTTTGTTTTGCAAACCGAAATATCGGGCAAATATATAACTTAATTTCATTTCGGTTTCCATTTTACATGTAATTTCTTAAAGTGTATATGACAGATTTTTTTTTATTTGCTTGATAAAATCTACACAGTGTCCTGATATCAACAGCGAAAAAAAATTTTCGATATCGATTTTTCTTCCCCGCGTTTTAATCGTCTAAAAACGTGAAATTTCACTTCCGGTGGGGTACAAAACCGCGCAAGAGACTGGGAATGATTGTGACGTCAAAACAGGACCTCTTGTTTCGCGGCAAGCAAGTTTCTCGGTCATTTCGCTAGTTGTTTTCGTGTTGGTGTAAAGTGTTGTGAGAAAGAATGGTGCAAAAATGCGTTGTTTATGGCTGTAGCAACACGAGAGACGAGAAAAAAGGTATTTCTATTCATCCAATACCTTTCTACGACGATCCTAGACCAGAAGCCGTGAAAAGAAGACGAAAATGGATTTCCTTCGTCAGTGCCACTCGCAAGAAGTGGACTGCCAGCAAATACTCGGTTGTCTGTTCAGTGCATTTCACGCCCGAAGACTTTGTACGGCTGTCCTTCAAAGAAAACACATTACAGCAAAGATTGAAAAAAGATGAAATTGGCGTTCTACCAGTGCCTAGCATTCACCAGGTAAAGGCACGAGGGAAGAAACGAGCAGAGACCTTCGTATGAAACGCCGTTCGGTAAGTTTTTTTTTCTCACCTTTAGATTGTTTATATACTCACGCCTTTCTTGCGTTCCTTGCAATGGAAAGCTTAGTCTCTTTTAGGCCTGAGTGTGGCACAGTCAGTGACCTACCCAAACCTTACACCTTTGGCTTGGTTTATTGCAGACTCACCGGTGTATGAAAAGGTATATGCTGCTCTAACCAACTCCAGGTTAATAAGTGGAATCAAGCAAGCATCTCCACTCTCCCAAACTAGCTGCTTAGAGGGTTTCCACTCTGTTTTAAACCATTTCTGCCCCAAAATGATTGCATACAGTTTTGCTGGAATGTTTTGCAGGTGAGTATAATTGATTACATGCAATGCAGTACTGTTTCACAACACTTCCTTTGATGAACATGCAGTTGTGACTATAATTTTCATTCCAAGCATTTCCAGTGGGGGGGAGGTGTCAAACTGGAAAACTGTCTATGGGGGAGGGCAGGGTTGCCACAGGTCAGGAAATGGTCAGGGAAAAACAAAATTCTTCAAGGTCAGGGAAAACTGACATTTTGAAGAAAAGTCAGGGAAAATTGAATTACAATTTCATACACCATTGATGACTGAAAGAAATATTTCAGGTCACTGTGATCTCTCCTTTTTCTTGTCTCTTTATTTTGTTAAAACCATCGTGGAAATGCCCTAATTGTTGCGATTTGTTGAAAACTTGTCAGTCTTAAATAAATGGGTGGAAAGGACGGCTGTAAGGGGAGGCCGGAGGCCGCTACTATATCTGACATTTTGTATTTATTAATTTTGGTCAGGGAAATTATATTTTTAGCAGGAAAAAGTCAGGGAAAAGTCAGGGAATTTTGAAAACTCATGTCTGTGGCAACCATGGAGGGGGATTATGGATATTTTTGTTATTGTGAGGGTGATGTGCTTTTTCAGCGGTGGGTCTGGGAGTTTTTCTTGAACAACCACATGCACATGTACGTTATTTTTTCTTGGTGTTCATATACCTTTTTATTAATCTTTACAATAGGCATGTCCTTGCAGCAATACATTTTAATTTTAATTTGATGCGGGATACCAAGAAGAATGCCAATGGTTCTGAACAACTCCGAGTCATCTACCCCAAGTTCAAGAATGGGGAAGCTTCAATCAGAGACATCACAATTGAACAAAGCTTTGGTAAGAAACTGTAACTTTTATTATCAGTAATCACAGGATTACAAAGTGTTGACTACATGCTAAATGTACCCAAAGGGATTGATTTCTGAGTGTTCCTTGAATTTCTTTTTTTGTTGATCACTGACTTGCCCAGTTTCATGAACCTCCCCCTTTTCCCTGTCTAGTGCCTTCTGTGTCACATACAGTACATATTGATCTATGTTCTCTAAGATAACATCTTATTTTCATCTCTGAACTTAAGTGATTATAGTCTCAATTTGTTATAAATTCATGCAAAAAAATTGTATTTATATATTTATTTAATTATTAATTTAATAAAGCCAATGTTTGTTTATATTGTTAAGATTATGTTGAGGAGTTTTACCAGACCTATTTCGAGGCTGAAAATTTAAAACAGCTTGGTACTGCTGCAAATGAGCTTCAGGAACAATCGCCACTGCCGATAAACAGCATGCTGGAAAAAGAAGAAAGACAGGATGCAGTGGAACGAAGGTAGGCCAGGCAGAAAATGACAGCAGTCAATGTTCCACCAACTACTCCATGTAAGCGAACTTCTCTGTTCTTGTATAATTTATATAGAAATAACTGGATAATGTATTTATTCTAAGCATGTACACTGCATGTAGCTCACACCTTTCTTTCCCTTGATATTTATTATCAACTTGTTACCTAAAGCCTTGTATCCTTTATTCTTTGTTATTTATGAAAAAGCTCTACATATTAAATATCTCTATATACATTGCTATCACTAAAACTAATCGAAGAAATAAATAGATAAATAAACCCTGTGTTGTATAATTTGGTGTAGCAGTTATGGATTATATCTAAAAATCATCACAAATGTGAACCAAACTGAAAATCTCTTAAGAAACGCTATAATAAAGAGCAAAACGTAAATTATTATTTTATCAGCTTGAAAGTTTTACTAATTTATTTCCCTTTTTTTGGCCACAGTATCTGTTGTTCTTGCACAAGAGGCAGCTGCATCACAATCATCAAGTAGAGGAAGAACAAGAAATTGCACTGTTTGCAAAAGACCCATGAGAGGTCACAACCTTCTGCTTGATTGTCCAAGGAACCAGGAAAAACAAAGCAGTAATGACAATGGACCTGTGGCATAATGATTTCATGCCTTATGTGGAGTCTGCGTGCAATTTTTTCCACATAAATTTGTATTTTTTTGTGTTTCAAAAACAGTGTTTTTGGTACAGTCTAGTTTAATCTGGTGTACTACAAACCCTAGTGTGAACTAAGTGGCCAGTGTAACTATTCACTGCCAAACATAATATTTTGAGACTAATCTTTGAATTATTTGGTTTCCAAGAAGTGCATTTACTTTGTAGTATACATGCAGAAGAATACACATCATAGTAGAAAATTGCTATTGTATTCCTGAGAACCGTGATGTGCAAGCTTTACTAGTTGTATGTACCCAGTTATGGGAGCGGAACCAAAATAAAATAATGTGTGACATTGTCTTTTAGACTGAACATTATTACTGCTCTTATACTTAGGTACTTTCAAAGACTTCTGAATATTATTTTTTATTCTTTTGAGTACATTGAACAGTGCAATATGCGAGGGAAGTAAATAAGTTAGGTTATTCACTTGAAGTCAAACTTATAACTTTCATCACCAATTTTTGTTAAATATGACACATGTAAGTGGTGTACAATTGACTGTTTTCTGCAAGACAATATAAGTCAAAAGTAGAAAAAAATGTAAAATTGACATTGACAGTGTTTCTCTTATTATGCAGCTTAAAGAAATCATGAATGTGAGGAACATGAATGACACTAAAAATTACTGTTATTCATTATCTTCATAACCAACAAATTCTTCATCCTCTCCCGAAAGTCCAGTCCTTATTGCGTGGTATGCACATGCAGGCAATGGGATCCGCTTTCCTCCAAGAAAACCATGCACAAGTTGTGTGAACTCTCTGTATGTTACTCCACGGAGAAATCTATAAAAAAAGAAAGAAAACAGAACAATTCATACTATGATTATGACTTTTTCTTCCATCATTATGTCTTTCATATTATTTACTGTAGGCCCCGGTGGATGTCTACTGAAATATTTACCCCTGTCTGTCATGGGCTGAGTCAAATAAAAAACTCTCTTTTTAGTTTTAGGCAACAAGAAACCAAATGCTTCAGGCATACCTGATTCTCCCAACTGCTTCTAACATCTAACCAGCCAAATAACAACAAAACAGTAATATGTATATCGCAAATGAGGAACTACCGGTTACGCATTCTCAAGTAGCGAACAAGAAATAGGCACTACCGAAAAAAAACTTCACTCACTTTTCTTCCGTATTAGTCTGACGATACTTTCTTCCATCTATCATTTTGTATTTACTCGCAGCTGATCGAAGAGACCATCTGCTAAGGCAAACGACTCCAAAACCTGGATGCAATGTAACGCATTCGGGGCTTACTTCCAATTCATTCAGAACAGCTCTTCTACCAAGAGATTCCACGCACTTTTCTATTTCTTTGCAGCATAAGCATTCTCCGGGATTTTGAAGCCGATCTAGAGCACAATAACCACATGAACACCTGTGAAATAAACAAGGAACACAGAATTTTTTACTTTAAAAAATACACCTTTAATCGGCAACTTTTATCTCGATTACAATGGTCGGCAAATTTCTGATTGATAATTTAGAAGTGAGATATCGACGCTTTCGGGTCACTCACCAAGTCTCGGTTCCAACGATCCTGTCGAAGCGGTTTTGCAGCTCCTGGTTTCTCCTTTCATTCTCTTCTACTTCTCTGTTATATTCAGCTAACCAGTCGTCGTCAGCAAGAGGTTCATCCATGTAGGGACCTTCTGGATCTGAGAAGTAAATGTCTATCTCGTCTTCGTCGAGTTCTGTCTCGCAGATATGCGAACGAGACTCGATCGATTCCGCGCTTCCAGAACTCATGATTATCGTTCACAGACGTTTATCTTCAAGCTTTCGCAAATTTCCTTTGACTTGTGCAGTTTTTTTACTCTAAATATGTCAAAGAAACTCAAAATATCCCGTCACACTGCCACAATCATAAGAAAACAACTAAAGAAACTTGCTTGCCGCGAAACAAGAGGTCCTGTTTTGACGTCACAATCATTCCCAGTCTCTTGCGCGGTTTTGTACCCCACCGGAAGTGAAATTTCACGTTTTTAAACGATTAAAACGCGGGGAAGAAAAATCGATATCGAAAAATTTTTTTCGCTGTTGTTATCAGGACACTGTGTAGATTCTATCAAGCAAATAAAAAAAATCTGTCATATACACTTTAATCTTTTCGCCGTAAGGATCAGTTTACTGTTGTTTAGTCTCGTATCCAGAAAGGGACTGTTAGCAGTCTAGCCGCTAATGTAGTGCATGTTCTTTCCCCTGAGCGGAAGGAGAGACTCTTCATAGTCTACGCTGGTGTAGGGGTTTTACAAAAATGACAATAGGTGTTTCAAATTGCTATGATTATAATATTCTAAGAATAAACTGCAATAATAATAGAGTAAAGGCGGAAGCAAAAGACAAAAAAAGTACTAAATAAAGGCATAGATTTTCATAGTTGAATTGCTGGTTTTAAATTGGGTTCTACCACTTAATTTACAATGCCCCCTTTATTTTAATTGGAATCCTGGAGGCAGCGGAATCTAGAATAGTGAAATACTACGCAGAACGTCGGTCACGACAAGCCTTACCCGCTGTTGTGAAAATGTGGCGAACGGTCTTCCGGTCGCGGTCGCTTCCTAAAAAGGAGAGACATCCGAAACCAACACACCATGTTTGGTAATGCAATCTCCTTTTCGCCTTGATGCATGAGTAAAACGTTTGCTCGTTTGCCTCATACTCAAATACAGAATACATCGATAAAACTGATTGATGAAGACTTAATCCTCGCTGGTAAGTAAATTGTTGATTAGTACTATACATTGCACAATTTAGCTATCAAAAGAGGGCTACAAAACAAACACGGACGCTGAATATTTTATTCATTGAAAGGCCGCAGTGGGCACCGATCATGGGCACCAACAAACTCTGATTTTCGTCCCATGTTTTGTACACAATCGTCTCTCTCTTTTCTGTTACTCAATTGTCGTTTTTATATCAGACGTTTGCATAGCATTAGGCAGGGTTTATGATTGTTCCGAATAATTAAATACACATTTATTTTCATTTGAAGTATATTGTCTAGTAGTCATTGTAGTACCCGGTTGTGTATCGTGTTATCGATGGCAGTTTCTGGCGATCACAGAGGGGCTCACGCCTCAGAAACATTTTGTGTTGTCTTCGCGCCCCTAATCTTAGGTATCAAAGAATCCGTTCTCGTCCATTTACACCTAAAGATTCTGACTAAACAGACTAAAGACTGGCAGGGGTCTTCTTTGCTTAACAAAAACGTGAGGCTTCTGAACAACAAAAATATGGCAACAAACAGGGATGAATTTTCTTGCTTTTACATCTATTTTATTGCAGTTTCTCTTCATTCGAAGAGAAGAAAGCTGTAACAGCAATCAGCGTGGGTTTTGGATATCAGGAGCTAGTATTATTAGGGGCCGTCGACATATTCACAATTTCCCCGCTTAACGTCCACTGGACGTTTAGGGGGGGAGGGGGGGGTGGGGGCTGGGAAAGTAAAGATTTGGGCGTTAGAGTGGAGGTTCTAGGACAAAACCAAAATGACGTGTTGAAAAAACACATTTTACTTATGTTGATAACAGAACATGAAGAGAAAAACGTACCACAGTAGAAAATGAGAACAAACATGATGGTGGCGCTGTGATCTACGTAGTTTGTCACTTATAAAGATGGCACAGAAGGAACACGCGCTCGCTAGATTTTACAAAACTAAATTCATGGGCTCCAGAAAAACATGTAGTGCGAAATTCCAAGTGGAAGTTAAGGAGGAGGGGGGGAGGGAGTCTGACCTTAACGTCCAGTGGACGTTAAGCGGGGAATTTTTGAATATCTCGACGGTCCAAAAAGCCTAAACCAAAATGAAATTTGGCGAGACTATTCTCATTATTTCGATTCCTTTACAACCTTGTTAGACCAAATCTAATGCAGACAGTGGAATAATGTAGGCAAAAAGCGTATGCAAAATGTTTTTAAATTTATGTCTGTTTTGTTTTCCGATTTGACGGGATGATCAAATATTAATTTGATAGCGATCGATTTCTTCATTGTTTCTGTTTCGATGCCAAGTTCTCCTACTCACGTTTCTATTTAAACCCGGGTTAATTAATCCATGATCAAACAAACTACCGGTATCGGTTTCAAAATCCCCGAATTCAACTGACAACGAAAATTGCGTTTCAAAAACAAGTAAACTTGTGGTTTATCAACTGAGACGGGCCCTTACAAGCTGCAGTCAGCTTGTGAGCCACTAGGTTCATGATGGCCTGCGAACGCAGACGTATTTCCGGCAGTCGTTTCTCTCTACGGCAGCCGGAAACCCGTCTGCGTTCGCAGGCTAGGTTCATGAGTGAATGTTTCGAAACTGCAAAAAATACATATAGCAAAAATGAAAACCCGCAAGAACTTCAAACCAAACCGTAGTTGCTAGAATTAAGCCTCTGAATTCTCCTACAGCCCTCGCATTTTCAGTATTTTACAATACGGTAAGAAATGCCGTGCGTTTTATAAAATTGCGTGACCTGTTTATTTGCTCGACTACTTGTCGGTTAAGGTGATTCCCCGGAAAAAGAATCTGCCATAAATTTGTAATGAAACTTGGCACAAACATTCAACAAGTTATGTAGGGTCTAAAATTGCAATAAAAATGGGGGGTCACCGTGCTCGTTTTAGTGGTATACTGCTGACGAATACAGTGTTTAAAGGCATTTTCAGGCAATAAATGCGCGAAGCCAACATGCTCAATATTTCCACTGCAGACTGATATTTCATTTATAGGTTGACTTTGTACATATAGGGTCATCTGTGTCATACAAAACATGGCCGAAAAGTTTCAAATTTACTGGAAACTCAAAAAGTAGACGGTGACGACGGTAGCTTGATGTGCGGTCCTCTACCCTAAATGGCTTTTTTCGTAGGATTTTTTTAAACTGTGCAAAATCTGATCATAGATTTTTGCTAACTTTGTTATTTGGCATTGGGAACATTGTCGTGATTGAGTTTATACAATAAACAATGGGGGTCACCGTGCTCGATTAGGAGAAAACGACCATTTATTTCTCTGAACAACTCAGTTTTCATAGAAAACCTATCAAGTTCTGAACATGCGCGCGCTCGTGCGCGCGCTAATCACGCAAAAAATCGTGCGCAGAAAGGATGCGCAATGCAATTGAATGGAATCACCTTAAGGCATGAGCTATAGGAAACATGGATTTTGAGTTCTCATCGAACGTTGTTTCAAGCAAACAGCGATGAAATATGTAGACGATTCAATAAAACTATCACCTTACCGTCAGTTTTGCTGTCCCTTGTCTTTGATTTCTGCTTTATCTTCTGCAAATATCCCTGTTTCTCCTCGATTCTTCGGTGAGTTCGATATGCTTACTTTTACCGCCCGCCATTTTGAAAAACCACTCATTTCCAGTTCTACGTAGCCAACTAGAAAACCGCCTAAGGCCGGCCTAAAAGCCACTGGGTAGGAAGCGCCTGGGCCGTTGCTAGGAGATTTGTGCCTTCGGCCAATCGTAGGGCCGAAAAGATAATCGCTCAGCGTTGCGTGACGCCACTAAAAACGGCTGCGTAGGAGACTACTCGAAAGGTGATCTCCTGCTAAACGCCCGGGATTAAAGGTTTCTTTTGAATGAACCTTTTCTATAATTGCATTTTAGCTTGTTTTTCGCCGCTAAATGTTTTGACTCGACAAAATTAACCCAGTGTAGATTCTAGCGTTTTTGTTGCCTCTTTATATGAGCTAGATTTCAAATGCGTGAATAGGAATAATTGAATAAAATCATTTTTTACTCCGGGAAGTTACTTTCTGGTTTTTATCCAGAAAAGGCTTCATAAAGCCTCAGGAAGTCCAAGGCCCGAAATGCTTGCCTCATTTGAGGAAATGCTATATTCTGTCCTGGAACAATTAATTCGTTGCTTTGAGTCATTCAATGTACTCCGATGTCCGGCCCATTTGGATCGAGTCTTCTAGAGCTTTTCCGTTTGTTTTCAGCTTTAAATGGCGTCTTTTGATCCATAGGACGTGCAAAACCATTTTGAAAGTTGTTGTGTATAACGATCGGTTCCCTAAAACCTCCAAATATAAGCGTGATGGTGGCATTGCAATAACCTAGTCCTGTTCCAAAGAAAACCAGAAGCAAAACATAAGCCCTCTTTCGTCCCCACACCCGTAGGATATCATTAAGCAATCAACAATCATCGTGACCTTGAAAAACCTACTACGACCAGAATCGTGTAGAACTATAAGAAGGTTCCCTACAGGCCCGTCTTGACTAAGCTCTTGAGCTAAGCCAAAATTGGTTTTGGCGGTCCATTTGTACAATCAGGAACAAGACTATATTGTACTGGCACCGGAAAGGGCTAGGATTTAGTCAATTTGGTTTCAGTTTAGTCAATTTTTAAGCATCAACTATTTAACACTGTGTGTGACTTTCAATGTGTAAGCGTTGCTGTGTATATGACTGAAAAAGCCAAAAAAAAAAAAAAAAAGACGCAATACATTCTTGCCGCGCGAGTATCTCATTTAGAAAAGCTATACAATGAATCCTTCCATGGTTAATCACCATTTCTGTTTCAGCCAGTCACATCAAAATGAATCTCCTTGAAAAACGTACTCGCAGGGTAGCTCCATTCTGTATCTGGCACCTCATTAGATCCGTTTCCAGTGATTGTTACTTTTGTTAAGCTTGTTGGCTGTTTAGAAACTTCGACGGCCACATCGCCACGAGTTTCCAGTCTGAACGTGTCCACGTGATTTAGAAGGCATGACTGACACACCCTATTCCTCTGATGCCTTACGTATTCCAACCTCCCGTTAGCGGACACCTTCCCGTAAGCGGACACCCATGCTCGGTCCCGAGGTCCCGAGGGTGTCTGCTTACAGGAGGTTCCATTCCACTATTTTTTGCAAGAAAGTCAATTTTTCAGCTGAGGCTGGACATTTGTTAATTTTCGTTTAAGAATTTGAGCTGGAGTGTGCCTAAAAATGTTCTTATCTTTGCAACAGAGAAAAACAGGTTTTTTGTAGTAAATCACCACGAGACCAATTACAAAACAGTTTTGTTGCCGATGACAAGCTGCAGTATGCATCTTAAAGATACAGTGTACATACTACTCTCGTTTTCTTTGTTCTCTTTTCTTTCTTTCTTTCTTTTTCACGAAGAACATAAACGATTACGTTTTATGTTGTACACCATGTACCTCTCATTTGTGAAACAAACAGAAAGAAAAAAGAAATTCTTAAGAAAGTTCATCAGTGGGTACGTTCTTAACATGCATTCTTAAATTTGTTGACTATTCTCCCCTGGCGGGCTCACCGTTCCCTTAAAAAGGAAAGAGTGTGTTATGTTTATTCATTTGATCTCTTTCCTCGTGTGTTTTTGTTGTGGACTTTGTTCAGAAATCACGCCACGCCATAGTTCCTTAAGGTTACTATTACAGTATTCGTGACGACTTATTTTAGGGATTTTTCCTCTGGAAGATTTAGCGGCTACAGTAGTTAAGCGTTTTCAACGCTTTTTTTGACATGCTTGAACAATCTTCGTCACTTTTGGAAAAAAATCAAATTTGGGGTAAGGTAAGGTACGTTGGCGAAGATACCGTAGATTGCGGGTAGTCTGGTTTTTTGTTCTAGGCTCCGAGGTAGTAGGAAATGTGAACGAGAAAACGAGCAAGAAAAACGCGTGGTGCGTTTTCAATTTTGGCCGTCCTTGCTGTCTGAGAGCCTGGGACAGTCTAGATTATGGAGGACGAAAGAGAGAGCGTGAAGCAGGCCCCACTGAAAGAGAGAAGAAGAAAAGATACCTGTGCCTAGGAAGAGCCCCTCTCCCCACCCCAGCTAGCCTGTTACAGGCTCCCAGATAGTAGGGACGGCACGATAATTAGAAAGGGAACGCGAAAATAAGACTCGCGAAAATAAGACTCGCGGGAAAAGATGGCGGTGGCGGCCGCCTCGTCTCTCCCCAGCCCCCACGCTATTTTCACGCTCGTTTTCTCAATTCGCGCATCTCGGAGCCTGGAACAGGCTACTCCCTAGCTGGTAGTCCTCTCTCCTCCTCTCCCCCACAATATCATTTCCTCGTGCGCTATGTTTCTTTCGGTCATCGCTATCTGAAAATCTTGAACAAGCTCAATCGATCCGGCTGTCGGTATGACGGCCTCTCTATATCAAACCCCTTACATCACAGAAACATAGTTTTAAAACTCTACAGAAAAATTAGATCCAGACCCGAAAAAATTAACAGTGCTGGCCAAACATTCTTAACCGTCTCAACCCAAGTAATATTTGGATACAAGTCGGATAGACCTACTTTGGGACATAATGTTCACACTACATTTTACGTGTTCGCACCAGTTTTTGTGCGAGCGTACGTGCGTTTTCTCCCACAGAAGAATAGGTACGGGCTGGAGAAGCGTTCACACAGTGTTTTTGAACCTCAAACGGGCAAAAATGGATCTGGACGGGGAGGGGAGAGGTAGGAAGGGGACTAGAGGCCCCCAAACGAAAATAAAAACAGACTACCAGCATCTCTATTTCCTCAGGAATAGTCGAGCAAGAACAACATGCGAGCGACCGCGAAATTCGCCTGCCCCGTGGAAACGAGAAGCGCACGTGAGCAGCCGGTGTGTAGTAAACCTGAAAGAGAGTGAGAGTCTCTCTGTCTGGCGCACTATACTTATACCTAATCGTACCTTATTGGTACGCTTCGGCGACATATCAGGCGAGTTTGGTCGAGCCATGGTTTGTATTTTGACGAGACGCAGTCGAGCCAAAATACCCATGGTGAGACCAAACTAGCCTGATATTTATACCTAATCGTACCTTTTTGGTACGCTTCGGCGGCATATCAGGCGAGTTTGGTCGAGCCATGGTTCGTATTTTGGCGAGACACAGTCGAGCCAAAATACCCATGGTGAGACCAAACGAGCTTGATATGCTGCCGAAGCGTACCAAAAAAGGTGCGATTAGGTATTTACCGTACCCAAATTCGTCCTAAAACCCGGCCTTTTTTTTTCAGTTACCGTGATCAGTCAGGCGTTGTGGAGCGACACGTATTTACACTTTTCTGGTCGTCAATACTCTTCTCCAACTCCTCATCTGCCATTTTATCTAATTCTTTTGCTTGGAGTTTCATTTTCTGAATCTTGGAAGTCCAAGTTAAGAAAGAAATTTGGAAAATCCGGCTCCATTTTGAAACCAAAAAAGTTTCAGCGCTGTCCGTAAAGTTCACGCTAGCGCCCGCCAGTGTAGCCGCTTCCAATTTTGGCGCGAAATTGTATTTTTTCCTCTCTTACCGTTAAACAAATTACTTTCTCGTTTAACGAATGTAATAGTTTTACGTTTCGTTGTATTTCTGTTGTAATTTTCGCCTCTAAAGTCTGCAAAAAAAAATGCGAGTTTCACAAACTGTCCATGATATCGTAGGATATCAGGTCAGTGACTTGATATCGTAGAAAATCATGACAGTAAACAAGGCTTCTGATTGGCTCATTCACAATTTGGGTACGGTAATATAATATATTGGCTCCGGGGTCACGCGTACTTCACCTTTACACGCTGTAGGCGATTTTCACAGTTGCTCGCGTGTTCTTTTTGCTCGTCTATCCCTGTGCGGAAATAGAGACTGTTCTTAGTCTAGAAAAACAACAACGACAACAACGGGAAAAAATGGTCAGGACACATGGAATTAAAACGTGGTACGCATTGTTTGCATGGACTGAAATATGCAGTCCGTACCTCATTTTTGACGGGTCCGAAGCCAATTTTTTGACGGGTCCGGAGCCAATTTTTTGACATTGGCTTCAGTTAAATGTGGCTTGTCAACCCCGAAGAAACACCTGTGCCGTCGATGAGTCGAATTGGCTTTAAATAACCAATGCTGAATGTTCTTTTTTGTAGGAAGCTGATGTCAGCGCCGTTGCAGATTTTCGTCTGTTAATAGTCCCCCCCGCCAGGAGGGTAAAAGAGCTTGTACTAAGAGCTTGCACACCTTGTTGAAAACAACTGATCGGATAGGCGAAGTCCTTGTTACGATTTGCAGAGACAGAAATCCACCGGGAGTTTAAAGTTTGTGAGTTAATCCTTAGGGCGGGAACTCGCCTTGGATACTCAGAAGCGATATCCTTTGATAAGGAACTTCTCCAGCCAAGCATAAGTGATTAAAATTGGGTTTATCGTACCACTATTCAGCTTAAACAGTTTGACAAAATTGTGCGGTTCTCAATGTTGATTCAAATGAAGATGAATTTTCGTTTCCTAACTGTCGTGGTGGCGTTGTCAGCTTTAATGCTATTCGGGTACATTTTAATGACCAGAAGACAAGAAGGTCACACGTTTGATCAACTAAAGTCTGTTGGGCGTCAAAATTCAGTGAACCGTCTGTTTGCTGCGAAAAAAGCTGGCAAACAAAAGGTGTTTCAGCATAAAATTATCCGTACTAAGGAAATCAACGGTAGCTCTACCAAGGCCGCGGCGAAAAACGTTGGCAAACTAAAGTTTTTTTTTTCGCGAGAAAATGCGGCTGCCAAAGATAACAAGGATCAACTAAAGGCGGTTCGGCCTCAAAATGTTAACCCTCTGTTTGCTGCGGAAAACGCTGGCAAACTAAAGGTGGTTCAGCCTGAAAATGCGGCTACCGAAGAAATCAAGGAAAACGACAATCGTTTTGTCAAGCTTACCTCTAAAAACGCTGACGATGAGATTCTACGCTATGTGGCAGTGAATAACTCTTCTTTGATCGGTGAAGAATTTAACTTCGATGTTCCTACCAAGATTATGCTACAAAATGTTCTCAGGAACCAAACGTTTAAACGAAAGCCCGTGTCCATAGATCCCAAAGCGTCATTTTTCAACACCGTGGTTCCTGTCACAGGTGCGTCGAGTAACCATTATAAAGAATTTATGTTGAATATTAAACATTTTGCAAGTAACTTTCCAGGAATAAAAGTAATTTTCTACGATCTTGGGCTTGAAAACTCACAAGTCAGTCGAGTGAAATCGCTGCCTTTTGTGAACTACAGAAAGCTAAACTTTGACTATTATCCTTCGCACGTCCGTAACCTACACACCTATGCTTGGAAACCACTGATTATTCAGCAAATCTTGACGGACTTTGACGGAGTTATGTGGTTTGATACATCGGTGAAATTTCAAGCAAATACAGACCATGTCTTGGAGCGAATGGCTCGGGTCAAATCAGGAATTCTCTTTTACGTTGGAACAACTGGACATTCGATACTAGCTGCAACTAATCCTGGAATGCTGAAATATTTCCCAATGACAACAGCTGATGCAGTTACTGACATGTTCCAAGCCAGCGCAATGATAATCCTTAACACGGAAGATGTCCAGAAGCACATCATGAAATGGCTTTGTGTTTGCGCCTTTAAGCAAGAATGTATCGCCCCGCCTGGCTCGCAGCTTTACTGCGGACCCTCTGTCCGGCAACGCGACAAGTACGCTGGCTGTCACAGATTTGACCAAGCGCTTATTAATATCCTTGCTAAGAATCTGTATGGTGCCGAAGATGAGAGGTACAGCTTGAGTGGGGAAGAGGAGTTTGCAATTATGAACAGAATGTAGTTCTAAATGCGAACAACCTTTCGGAAAGGTGTTGGCTTTGATTCGTGCAGACATAAGTCAAGGCCCAGGGCGTTTTCTTTTATTTTGAATTCTTTTTTTTTTTGTCGTTGTTAGGGCCTGGCTAAACTAGGAAACGTTGTTGTCTACGCAAATGTTTTCCTGCTAGTTTAGCCACCCTGGAAACATTAGAGGAAACAATGTTTCCCCAACAATGTTTCCTTATTTAGCCAGGCCGTTACGGCCGCGCGTTTATTGCCAGAGCATTAGATATAGAGGAGGAAATGGATCGGCCACGTTCTAGGAATGAAGCCAGACCAGGACCCGCGCGTGGCACTTTCCTGGGCACCCGATGGAAAAAGAAGTATAGGGCGGCCTAAAATGACATGGAGGAGCACGGCTGTGCGCGAGTAGACTACGAGCAGTCTCTCTTTCCGCTCAAGTGATAGTCGAGGGAAACGAACAACTGAAGCGAGCGAGCGCGAAAATCACCTGCGGCGTTGAAACGTGACGCGCGTGTCGAGCGGCTAGTGTAATGCTTATACTAGCGGCTCGACACGCGTGTGACGTTTCAACCCGCAGACGATTCAACGCGGCAGGCGATTTCGCGCTCGCTCGCTTGTCCGTTTTCTTCGACTAATTTAACTATTCTTCAGCGGAAAGAGAGAATGCTCGTAGTCTACGCGAGGAGTTGGACGCTATCATCTTGGAGTGCAGTGGCAGTTGTGGTTAGGGATAGGGAAAGATGGAGTGACCTTATTTCCTGCGGGAAAGAGCAAGTATTAAAGTGAAGTGAAGTTAGGTATAGAGAGGGGTTTCAAGCTCGTCCCCAGGGGCTTCTAGGCTTTCGAAATGGCGGTGGCTGCCGGCATATTGAAAACCTAGAAGACCTCGGGGATGAGGTTAAGAGGCGTTTTTCAATTTCCTCGAATCGAACAATAAGCAAAGGGGATGGAGTGAGGGTTGCGCCCTTCCATTTTTGCGCCTGCGACGCAGGCTAAACCTCAGCTCCAAGTCGCTCGCTCTGCTTTAAGTGGGCGTGCAGTCACATCGTTACACCTGATTCAAATCATATTTGAATAGTGGCAAACACTATAACAAAAACGCTTTGTAAACGGTTCTCTCTCGGACAGTCAACACCTAACTTGTGGCATTCCGCAGGGTACGATCCTAGGTCCTCTTCTATTTATATTCTTTACAAACGATTTGCCTAACTGTCTCTCTACTTCACAACATAGGATTTACGCTGATGACACGAACTTGACTTTTGCCAGTAACGACATTACGCACTTAGAACAGGGTCTGAATGAGGATCTAGCTAAGGTTAATGAATGGCTAGTTGCAAATAAACTCACTCTTAATAAGTCTAAGACCGAGTTTATGTCGATCGGGTCTAGGCAAAAGTTGAGTACGTTCAGCAGATCCCCGTCTATCACTATTGATGGAGGCGTGATAATTCAAGTTGCATATACTAAATCTCTTGGTGTGTATATCGATGAAAACTTATTGTGGAGCTTACACATTGATAAAATTTCTTAAAAGATCGCCCCTGGCATTGGCGCCTTAAAGCAAAGTAGATGTTTTGTTCCTTTTGGAACGTTCCTATGCATCCATAACGTGCTAGTGTAACCCCACTTTGATTATTGTAGCCTTGTCTAGGAGAATTGCAACAAAACCGGCTCTTACCACCAAGCTGCAAAAACTACAAAATCGTGCTGCGCGAATCATAACTTTCTCTTCTTATGATGCCAATGTCGACGATCTTTTTAAAATACTTGGCTGGAAAAACAAGATGTTCAGTGGAAAATTGAAACAGCTACTATGGTCTATAAATCTCTAAATGGTCTTGCCCCAGAATATCTGCGATCAAAGTTCACCGATCGTAGTGACATTTCAAGTTATACACTAAAGGACTATGAGGGCAAGCTAGCTATTCCACTGCCCCGCACCAATTTTCTAAAAAACAGTTTCAGCTACAATGGTGCGGTGCTGTGGAATAGCCTGTCAGTCAGGCTGCGGCAAGCACAAACTCTCTGTAGCTTCAAATCCGGCTGTAGCGGTTTCTTTGATAATTATGGTTAATTATAGTCAATACACGGCATTCATATTATTTTTATTAATTAATTAACGAGTAATTCTGGTGGTTATATTTTTTGTAGTTAGAATTTATACTCTTAGGTTAGCAAAGACGATCAATACTATATGTTAGAGTATACTAATTGTTTTTAATGTAGTTCAGGCCTGATGTTTGGAACCGTGTTTAAATAAAGTTAAATGAAATGAAATGAAAATTCGCATCGTATAAGACGTAACACACGCACACGTTCCGCAGATATTTTACAGTCATCTGAATATCTCTGTCGCATCGCTCGCTACAGGACTATTCCAGTTCCTAGCTGGTAAGGTTATTAAAATGTAGACAAATTAATCAATAATGATTTGCTTAGACAAAACAAGCAAAAATAAACGATAAAAACCGACGTTTCGGTGTCTTCATGACGCCATTGTCAAGGTAACTTATGTAGACTACTACAAGTATTTTAAAGCAGCGTTGGTGCTAAAATTAAAAAATCTAGAATTAAACAAAAAATATGAGGACTCAGTGCAAACTGAAATATAATTTTAAATTATTACGTGTTTTGTTTCTCAATTTCTTACAAATGAGATTTGGTATTTTTGTTGCCTACTTGGGAGTCGAAGAGGATTAACCTTTTCAGCCCCTATATTAATATGCAAATTCTCCTTAGTGTTCTCCATTCGTTTCTTATGGTACTAGTTTTAAAGAGACTTTGCACAAATATCAAGACGTTTCATGTTTGGTGATCGTTTCCTTTATCGTTGTAACTTGTATGTTTCATCAAGTAGGGATATTGTAAGGAGAAATTAGATACTTGTCACTCACTATTGGGGCTTAAAGGATTAGGTTAAGGCACACAACGATACGTATCTTGAGATGTGGTGGTCAACTGGCTTGGCTGACTCGCTCAGGATTTCTATCAAAATAACAGATAGCAACAATCGCATGAGACCGAGCAAACTATTCAAACTTGAAATTTGAAAATACTTCAAATCATCAAAAGCAATCCAACTAACTCAAACAAAGTGTAATAGATTTTTTAACCCAAAATTGTTGTTTGGAAAGAGTGGTGATGGGGCTCCCATCATCCTCAGTTTTTATATGTTTCATAATTGTTTGAATTTTTAATTGGTAATGATGGTAATAGAATCATAGAGCTTGCGAAATACAGCATTTGTTAGAATTCGCTCGATATAGCCTTTAATATGAAGTCTTGTTTGACCTTGTTTGATATGCGTGCTTGTTTGATGATGCCTTGTCGGTTTCGTCCTTTTTTAAATACACATCAAAAGCACAGTCAACCACTCGAGCAGAGGGAATAGTTAGCCTGTGTATCAAATGACAATGGCCAACTCGTTTTTAACAAGTCAAGCAAGTTTGGCAATAAGCTTTAAAAGCTGGTGGTCACGTGATTTAGGGTTTTCCTTCTGGAGCCCTGAAAAAGACGGTAGTGTTGTTATTGTTCGTCGTTCACAAGTTAGAGAAAAAAAAAGGGCAAACCTTAACTAAAGTTACTGTCCTATACACGTTCATTCACAAGGCCGTCTCAGTTAATCATAAATCGAAGAAATCTTCAAGGGATTCATCATGCCCGTCTCACCAGAAGATCTTGTGAGCCTTCTGGCCATAATCACAAGCGAACATAATTATCAAATCACCAACAGCCAGCGCTTGAAAGGAGGACTTATGACGGGTATTGGCGCCACTGTCGGCGGAGTATGCGGAGGGCCCGTAGGTCTGGTAGTCGGAGGGCTTGTAGGGGGATCTCTGGCCGCGTGGAAAGGAAAATCCACATCAATACCACTGGATCAATACTTGATGGATATCAGCAAGGAGCAAAGGCAAGCAATGTTCGCGTACATGAAATATCTGATCGACGAGTGCAAAGTGCAGAATTTTGTTGGTTTGAACGCCAAAGTTGCCACGGATCCCGAGTTAAAGAGAAGATTTTTGGACGTTCTGTTGTGTTACTTGAAGGTGGAGCTAAAGCTGAATGTTGTCGGTTGAGCGATAAAAGTTAACATATAATTACATAAACGGCCTGTAAAACAAGCGACGGCCTGAAAGTTGTGACGTTGAACCATTTGGTCTCATGGAAGTAAGGAAGGAACAGTAAAGAACTAGCAGCAAGCCTAAAGAACTGAGCCGAAGTACAACGACGATAGCACGAAAAGATGAGCAAAAATTTTCCGGTAAACTTCAATATTTTTATTTTTAATTCATTGTTTTTTATTTATAAAAGCCAAAAATGCTGATTGTAAAATTTACACAATGGCATAGAATAATGTCAAAACAGGAATAGCCATCGTGTTCAATTCGCAATGTTTCTGCGATCTTTGTTTTTTTAAACACTAAACCACTGTACTGTTACATGTTTAGGATAATTCTCTCAGCCGCCAGAAGAAGTTTTCTTTTCGAGAAATTATAATTCTTGTTTTCCAGCAGGTTAAATTGAACATGTTACTTATTTTCATAATTTAAATTTCAAATGTTCTATACATGCTGAGCAATATCGTTTTTAGAACGTATTTTAATGAGGAACATTGTTGCTCTTAACCTTCGGTTGCCATGACACCTTGAGGGATGTAGACGGTAACAAAGCACTGTGATTTTGCAGCGAATTCGTTGTAAAGGCCAGAACAATAAAACAAAATAAGGTAATAGGGAAGGACAACACTTAAAAACAGAGGAATTCTCTGAGAAAGCATTGTTTTTGTTTCAAACATTCGTCTCCGACGTCCCAGAAAACAATTAAGTGACGATATTTTTAGGTTTAAAATGAAGCAACTTATTTCAGCAAGCCTGTTCCGGGTGTTTAAATTGTGGGGAGCAATGCAAAAATTTCGCCCGAGGAAGAAAAATATTTTGAATGAAAAGAGCGGAAAGTGAAGTTTCTTGGGGCGCCATGTTTGCTCATCATAACTGAACACCTTTAAAAGGCACCCAACAAGAAAGAGCATTAAAAAATAAGCAAGTGACTGAGAATGTCGTGTCAGCTTTTGTTTACCCACACAATTGTTTTCACGGCCTTTCAAAGGTTTACTTTTGTTAATTTGTAACAGCTTGATCATGATTCAGTAGCCTGCGAGCAGACGTCTCCTACAGTTACAGCTATTTCCTTTGCTTCAGGTTACAGCCAGTGAGCTGTTTTGAATGTTTAATTTAGCGGAACATCAACTTTATGTCCTCTGCTATACAACTAAGAGAGCTTTTCTTAAAGCTTTTGATGCCCGGTTATCGTAACCTGCGATCAGGCCGAAATTTAGCATCGCTCTCATATTCTCTTACATTAGTCGCTCGGTAAAATTTCACCGAGCGAAACGAAAAAAAGAGCCTGATCACAGGTTACGTTTATCGTATCCAGGCAGCTACTAACTGGACAAAACTTCTGAAACGACCTACCGAGTGCCTTTGTGTTTTTAAAGCAACAGAACAAGGAGATTTTCAGAAATAATATGTTTACTCGTTTATTCATTGTACACACACAAAAAACATAATAATTATTATAAAGAGACATGGCTTGTTATTGAGTTACCGTAGAAACTTAAGAAGCTTTGACAGTCGACACTAGCGTGAAACGCTTTTTTTCAGCCTAGCGCCAGCGTTTATGTCTCGTTTGGACGTGACGTGACGCGGCCAAGGCCCCGCTTCAGACTTCACGCGAAAGGCGAAGTAAGAGAGAGCACATAGGCACCAGGTTGGCTTGGATTTTTTCTGTTACGAGAGATTTTTCAGGTAGAAAGTAGAATCCTCTATAGTTAGAAAATATCGCTAAGCTTTGTGATCGTAAAGCAAATCATATAGGTGTTTTAACCTGCTGCCGGAACAAAGCATTTGGAATATGAAATTAGCTTTCGGCTGTCAAGGTGCGAAGAGCAACATATTTAGAATTTCCTCTATTTAGTAATCTTACGCAAAGGAAACTGAGTTGTCCAAATACTATTGGCTGTAATTCGTATATGACATGAACGAGGTGACCCACTTGATGTAAAGATCTTGGTTAGTAGCAGGGCACCTCTCGCTCAACCATGGAGCTTAATTCCCCTAATAAAAGTCCCAGTTGCATTTCTCAGTTATGCATAAGAAGTATCTTTGGAACTTAAACTGGGGGCTGCTGAGTGGGAAGAGGGAAGATTAAACGGAAACTGTGTTATCATTATCAGCCCTCACTGTTCTGCAATTATAATCTGCTGAGTTTTCAATATTGTTGTGGGATCAGTGAATTTGATGTTAAGTAGCTAGAAAGAGACAAATTGAAAACGTTTCGATTGCTTGCCATGTCCCTACATGATGGCAGGGGATTAATCCCGCGTGCTCCTTGGCAAAAATTGGCAAACAGCCTCACTTGCTACTTAATCGACGATGAGGGATATTCTCACTCGTTTCACAGTTTTGAAGAGGCCAGACACTGATTTTTGTGGATTTAATCGCACACTCGTTTTTACTAGGCACAGGAGCCCAGGCAATAAAACTCCAGATGTTGCGGGCGTTGCCCAAGAAGGTCAAACACACATTTTTTTCTGCACCTATTTTGCTTTTGTTATAACAAAATGAGCAATTTCAGGAGCCGGCCTCCTGTACGTCCGCGCAATTCCCTGGGGTATCAGGTGGCATAATTCCCTACAAATATTTGAACGCGGAGATTACCAAGGAAGTCATTTCGTTCGTTTTCAGCAGTTTTCCAGGGAGAAGAGGTGGGGGGGGGGGAAGGTTTGCATCCCCTCAACCCTCTCCTGAATCCACTCCCAAACTGCTAGGCAAAAAGACAACTATTTAGAACCCCAACTTTTTTAGTTTTTCAGCAAGGTGGAGGGGATGTTTCGACAAAGTTGATTAGGCTTTTTGTGTGACTTTTTCCTATCAAACCCGCATAACTATCAGTAAATTAAATAAGGTCGGGGGTGAAAATATTGCACAAGAAAGCACGACCATAAAACCGTGACAGTAACCGGATCTATGACAAAGATTTGGATCAGTAGAAAAATTAGAACTGAACAAGAGTAAACTCAACAACACAGCAAAATTGATCTTTTAATAGTTACGACGGAGAAAAGACAGAGTCAAGAACAACGAAACAAACCAAAAAAACCGATGTATTTTTTTTTAGTGCCAGATACTTTGGTTTGAAACACAAACCTTCGTCGGGGTTTTCATTAATAAAGCACCAAAGAAGCGCCACTGAAATAGCATTAGACAAGATCGAAAATCGTGGAAGCGAGGAGCTGTATCTTTGCCTTGCACGCCTTGCATGCCTATCAGTTGCATTGGAGACCAGGCCTCCTTGAAATTTGATTCAAGGCAAATTCACATGTTTCAGTTTCTGGGGAATACCCGCAGCTCAGTTTCGTTTTCCGAGAAAATGACGTTGCACACCGCTTTGAATGAATTCTGATAGCACCACCGACAGCAGTGAAGATGCCCGTCTCTGTGGTTGAATTTCAGCGCGTTATGGCCATTTTGGCAGACGAAGACCAACTCAAAGTCACCGTCAAAAGCAGCGCTTATGGTGGAGTTGTAGCTGGCGTAGCTACAACTGTCGGAGGTATCGTCGCAGGCCCGCCTGGTCTTCTAATCGGGGGAGCTGTCGGAGGACTCTTGGCTTACAAGACAGCTGGAGATTTCAGGCCAGTTTCTCAGGTGATAAAGGACATGAATGCCCATGACAGACAGCTACTGTACGACGCAATGAAGGACATCATCAATAATCTTGCGATTGATGATTATCTAGCGCTTGTAGCTTTTCTGAGCGGCGGACCTGGTTTGTTGATTCGACAACAGCTCATGGACAGAATGGTTACCTTCTTGCGAGATCAGATGCGCCTTCAGATGGCACATTAATGGACTCAGATCATAGATCTTTAAACTATTGGACAAAACACCGCCGGTTTTAGTCAAGAGTTAACACGTGAACTAATGAATGTTTACAAGCGAGAAATGAATGGAGTAGACATAGTAGATAGAGACGATTTCGAGTCAATTCGAACGCGTTCGTGGACTTTGGTCTTTCAAGACCAAGTTTGTGTGACAAGCTGAAAAAGCGTCTGTATAGGAGACCAGTGAATAACCTGAAATTTGAATTTTGTGTTTGGGCTAGAAAGTGTAGAGTTTGTGAAGTTGTCGTCCTATTACAGCTTACGTAATGGTCTATTTATAGATGACAATTCACCCTTGTACTTTCTCCACTGATTCTCTTTTTCTTTTTCTGTAAGAGCTTTATTACTGTGTAACAATATTTTGTAAGCTCTGATTTGCACAAAAGAGAATTATTATACGTGTAGAAAGTAAATTTACTAAGCAAATTTTAGAGCACTAGTTGTAGACATTTTTTGGGGAAGACACTCTCAACTAACATGGGGAGAGGGACAGGGGATTGGGAACCCTGGAGAAAGGGGGGGGGGGGAGGGAGTGTACAGGAGCTGGGGAAAGATGGTGCAGGAAGTGGGATTCCTAAGATGGTGGGAAAAGGGAGAAATGGGAAAAATTACAGTCAACCTTGTGCACCATCCCTGCTCCCCGCAGGGGAGAGAGGCAGGAGCCAACAGAAAAAGGGGCAGGAACTGAAATTAAGGCACACAAGAAGCAGAATGTTTAGACCCCTGCCCCCCCCCCCCCCCCCATCATATCTTGTAAATTTGCATTTCCTCAAATTAGCTGTTTGCCATTGTTGTTCAGTTGGAGAGTCCTTCAAGATTTTGAGTCACATCCATATAAATTTTGACAAGTCATGTGACCAGAACAGAAAAAAAAACCTTAACACTTAAAAGTTAAAGAACACCCAGATGCAAAAAGAGGTGTGAAATTCACTATTTCTATTTTTTCAGAAATGGTAATGGCTTGAGTTGGATGGCAAAAAAAGACTAGATTGTTTGCGATTCATTGTTCGGTAATTCATCCTCAGTGATTTAGGATATATTTTGAAATTCCACTGTGCAAATTGGGACTGGCAATAGCCACACACACACTTGAAAATTTTTTAAAGACAGGTGTTCACCATAACACATTAAACCCAGAACAGCTTTCTACAAAACACTTTCCTTAGCAGTCCCAGGAGTGGATCAGTTTCGATTGGAGGGGTCCAACTTGATACTTCAAAAGCTATCTCTTCCTTAGCTTGATTTGTTGGCAAGTCTTCTATTAAAGCTGAATAAATGAGATCTTGATGGGTGTGTAGTTCAATGCAACAAGTGACTCAAACCTCAATGACAACCACTGCTCTCTCCAGCCCTGTTTTTTCCTCCTTTACCTCAGCACACTTCAGGCCTAGGGCTGAGTGTCCTCTGGTCCTTTTCAGTTTTTATTTTCCTTTGTTAGACACTTATCATCCTAAACTGTCATAATCCAAAACAAAAGAATGACAATGGAGAATAAAAATAGAACCAAAAGCAAAATTGAACTACATCATATACATAATATCACACAAGCATTGTTTAGAAGAATCTTTAATTTTGTAACTCAATAATATCATTAATAATAATATTAATTTTATGGTTACAAAATGAAATACTGGTAACTTGCTGTGAGGAAATTAAAACATTTTACTAAATACATTGTATTAAATATAATTATTATAAATACCAGTACCTATATAAACGAACCTTGGTCTTACCATCTTAATATTCCAATTTGTTAAATCCTATCCTGACTAAAAAACTCTTGTCAATTTCTTACCTATAGATGTGCAAACTTGAAAATATACTTTGTTGATTTAATTTTTCTTGTTCAACTATTCTGTGAAATAGCTTTGGACATACTGTGCTAAAATATCTTTACAGTTGATTTTTTGTAACTAATGGCTTAGAGGTTATATCTGAAAATTATTAATGTTGTAGTGATGCAAGGGAAAAATCAACCAGGAGTAAAAGAAATAAACCTCAAGTAGCATAATAATACTTTTTGTTTTTATCTCCCTTCTTACTGGTCAAAGCACAATTTAAGTAATATTTCAAATGATATGTGTTTATGGTTTCCAATTCTCACTTAAAAATTTATCTCTACTCTGCATTATCTGGACTTGTTATAAATGGCAATGATGCTACAGAGCTCCAACCTCAAACTTTTGGTATGAAGACCCACGTTTCAAACCTCTTCTCTGGTGTTTGTTTTTTAGACTTTGGTCATATTGTTTAGGTTTGCAGCCTACTCAAAATATTTTGTAGTAGGCCCTGCTGGAGTATTAGGGAACTTAAGCACAAACGTTCTTAACCACGGACGTCAACCAGAAATTGACCCTTATCATTACTGGCTTGTTTTAGCCCCCCACCAAAGCCTGGAAAACTCTGACTTGTTTTGGTGTCTGGTGGCTTGCCATACTGGACTTATTGGCTTCAAAAGGGAAACATTGAACTTCTGGTTGGCATTTGTGGTTCAAGAACGCCTGTGCTGAAGTTCCCCGATAAGAAGGATGGGACAGAGGCCCTTGCCCACTTGGAGAGTCCAGTGTGATGTGAGCAGCAAAAAATTCAACTGAAATTACTAGCTGCTGTCACACTCTGAGACAAATGGACTAAATGTATTAGCAGCTTATTAGACATACCTAACAAAATGTCAGTACTAAGCTTGCAATGGCCAGCATCCTCTTCAGAAAGGAGTATCAGTACCCCTAATTACCTCATGGTAGAGAGACTGGGCTAAGCTCTGGCTGTGTGGACTGCCTAGGGAAAAGTGTGACTTCCATGTAACTGCCTACCTACATACCCCTAGGTACTTCATGGTAGAGAAACAGGCTTAAGCTCTGGCTGTGTGGGTGACCTGTGGCACAAGTGTGATTTTAAACTGCCTCCCTACATACCCCTAGCTACTTTGTGGTAGAGAAACTGGCTTAAGCTCTGGCAATGTGGGTGGCCTGTGGCACAAGTGTGATTTAAACTGCCTACCTACATACCCTTAGCTACTTTGTGGTAGAGAAACTGGCTTAAGCTCTGGCAATGTGGGTGGCCTGTGGCACAAGTGATACTTCACCTGCCTACCTACATATTTTTCATGGCATTTCACAACTCATCATCATCATCATCAGCACCAAAAAGCAGTGGTCTTTCTCCAAGTCTTCTTTTCCACATGGCACTCCTACTAGCTTGGTTACATGCCAGGTAAAGCAGAAATAAATTACCCAAAAAACTGACAGCAAGGAGACTGATCACTGCCACAAACCACACAAACAGGTTGCTGCAAAACAAATCAACAGCAAAAATAAATTAAATTACTCATTTGAACTATTTACTTATTGGCAGTAATAGTATATGTGACACCACTACAAGCAAAATTTGGAGAAATTGGACAGAAACCAGTTTTAAATTGTGGCTACTGCCATATTGTGCATCAACTTTAAGGAGGCTTGCAATGTTTTCTTTGGCCTTGGACTGTAACTTTTGAAATACTTTGCATAGAAGACAACTTCAATTTCTTTGATACTACACCACCTTTTAGTTTCCTCATTTTAGCTTCTCTCATAGCACATGTCTTTTGGTTCGTCTAGAATTTTTTCTTCCATTTCTTGCTTCTCAAGAGTTCATTTCCCCAAAACCTGAACTTTCAATTTGACCACTCTGACCCTTTTCTTGACCCTCCTGTTTGTCACCATGTAAAATACGTGAATTTTTGGGCTCCTTCACTTAATGAATCTTTTCGGTGCAAAATCTCAATTTCCGCAACATGGTTGTTTGAATAACTGTTACGATACAAATTTGCATTACATTATGTGTATTTTATGTCTCTGTGTGACTGCACACAATCAGTAATATTCATAATTTGCATGTGAGCGACAGTGAAATACACTTGAGGCAAGAAAATAGTAAAACCCTTGTTCAGAGTAAGTTAATAACTTATTAAGATGGTAAGACCAAGGTTCGTTTATATAGGTACTGGTATTTATAATAATTATATTTAATACAATGTATTTAGTAAAATGTTTTAATTTCCTCACAGCAAGTTACCAGTTCAAAACTTGAGATTCAGCCTTCCTATCTGACGCTGGAAATGATTTATAAGCCTAGAATTTTCTCGAAAGTCAAAAAGCATTATTATTCTAATGGCTTGCAATTTTAAAGAGAAATCTGTAAGGACACTTCAGAAATATCTCTATTTATGCAAATTACAAACTTTTGAACTGAATGAGTTGTGCTTCACTTTAGCAGTTTTTAAATATCAATAATTATCTTAAAATTGCAGCCACCTAGGAAGCTCAATGTACACTGAGAATGTTTTGCTATTATAAAAGATCTTTGAGCTGAATAGAAAAGGTGTTAAGTTTTATTTTTCTTGAAATATTGGAGAAAATTGTAGCAAGGACCAAAATCAGCCCATAAAAAATGAATCGATTTACTTGAAAACGGTCTTACAGAGTTTTCTCTAGAATTTTGCATACAAGTCATGTAGGTTGAGTAGTTCAAATACTTTAAGTTTCGTCATTAAGTGTCTGACTAGATTTCGAGATAGTTGACATTATTTAAAAGGAGGGGCTGTCCAATACCATTGCTATGGTGACAGCTGTTGCTTGTAATTAACCGATGAAAAAATAAACTTTGGTCATATGTTGCAAAGATTGTGTAGTATCAAGGAAATTCAAGTTTGTCTTCTATGCGAAAGATTTGAAAAGGTACAGTCCAAGGCCAAAAAGCTCTAATGAGCCTCCTTAAAATATGCCCAACAATTATTTCCACTTTGAAAAGCAGAATACCAGAGAATACAGTACAGAATGCATAGTTAGTCTATTCTTTCAATAATTGTGTTCTTGAACAAACACCAGCACTCTTAGTTTTGACAGACATTTTATTCGGTGACTTTTAGCTTTAATTATAAATGTGGGGTTCCATAAAATATCCATACCCCCACCACAGAGGGTCACTAGATATTCCGAGGAGCAGGGTTGTTTCAAAAAAGGCCAAAATTTTTAAAGGAAAGTATGAGCCTAAACTGGAATTTCCAGAGGGCTGGGGGTTTAAACCAAAAAACCCCTCCGTGGGGGGAGTATGGATATTTTCTGGAACAACACACTGTGACTTAAGTTATCCTGAACGTTAAAGTTAAATTAGGTCTTTTGCTTCTTGAGTATAGGCAGGAGATTTTAGATTTATGTTTTTTCCTCAAATGCCTTAAAGGATATATTGATTTCGATGTTCAGTCTTGTGTCAGTTTTAAATCTTATAAGTATAGCACGAGAAACACAGAAGCAGTACTTTTAAAGGGTTGATTTAGAACAGATGCATGTTTTCAAATTTTCATTCTTTAATCATGTTGTAGATTTATGGAGCAGCCTACCAGTAACCATTACAATTATTGAACAATTACCCTTGTTTAGTAAAACATTTTTTTTTTTTCAGTCACGAAGTTTAACGCAAATAAGGATAAACTATTACAGATTTTTGAATATTTCATAGTCAATAAAATGTTTATCATAGGTTTTATAAAAGCAATTTTAGGTTAATATAATTTAGATATTGGATAAAGTTTATATATTAAATCAATTTTTTTCTCTGTTAGGCAGTTTGCTTTTATAAGGAGCTTTAATGTTCTGTATATCATTTATCATTTGTCATTTCCTTTATGTACTAATCCTTTATGTACTTACTTATGTACTCTTATGAACTCTTAGTCTTTAGATTTTAGTGTTTTCTTTGTTGATCATCTGTGTAACTGAATTGAGTAAATAAAAAAAAAAGTCATGGCAATAATTAAAAGTAGCCAACTTCACTTGCAGAAGCAGCTGACACTTGTCACTGGCTGTTGGCAGTTTTTGAAAGGACTGATGGTGTATGGTCCATGGTAACTAAAACGATGACATCATAAAGTACAAAAAATATTGCACCATCATGAAGAATCTGATCCTACCTAAATTCCTTTTTCACAACTGTTACTTTTTCGTTGTTGGTTTGTTTTGTATCAGATGTTGTTGACAAGTTTTTCATCCTTGAATCCAATTCACACTGCAGCCCTGACAGAGGAATGTAACATAATATTAATAATTTTTTATATCTTCATTTCATCAGAATGCAACAATCAGGAAATAGAATTTATTATACAATTTTGTTTTGAGAGTAGTATAGTAAGGTTAATAAAAGTTTTTTTGATAGAAAACAAATGCAGTGCATTCAAAGCAAGGATTTACCAGTAGTTCTCTAATGATAACACTCACATCTTTGAGTAGAATTGAGTATTCTATGATCATTTACTGAAAGGCATGCTCCAGTTTCTGGATCACAGTCACATGTCTCAGGACAATCACAACTCTTCATACAATTCTGCCCGTAACTGCCATGGAAACAACCTGTAAAATGGATGCACTTTTTTATGTGCTTATGTTATGTGATAAGCATATAACAAGTTATTATATTTTATAAATAAGTGTTTTCTGGTCAATACTGCACAGTACTTTGATTCAAATAACAAGCTACCAACGTTATAACTTAAAAAAATTATTTATAATTTGAGTTAGGTAACTGAAGAAGAGTTGCACTCTGTTTCACATAGCTGATGCTTGGCCAGGTGTCTGTAGCATAAAGAAACTAGGAGCATGAATTCCCCCCCCCCCCCTGGATGGGATGCTAGTCCATTAAAGGGTTACACTTAGCATTTTGTTAGATTTACCCCTACCAGTTCAGGTAGGGGGAGGTGGATAAAGGCAAGGTTGCACAAGGCTGCAAGTGGACCACTTGGCTGGCTCTTTTGAGTCTGCAGGATGAGACAACTAACAGTCAGAATGACTAACAGTATTACTACTCCACCCAGGTGGGATGCCAGACTATTGCAGGGTTACCCTCAGCATTTTCTTAGATTTAGCTAATGGCAGGTTTAGACGGTACGATTTTTCCTTACAACTGTAGTATGCGACTTTTGTAGCACACGCTGCTTGCGTCAGGCAAAGATTGTAAACAACTCATCATTGTAACATTTTGATTGTGGCTATGACTATCGTAGGGTTTTAAAACATGTTTCAGAATTGTATGACATTTTTTGTGTTGTGTGCAACTGTCGTGATGTTGAGACGACATGATTTGTGTTGCAGACATGACATAAGCAAGTCACATACAAAAGTTGTAAGAAAAAATCATACTGTGTAAATTGGCCCTAAAAGTTTCCTGGAACCCACTTATAAACCTGGGTGCAGAGAGAAAATGTGATGCAAAAGGTTTCTTGTCCAAGGAGCAACACAACGTCAGACAACAGGTTCGAATGATCAACCCTGTGATTAATAATCTGCACTCTAAGCCCTAGACCACTGCTCCATGCCATATATTTTGAGAGTGAGGTAAATTAATGCTCAACAGTACTTACGCTGCTGACAGAATGTTCCTGTCCAGCCTGTGGTACAACTGCAGTGTCCATTCATTAAGTTGCATGTGCCACCGTTAAGACAGAGACACTCTCTGCTACAGTTTACTCCAAAGAAACCAGAAGGACAAGCTGTGACAAAACCAGATAAAATACATGTCGCAAAAGTATTAGTCCATGATGACACAATGTGATGGTCTGGGAGAGACTGGTCCCAAGAAGAACTGCTTTTAGTGACAGTGACTGACACTTCAACAACTTGAAGGGAAGTCATCTCTTGACACTGAAGATAACTTCTCCTCAGGTTGTTAAAATGTCAGTCAGTGTCACCAGCAACGGTCCTTCTCATTACTACTCTCAACTGGACAATCACACTAGACAGATAACTGAGACTCCTGGGCTCACGTCAGTAACTAAAAAAAGGCTTGCTGGAAATAAATTGTATATTAATAACTGGTCAACACTCACCTTCACTGCAGTTCTCTCCGGTCCAACCAGGAAAACATGAACAACCATCTGACAAAAATTAAATAACATAATACAGCTGTAACCATATATGGTTTTGTGTATGTTCCCTGTCATTTTTAATGCAACATCACATAAATATATGCATCTCTTTGCAAACATATGAATCTTTATGAATTTATTTCATGGAAATTTCATAGAAACCCCAATTTACAACACACCATTGACTAATAAGACCACCTTGTCATTGCAACTTTTTTTTGATCCCAACAAAATTCAGGCTGTCATTTTCTAATCTTCAGGGACAACTCTTAAATCTGACCTCCCTGGAAATAAGACCAAATTTATATGACCATTTAGTGGCACTATAAATGAGTTTCCAACGTATGTTTAAGGTTCTGCATGAAGAATTTCTTGTGCTTATGTCATTAAGCCTTTTTCAGCAACAAACTAGAATTATCTTGAAATAACCTTCTCACCTTGATCAGAGCATACTCCATTTGAAGAACAGTTGTTTTGTTTACATTTTAAAACATCACAAGATTTGCCAGTCCACTGACTGTCACAGAAACACTTTCCCATCACACACTGTCCATGGCCACTGCAATTCCTGGACACACAGTCAGGCTCATGTGCACAGACAATTGTGGACACTTCTCTTGGGCATGTGAATTCACCACTAGAAAATACAAGCAATTAACGATTGAAATTTCCATTAATAAAATAACTGTTTAATTTAAATTACTTTAATTAAATGATAACTATAATAATTAAATGATTAACTATTATTAAAAACATCAATAATGAAAAATTACTTTATTGACTACTCCCTGTGTGGGGCTTTTCAGGGACAATGAAACACACATGTACACTGTACTGCAAATTCAACCCAACTGATGGAAGGCAGACCAAAAAAATTGGATATTTACAATTAAGCATGGCTGCAGAGTTGAACTTGAGTCTAAAGGTCAGCACACATGAGGGGACTAGTCCATGCGGACCAAGTCCCTTCGTGTGAACTACCCATTTTCGTCAATAAATGTAGTCACTGGGACCACAATTTGGTCCCTGCAACTAAGTAGTCCCACAAATTCAAACTGGTTTGAACTCATGGGACAAGTCCCAGGGACTTGTCCCACAAACTATGCAAAAGTGGTCGTGGTCGCTTATGAGAGCTTTTCATTGCAGAGTTTAACTGACAAGTCAAACAGGTTCACAATGCAGGTCGTAACTGGAGCTGGTCGCTTATGAGAGAGAGACTGTAGTTCCTTTGTGTGTGCTGGCCTTAACGGGAACAACTCCAGCCAGACCCTAACCACTTGACCATGCTGCCTTCTAGTAATATTTTTTTTATTACAATGATCACAAACAAAATTTTAATAAATTACTAACAGTGATTAAATAGGATCTTATAACATTCACCTTCCAGACCTTTTCTTGAAACAAAAAATGCACTTTGAGCAGTGTTATATAATTGCAAGTTGAAGGCAGTGTTGTTGAACAGTATTGCTGCTGATAAAGACAAATTGCATCTAAAAGATAGCTTTCAAATCATGCCGACTGCTGCCGATGTTTAAGGTGAGCCCCTTAAAACCTGGATACATTCATGACAAGCTATTCACCTTTGATTCAGTACAAGTGTAGCATGAGACAATCTACTCACCATTTATCAGAAGGATAATTGACAACAGTGCCATTCACCACCATTGTTGCTGAGCCTCCTCCATCAAGGTTTATAGCATTTACAAGGCCAAGCTTTAACAGGAGGTCAGCCAAACTGTACAGATCAATCCTTTGAAAAAAATTTAAAAAATCAATTGCTATTTATCAGGATTTTTAGCTACAAACTTTAGAGTAAATATAAAAAAGTGAAGTAATTATGGCTGATGCCAGTCCAGCTATTTTGTGAGTTTAACTCAGCACATGCAAGTTGCTCTTGCAAGTTGTGAAAACTGGGGATAAGCCTATTTATTTAGTGTTTGTTTCCTGTGGAGGGTCACAATGACCTGTGCTTCCTCTACAGCTTTTTGGAAAAGCCAAGCAGTATTTTGAATATTATTGCTCACTAACTTTCTGTACTCTTTGGTGCCTTTTTATTTTCTTACCATCTGGTGTATAGAAAATTCCCAAGATTGACACAAATTTATTTTGGGCTAACATCATAAAAGATGCAAAAGGAATAATTTGCATATTAAATTAATTTAGGGTCAACAAAATTTGCACTTGTAAAACCATGTTCATTAGAGTTTAATTTGATTAAAATAAGATGAGAAAATCACTATGGCTATAGACACCAGGAAGGAAGTGCAAATTTTTCTGCTTTGAAATCCACGGCAACAGAACGCTGTGACAGGAATTCTTCACTGGTCATGTGATTATCACTAGGCTAACGTATCTTTGATAGACGGAAGTTTTCTCTTGAATTAAATGAAATCACTCCAGCGATAAAGAAAATGACATTGTTTTGAACAAAGTCTAGGAATAAAAAAGATCAAATGCTTAACTTAAGCTTACCCTCTGTGATTCGTTTTCCCATCTACCTGGACCATCATAACTCGCCCTTTGTCATCGTGACCTAGCGCAGTTCTCGCAGATATGACACTTGCAAACACGTCCATAGGTCCTGTTTCCTCGCTGTCACGGCATTCTGCTTTCTTACTCTCAGTCACGTAACTAGAACCATTTCTTAACAACCATACAACACCAGAAACCAGCTGAACAAATGGGTTTTCTTGTTGCAAAACATCCTCCTCGGATAAGTACCCTACGACAAGTGTACCATCTCGACGAATCCCGAAATTGGCATTTTGAACACCGCCAGAATCTTGGACTTTCCTGCCGTCACTGAAAATATTTCCATAACACATCCCATCTTTAGTTTTAAACATTCCACCATTTGTAGAGACGTAGCACTTTCGCTGTTTAGCAGATACATCAACAGTCGCTCTTGTATACTTACTACAACCTCCAATTTCCTTCGGTTCTAGGACAGAAAACGTTCTGAAAGGATCTTCTAACGTCACAACGTGTCCAACAGCATTAATTGTTTTACCATCTCTAGTAAATTCGTGAAAAAAATTGTGCACTTGGACAAAAGGTTGTCCGGGATTTAAACTCACAGAAGCGCTGTAAGTTTCATGAGTTGTGTTACCGAATCGAACCGGCTGGCAGTCCCGGACAAAACGGTGATTTCTCTTAGTTCTGTAATGATCCTTGTAAGGTGTAAGGATATCACCTGGGAAAGGATCCTCTGTGTCTCCATGTGATGTAGATTCTAACGTTAAAAACTGAAGGAAAATGGTAGAAAAATAAACATAAGGAACCTTCATCCCCGCATCCCTGCTCCTTCGCTGCAACTTGCACAATATCTTACGCGCCTGCGATTAAAATATCAGCGGGAAAATCTACTAACAGCTATAACCTCATGAAAACGTAACGAAACTATCTAGAAATGCCGTAGTGCAGAAAAAGTCTTGGCGATGCTAATATAAAAGCTGAGGTTTACAGCCGAATATGTTTCCCACAAAGTTCGTTGTTCATCCCTCTGAGTCGCTAAAGTGCCCTATTTGCAGAGAACTTTTTAAAGATCCGGTCATTTCGACTCAGTGCGGCCATACATTTTGCAGAAACTGCATTCGAAATGGCGTCTCCATCACCGGAAATTCGGGGACAAAGTGTCCTCAGGATGGAACAATCTTACAGCGAATTCACTTAGTGTCCAATTTAGCAGTGAGAGGGCAGATTGAGGACTTATTGATCTATTGCAGACATGGTTTAACGAGATCAGATTCAGAAGAAGACTTTGAAATAGACACTACTGGTTGTCAAGAAAAAATATCGTTTGGTCGTCGAGCAGAACATGAGGAAGTTTGTGGTTTTGCTTTAGTGCCTTGTCCCAATAGCTCAAATCAGTGCGGGAAATTTCGCCGGAAAGCCTTGGAGGAACATCTTAAGGTCTGCGCCCAGTACCGTTGCCAGTATAGCGTTAAGGGTATGTCATTTGCTTTTATTCTTATTTTCTGATTTGAAGCATGTTTTAATTAATATTTAATTGACTTCTCTGGTCTTTTTATAAATAAATCAGTTCATAAAATAATTATATATGACAAAATCATTTGTTAGTTTAAAAATACTGCCAATGAGCCGAAATGTCCCGCTTATCATTGTTAGTACTATGAGGATTCGCATACATCCTGTTTGGTCTGTTTGCCCTTAACTTGCTGAATCAATAAATTATCGACCTTTACCCTAAGAATTCAAAACTGAGACAGTGTAATCTTTTAAATAACATTCAAGGAGTTTTTCATGTATGTTCAAAGCCTCTCTCTGTTGGGAAACGAATAAGAGCTTGGATCAATTATACACTGAAAAGTAGTCCCTTTTCTCTCTTTTAAGAGAGTTTTAAAGTTGTAAAAATCTTGTGGATTCAATATAGGCACAAAGCACCCAAAGCTAAAGCATGAATTCTCAAGTATGTCAAGCCTTATGTGCCTGTATTGTGGGGTGAGGGAAAAAAATCGGTTTACTTTCTTTTAGTGTCTTTCCCCATTTCTCCTCTTTATATTCAGACTCATTCCACACCATTTGACTAAGATAGAATGCAACAAACTGACTGGGGTTGTGACATACCTTTTAACCCATGTTTCATCAAATTGAGTCAAGTTTGAGGTTCCAACCGGTATACATTGAGATGCGAGTGGTCTTGCCATCTTATTCAAATCCCATTTGAAGGTTGCATCCCTAGGGATTTCTTTATCCCTTCTTGTCTCCTTATCCTAGGATTGCTAGGAAAATAACAAAATCCTATAGGATTCTCCATATCCCTGTGGAAACACCTTCATAAGTCCTTATCCCAGGGTCTTTGTGGAGTAACTGAATCCCCAACAATTGATCATTTCCCTGGGAATGTACCTTCACACATTCTTGTTCTAGGGATGTTATAGAAGTAACTTAATCTCTAAGGATGCACCATCTCCCTGGAGATATACTTTTATGCATCCTTATACCAGGGATGTTATGGAAAAAACTGAATCCTAACTGAATCCTCGTGGTATACGCTGCATCCTTATCTCAAGGATGATAGGGGGTATATCCAAGTCCCAGGTGATGCACCAATATTCCTGGGGAAATATCTATATTTTAGAGGATACACCCATTCTTTTGGGATTCACTCCTATCCCAGGGAAAATCCATATTAATAAAAAGCAGCTCATAAACTGGCCTATGTAATTATGAGTATTTTTCTCTTATAGGCTGTGAATATGTTGGTACAAAATTAAATGTAGAAGAACATGGGAAAACTTGCAAGCACAAAAACAGTGTAGACCCTCCAAAGTGTCAAGCTCTCCATTCTGGGGTATAGAAATTAGTCTAATTTATTAATATTAAGTGAATTATAACTTGTCTCCTGTAACCCGAGCTTTCTTGACTTCCCTGCTATCTTGAACTGAAATGCATTTCCTTGGATTTTCATACCAATTGTCAGTTATGAGTAAAGCTACATGTACCTGAAACGTTACTGAATACAGCAGTGAGCATCAATAGATTGGTGATTTCTGTGTATCATAGTTCACATGACATCTTTAAAATTTGATTACTATGAAATTAAATGGACTTGTGGTTATTTCAAATGTGTAAACTGATCTGTACAGTCATAATGAAAGTGTTTATTCACTGTATGCTCATACGTTCACGTACAATTTTTGCATAAGTCGTGCTTTAGGTATCATGAATCTCACATTTTCAAAATTTTGTTGTCTTTGTCATGCCAGTCTTCTGAAGAGCTAAGATCGTCAGTGCAAGTTCTTTCAGAGCGCGTTTCATGGCTAGAAAACAACCAAGACGCTTTGATGACACAGGTTGAACAATGCAACAGGTATGTAAACAACCATTAGTTGTCTTTACAGCCATTTCATCCAATGAATGGACACCTTTAATCTTTCTCTCATCTTGTCATCTCAGTGTCAGTCAGAAACATCATCCCAATCCCACTTTGCCATAGTTTGAAGTGACTGGAGTTGAGTAATTTACTGTTAACAAAATGTAGTATAAATTTTATCCGGTTTTATGCTTTGGTGCTTCATCTCACATCTCACCCTCAGGTTATCTGGCATTCCACATGCATCCTGCTGAAGCCAATTTCAACTCCCACCCACATCCGCCAAAACTAATGCAGAGATTCCAACCCCATTTGGTGGAAAATAGGGAGTAATAATTAGCACCTAGTGAGCTTCTAGGGGGTCTGGTGGCATGCCCCCAGGAAATTTTGCAAATTTAGGTTCTCTCAAGTGCATAATTTTTGACATCATGGAGAGACTGCATGAGAGACTACCTGGGAAGAAAGTGTAAATTATACATTGTATGAAATGTTTCACAGTGACAGACCGCAAAAAATCCTTGCTAAAGATTAGCAATTTTTTCCCTAGTTTTCAGAATTTTATAATAAATTAGGAGAGCGGGAGGCAAGGCATCAAATCGGGAGGGTTGGAATCTCTGCTAACGGGGGGCCTCTACCTAAGAAAGATACGGTGTTAGTGTGGGGACTGACATGGTCACTTTTTTCAAGAGCATAATTATAGGTTCTTTGGATGTACATAGACTACAAAATCAAAATCAAGATCAAATCAAATGAAATTTCACATCATAGTGTGGGGAGTAGTAATCTCCCGAGCCAGAGGCTCATGAGTAAACACTTGACGTCCAGGTCGAATTGGAATTTGGAAATGTTGGTACATGTACGATCCTGGCAGGTTTAGGGATTTGGTAACATTACAAAAGGAGTGCTAGACTAGACTTGTGTAATAGACAGCCATCCTGTATGCAAATATTGGTAATTAATAACCAATTTGAAAAGACATGTAGTCATAACAATATTGTGTAATTTTATCTTTCTATTCCAGTGCTATTTCCAGATTGTCTGAAACAGTTGAAGATCTATCTTTTCAAGTCGAACAACTCACTGTCATTCTGAAGCGATCATCACTTTATCGAGAAATGTCAGTTACATCTATCCCAGACACAATCAACAGTTCGCAGAGCACAAGTCCTGATGAGACTGGTCTCTCTTATTCCTATGGTCATAAATCATTTGCGAGACTTAAGCCTGCTACCATGGTATCAACACATCACGAGGCGTGGAGCATACCTTGTGTGTTTAAGTGCATTGGCACTTTGAGGTATGTATTTGAATGAAACCAAGTTATTTATTAAATAAGAGTTTTTGAGTGGCTGCAGTCTGTGATGCTGGCTTGTGATGTTTTTCTCCGGGCTTGCCAGATTCTCTGCTGCATACAGGTAGATTCAAACATTACGTGCTTTATTTTTCTGCTCAGTAGTGATGTAGAATGAATATTTTTGAGAGATAATTTGAAACTGCATTACATCATCAAAGATGATTTAGGTGGGCAATCACCTTGATGGCAAAAATAGCTGCATATTTGACCTCATCTTTTCTGATAGTGTTCTCAATCATTTTCTCTCCCCTCTCTAATTTTTCTTGAGAAGAAAGGGCAGCTCCTACACAGGCTACTGATCATTGGGAACTCGTCGTGTAATCAAGTCGTGGTAGATTGAGTTGGTTGTATAGAAGAAAGTTTGTGTGTGCAATATTATTGTTAGAATGAACTTGCTCTCAAAATGCTTAGTACCACCAATAACTTCTAAGATGTGTGTTAAGCATCCATGTCACTTTGAAATGGGAAGTGCTACCCTTTCCTCCCTCTTTGAGGAAAAATTGGCCTTCCCTTTGACTTTAATTGTTGAAAGTGATAATAATAATAATAATAATAAATAAACATATTTATGCAGGATGACCATTTCAGTTATAAAAACTGCTATCAAAATGGGTCCTGCGTTAAAAATAAATAAATGAATAGTTAATAGATAGAAGAAAGTTGTATAGAAGTTGTATAGAAGAAAGTTTGTGTGTGCAATATTATTGTTAGAATGCACTAGCAATATTATTGTTAGAATGAACTTGCTCTCAAAATGCTTAGTACCACCAATAACTTCTAGCATTCTAACAATAATATTGCACACACAAACTTTCTTCTATACAACCAACTCAATCTACTTATGATAGATTAAAAAACAACAATGAAACCCCTTTCGATTATAATAATACCTGTAACAGCAGTATTATTACAGTTGAAGCTCTCTCGTAATTGACCACGACCACTTTTGTAAATTACTGACTTGTCTTTTCCTTTGTTATTAAGTTCTCGTAAGCGACCACTCCGACAACACTTTCATTAAAACATTCACTTCTTGATGAAATTTAGAGTAGTACATTGCATAAGCACTAATGGTTTGTTGACTTATACATACCCGAACCTCTTCTATGACAGGCAATAATAAACTATTTAATTAATATTATTACTACAATACTATTGGTAACCAACAACTTATGCCAAACTTGCCGCTAAAAGCGCCTGTAAGTGACCATACTCTATTGTTTTATCACATGGTCGCATATGAGAGCCCATTCTCATAAGCGACCAGCTCTAGTTGCGACCACTTTTCTGAATTCCTGAGGCGGTCGCTTACGAGAGCTTTGACTGTATAGATCTAATGACAAGAGCCTGAAAATTTATTTTCAGGGGTCATCGTGGAACCATCTGGTCTCTTGTCTCTAAAGGCCATCGTCTTTTCAGTGCTGGGGGAGATAAAGTCATCAAAGTCTGGAACATGGAGAATGTACGGCTGGCAAAATGTACTGAAGTCCTTGAGGGACATACTGGTGATGTAAGTTAACTGACTACTGAAGACTAATAATTTCCTGTTCCAGTTTTTAACCCTTTCACTCCCAAGAGTGCCTAAAATCAAACCTCACAAAAAATCTCAAATTTCATTTTGTAAAAAAGTTTAAAAATATAAATAGTACCATGTGAAAGTATTGCTGATGAGGTTTCATTTCAATGGTCACACCATAGGATTTCATCCACAGACTCAGAAGTTAGAATCTCCTTAATGTCTCCATAGCTAACTCTGGGTGAAAGGGTTAAATAGAGCAAGAATTCTAGTAATAAGGGTCTGAAATATGGTATAAAAAGTGTTGTTTAAGTTCCTGGTGTTAAACTCCTGAAGAAGAGGATGAGAGGGGAGGGGCAGAGGAAGGTGGGATGTTTTGCACAGCTTGTGACAGAGGTACTTACCTTGAAGACTAATTCAATTTATATTTGCACCAACTGTTTTAATTAGGGGGCTCTTCTTCCTTTTTCCATAGATTCATGCCATGTGTGTTGGAGGTGGAAAACTGTATAGTGCTGGATCTGATCAATCAATAATATCATGGAACTTAGAAAATTTAACCCTGCATAAAAGAGTAGAGGTATAGTATGCATACAGGGCAATGCTTTTGAATGGTATGCCCTGAAAAAAATAGCCCACAAGTGAATTGATTTTATTATGGTGGCAAAAGTTAGTTTTAATAAGATTTTACTGTTAGATCAGTAAAATATTGTTAATGGAATGTGACACTCATTCTCAGTGAGCCTTTCATGGCACGCTCACTATCAATAGAACTACTGTGTAGTTGGGATCCCAAGGTCACTAAAATCCAAAGCTTCGTTGTAGCTAGACCTACAGCATTATGGCTTTGTTTCTAGTTAGCACTTTCGTACATTTTATTGCATTGGTTGATATCATTAAGGCCCTATTCATAATTAAGATAGTACACGTGCAAGGCCAAGCTGTTGTATAGTACAGCCTTTACTACTGGCTATGGCTACGTTAGCAGACACACTCTAGCTATAAAAGTTCAAGCAAACTCTTCAAGGTTCAATTTGCAATTCTCTTGTGCAGTGCAGCCAGTGTTTATTGCCAATTTAGAGTGTTTCACTTTGCTTCGCGTGTCACGCGCTTATTTATAGCCTATTGCAGTTGCGCTACGTTCTTCAGGAACAGTGACATTAGTGAGCCATAAATTTGCGTATTTTGTGTAAGGGTGGGATTGAAATTACTGTTTTTCAATAAAGAAATGTGATCTGCTTGTAAACCAGTGAACCAAGATGTTTCAGAGTCAACTACATGTAAGCAAGCATTCAAATTTCTATAAATTTTCTTAAACCATTAGAAATTGTGGCATAGACTATCATGAGAATAGGTCTTTAGGTGGATCAGAACAAATCACAATTTGTTTTTAATTTGAAATTTTGTGTTTCTTATTTCTTAGAATGCCCATGATAATATTATTTGTGCCATAGTTTACAATGGAAAGTACGTGTTTACCTCATCCCATTCTTGTATTAAGGTAAGTGATTAATTAGTCAAAGGTAATTGTGCGCTTAACTCAAAAGCTACTCACATGGCCGGCCTTTAATTCTGGTATTTGTAGCATGAAACAGCTAATTATTAATACTCTCTCAGGGGTAAGATGCTAGTCTATCACAGGGCTACCATGAGCTTTTTTTTTGCTGCTAACTGTTAGTCAGTCAGTCAGTCAGTCAGTCAGTCAGTCAGTCAGTCAGTCAGTCAGTCAGTCAGTCAGTCAGTCAGTCAGTCAGTCAGTCAGTCAGTCAGTCAGTCAGTCAGTCAGTCAATCAATCAATTCGTTCGTTCGTTCATTCGTTCATTAATTCATTTGTTATTTAGGGGGCACAGAGGTGTGGAGGTTTGTGCATTTGACTTCAGATCTGAAGGTCCTTTGACAAGAAACTTTACTCCAGACTGTCTCTCTCCACCCAGGTGTACAAAATAAAATGGGTGCTGTTGACATACTGCTGGGAGTAACCCTGCGATGGACTAGCATCCCATCCAGGGGGGGGGGGGGAGTAGTAATACTCTCAGCTGATTCATGCCACAGAAACCGGGGATAAGTTCTTGCCATGTGGGTGCCCTGTGGCTCATTTGCGACTTTACAGATGGAATGAATTCAAATGTTTGCCTCGAATGTAAGGAATAATTAATAGTCGTGCTACAATCAACGTTTCAGGCAATTTGGCTGCAATTTGCCGAGATAATGATCAGAAATGCCATTATTAGCCTTAAATTGCGTTTTTTGGCAGGAAATTTAGCATTGAGAGGGTAAAAGCCCAATAGTGACTATACGATTTTAAGGGTTGACAATTGGGCAACATTTTCGCTTACTTCCCTCGAACTTTTTTTGGCGAGGGGCAGTGATGGGTTCAAAATACCAAAGGGTTTGAATTCAAATGACTATAGAATATTGTGCTCGAAGGTATGGGATGCCTCAACTCTCCAAGAAGTACACAACATGTCCGATCTCCACCACTGGGTTAGAGCCCTGGCCTTAGACGTCAAAAGAGTGAGTTTTCTAAAATTTCTACTGTATTTTATTTTGAATGAAATACTGCAATGTAGCACCACGTTCACACTGAAAAAGAAGCGTTTTCAAACGGCACATCTTCAAGTCTCCACTTTTGCAGCCGTTATCTTAAATCTCTGCTTTCATCAGCGTTTTCGATAGGCGAAAACGTCAGAAAGTATGTGTTTTCACATCAAAACTGGCATATCAGCGTGATGGACGTCAATTGTTGATACAGGATAAGGTTAATCGAGCCCAGTGCGTTCGGTTGTTCAAAAGCCAAATTATATGTTAAATCCAGGATTTAATTACCCTAGTTTTTAGCGTTTCTAGTCCATTCAGTTTTGCCGTTTTTGTTTTACCGCTAGTTTTAACTTTAAGTTTGTAACAATTCTAAGGCATAAATGTAGAACAGTGTCCGTTAAAAACGATTTACTCGCGCTATTGGTATGCTGATGCCAAGTTGCTCGGATGATTACAAACCATTTACAGACAGAATACTTGTAACCAAACTTTTCTTTTTTTTAAACTTCGTAGGAAAAACTTTATAGTGGGTCCCATAATGTTGTCCATATATGGGACGCTACTGGTTCGTTTGGTCTCCGTGGGACTATTGATCATTCTCTTGGCTCTGTGTACTCGTTAGCTGTTACTAGACACTTAATTATTGTTGGTAAGTTATTTATAGACATTTTCCTTACAGTACATGTCGTATCTCACCCTTAAGAGCGAGGTTACACGTAGCAGGCTACGTGGTACGCTGAAAGCCGAGAGCAATTTAAAAAGAATTTTCAAATTTCACGACTAGTATAAGCACTCAGTCATTTGAGTCGGGTCTTTTTGTTTAAACAGTCCATTCAAAGATTTGAACCTAGAAATTGTTTAAACCATAGTGATCAGCATCAATTTTCTCCTCATCATACCAGTGCATTATAACACATAAAGGTCATGAGAATTGGGAAAATGTTAACCAAAGATGAATTGTCTCGATGTGTTAACAAGTTCTCCCAATTACTACTCAATGAAATGTATGGAGACTAGTAAGGAGAATTTGAATAATGATGCTGGGGCTTCAAGGGTTAAGCCCCAATGATGTCCAGCATCTAATGTGACGATCATGTTATGAGAATAAAGGAAGTGATCAGTCAAGATCAGGAGATCGGGTGATGGGCTCCTTCTAAAACAAATTCTCCCCAGCAGTCACGCACGTCCAGTAGTAGTTCAAAGATTTGAATCTAGAAATTCGAAATCTCGGAATGAATTTTTAACTCTTCTTTGCAATTTTGAATTGTTCATTCAACTGGCGCGTACATGCGCTGCCAGGCGAGACAATTTTTCCTACAGCTTGCAACGCAATGATCACGAAAGCATTCTGAGACAAGTTATAGAATACATGTTACACGCTTCCTCGTATCTCGCAACGTTGCGTAAAGTACAAGACTGGACTACTTTTACTGCAGCTCGTAACGCAATTTTTCGTTGCGAGGCAAGTTCCGAAAAGGGGTGTTACTTGCCGGGGGGAGGGGGAGGGGGTTACTGATCAAAGATTCGTTCAGGGAGGCTCCGCCTCCAGGTCCTAATCCTTACCCTTTAATATACTAACCTTCATTGAAATGGTACCCCTTCCGTATACCTTGAACAAAAATTGTACTCATTTTACACCTCAAAAATAAACCAAAAACAGTAGATGGTGGAGGGATTTTAGTTGCTCGAAGGTTCTAAGCTTTCTTATGCTTTTGCGTTGTGATTTCTGCCAAAATTTTGCAAACATTTTTAGTGCTGAGACTGGGCAGCTATCTCTTTCAGTTAAATGTTTATTTCGGCGACCCTAAGTCATACTAAAACAGTAGATTTCCCTGCCCTTTCGTATACTGCAAACGCAAAAAAGGCTCCCGTACAACCGACTATAGGGAGTCTCCCCCGGGGTGTTACACTTGCAATTTCGTCGGCAACTTGTCTCGCAGCGGCGTCGCGTTGCACGTTGCAGAAGAAAAAAATTGCCTCGTGGATTGGCGCCCTTTAATAGGGAGTCTCCTTTCAAATCTTCCAAATGCCGGTCACGCCTGACGTGGATTAACGATTTTTTGTTCCTTGTTCTTAACACTCCCTTGCTTCCTCTCCCACAGGCACTTATAACCAAAACATTCACGTGTATGACGTGAACACTAATCAGTCAATCAAAGCGCTTGTTGGACACATTGGTACAGTCACGGCTTTAGCGCCAGCGGTTACAGGAAAATTATTGTTCTCAGCCTCTTATGACACAACAGTGCAGGTACAGTCACGTGGTATCAATGAACAGTTCACTGCATGACGCTGCCCTTAAATTCTAAGAGGAAAGGAATAATAGTTGCAGATAACTGGAGTTCAAGAGCTAGCAAATTACGTTTTTTTTTATTCTTAATTGATCTCGGGCTCGGTTATTGAATTTGTAGCTCTTTACTGGTTTACCGAGCAACAACCGACTCGCACCGCGAAAACCAGGAAGCGTTCTTTCGGCAATCGTGTTCTTTGGGGGACTTGTCCCGTTTTCTGAATGAACAGAATTGTGTACTGGTATAGTATAGCAGTGTTAATGGAATAAGGCTTACTCGGAATAAAAGAAGAATGGTGTTCTTCATCTTCGGGAATTCCATGTGTCCTGTTATTCCTAAATGGCAATAAAATTAGCGGTAGCCTACGTAGCAAGCGTTTCCGTAGCCCCCCCCCCCCCCCCTGTTCGAGCGATACACTTTTTCGCGCTCGCCCCAATTTTTGTGCGTTCAAAAAGCGAAAAATGGAAACGCTTGCTAAGCAGGCGAAATTAGCCGGAAAAGCCCTGAAAGATATCTGCGTCCCTAGTTAGGCAGCAATGCGCCCAAAATCAGGCTGAAATGAAACTGCCAAGAAAATGTTGCCCGTATTACTGTAGTTCCTTCACCTTTGAGAGTTTTTGGGAATCTCTATTTAGGTTTGGAATCTCGATACCATGTTACCAATGCAGACTCTTTCAAGACACGAGGGGAGCGTCAACTGCGTGGTTATTCATAAAGATTTTTTACTGTCAGGCTCCGAGGACATGGAGATTAAGGTCTGTTTTCATGTGTTGTGATCTCTCTACTTTCAATTTCTCTAACTAGTTTATAGCATGAAGCGCAGTAAGCTTTTTTTCGTTGATGCGCACACTGAAGAGTCCTCACAAACACCAAGAACCACAATCATGCAGAAACACCATGACCAAAATCGTTTAATCGCTCTCTCTCTCCCAAACTCAAACTGCGACTCATGTTGTGCGTGTTAGGTCCAAGTCAATCGATGAATTAACCTTTCCGTTCGCACGTCTGATCCGAAAAAGGGGGAACCTTGTGAAAATTTGTAACGGTTATTTTGCATGGTATTCTTCAGGTTTTCAAGTACTTCAAAGCAGAGTGAATTCAGAAGTTGTGATCATCGTTTACAAGACTGTATGAGCACCTTTAACAGCAGCAGTGTGTGGCACAGGCTTACCAAGTACTACCTCTCATAACCGTTTAGAGTGATTTTGCTCAACCATTGGCTCAAACATTGCCTATTTAGTACAGACTGCAAATACAGTCGCCTCTAATCGCTCTCGGCTGGTAAAGGCAGCGGCCGGGAGCGAAGAGAGGCGCTGCATTCGCAAGCTAAGAAAACAAAAGTCTTTTAATGGTCACGGGACTTAGTAAAGTCCTATTCGTACGAGTGATTGACAAAATCGGACGACTGTGAACCGGGAGTCCCATTTGTTTTAATCTCAAGTAGACCGATTAAACTTTTTTGTGAAGGCTAGGAATACAACAGATTTCGTTTCCAGATGCATGAAGAATACGAACCCATTTAATTGCGACTGTCCTATTTCAGCGCGTTTTGACGCGCACTGTTCAATTACTTTGGCTCATATAAGGGCTGCTAATAAGTAATCAGATTCGAGAGTTTTGTTGTAGTTACGAACAAGGCAATAACAGGCTTTATTATTCCACTGCTGCGTCATTTTACCATATAAGGTCAAGAGAACGCGCAAAATATGCCACGGTATTACGCAGTAAAATTATGTATTGCACTGTAAAATCCAGGTTTCAAAGGTTTTCTGGCCGAAGGTCTGGAAAAAAACAAATTTTGGCGTGATTTTTTCAAGTGGAATAATAAATCTCTTATTCGATGGCTTAACATATAATACGCGCGGACATTTTGCTCATTGCTCGTATTTTATCCTCGCCCCTTCGGGGCGAGGAAAAGTACTACGCAACTCGCAAAATATCCTCGCGTATTATATGTTAAACCATCGAATAAGAGGTATTTATTTCTCTGTAATATATTTCATGGGCTAAGTAAAATCACTCTAATGTAGTTGGCTTTAGAAAACAGAATTCAAGTTAACATATCAGTTTGAGTTTTGGTGTGGGCGAGGAATCAACTCAGCCGTCTATGAACAATGGCTGTTGGACGTCGCCTCTAAAACAAGCCTCGCCCCCTTCCCACCCCTCCCATCCATTGTTCCTGCCCCGGCAACTTGGTGGGGAATGAATTCTTACCACGATTTCAGCTAGAGACAGTTTTGGCGCTGTATATAGAAAAATTAATCTTTTACGTTTTTATCAACATTGATGGCTGAGATAGCTGATCATGTTGTAAGTTATATGAAAAAAAAGAGATTTTATTTTATTTTTGTAAATAAGAAAGTCGACTGAAAGTCAATAATAAATAACTGTGTTGTAATGGTTACAGCTCCCTTAGATGCCGATGGTATAACTTTTTCAGTATGTTGTTTAAAAGGAAATAAAATATCGGTGACGTTACGACATTTGGCGCCAAGTCGTGTGAGCGAGAACAGAATCCCTGGGCACTAGGCTGTGTTGAACCGTGTCATTGACGAACACGCAAGCATGAGCGCCAATGCCCTTACAAACACCGCTGAAGAAAGCGAGCGGAATTACAATGATCAAAAAGCTGTGAGCCCGGTCTCTTTGTAAGGCGCTCACAGTTCTCACCGAAACTCAAATATTGAGTCATGCTATGAGATTCAAGTCCAGAGATAATTCTCTTAGTGTAACCAAACAAATAAATTCTACTGAGCATTATTTTACTGTAGTAAAAGATGATTCTACCATCCTGACCATTAGACCTTGGGACACTTAAACAAGAAGTAAGAAAATGTAACCTCCACTGTAATTAGGTCTCTCACAAGTTTTATGACTACCGTGTGGCACTAAATTTTAGCGATTTTCGCGGTGTTTTCCGCGATCCGCAAAAAATAAGTTCCCACAAAATAAAATTACCGCAAATTTTTTTTCCGCAAAAATTTACTCCACTGCAGAAATTATATTCAAAAATACTGCTTTGAAGGAGAAAATGCCATAGATAACTCGGTGGATAATACATCAAGTGGTACCCTAGTTATTGTCGATCCATTGTAGTGTAATAGAGTGACATCGATTAATCTGTCTTACATTCCCGTGTTGTTTTATCTGTATTTCGAATGCATGTACTCAAATAAAAAACGAAAAATGTTATCAGTTCCATTTGAACACGACTTTCAGAAAATCGCAAAAATTAATTCCCAGCAAGAAAAACCGGTCTCTTCCAATCGTAAAAATTAGTTCCCGCAAAACACAAAAAATCGCCAATCCGCAAAATTAAACTCCCGCAAAAATTTAGTGCCACACGGTATCTGTGCCCCCCAAATAACGGAAGGGGGCGAGGCAAGAGTATTTTTCAAAAGACGCTAACAGGACGCGATTTGAGCAAAGTGTCCCAAAACTAATGGCCAGAGTTGTAGCTTATGGGTCGGCCTGTGCAGTCGTAAATTGCGACCATTCGAATAAAAGCTATCAGTTGAGTATTACGTTGACCTGGTGTTGTCCATTATGCTGTATAAGTTGTCTCTAGCGTTTGAGTGTGTGGATGAAATTCTGAAGTGTGACCATTGAAGCTTTCCTTGAGGTCTTCCTCTTTATTTTGCTTTACAAGGTGTTTCCCGCTTTTGAGTGTGTATATAAAATCCAACCGTGTGACCATTCAAATTAAAGCCGCTGGGAAGTATTTTGACATGTGGCAGTGTGTTTTTCGATATTTTGCGAAGTAAAATTTGATTTAAACAATAAAGCAACAAACACAGGCCTACAACAGAGACGAATGCTATCAAAATTGGAGCCCCAGTGGCTCCTGTTGCCGCTTGTACCCCTAAGTAAAGAATTAATCTCCCAGAAGCATAATTTTGAACTTAATTTTGCATTTTCCATGAGTGAGATTCTTTTTCACTTTTAATCGTAATACACCGAACCTTGCAAACAAGTTAGAGAGACTGTAGCTTACTGTATATGTGATATCTTTTCCCGCGCTTGACCGTAACCGACAAACGCCGCAAAACCGCCTGTATCGCGGGCTTTTCTCGCTCTCTTATATTCACACCTGACTCTTTAAATATTGGAATGTGTTTCTGTGACAAAACTGTAAAGAAATAAGAAAGAAATAAAGAAGAAGAAAAAAGAAAACGGGCCAAGTTTTAGGACGGTTCACTATCAATAAGTTTTCCAAGTGTGAAGACGCCAGTCAGATCGTGGCCCAAAATTTAGTCCAGCCGGCGGCAATAAACAATACAAAGTCCACAAAACAAGGTAAATATAATCCAATAATTACGTTCCTTTGAATTCGACCTGGTCAACAATGTAGAACAACTATCCCTGTGGCATTATTTAGAATGCTCTTACAAGATTGTTAATATGGGTTGTAAAGCCTGTCTTTTCTAGCGATACAAGCAAAAACCAAAGCACAGAGAGCGTACAACACTGTGAAATATAAAGCAAGCACAGGGACAAAACATTTTGATCCTTGTGCTTGTCCCGTTTCTCAGTGTTTGTATGGACTCTTGTGTTTCCGTTGCAGATGAAAAACCAGGTTTTCGTTAATGTGTTAATGTATTATACTCGTGAATTTGTGTTGACAATTATATATTCGGCTCAACACCCAAAGTTGTACTTTTTAGTTTTATTGTTCCATTCGCAAATCGGACGACGAGAAACAAACGAAACCATGTTGGGTTGGTGTTAATTGAAAGCTAATTCTCTGTTCCACCATTGTTTACATTCTCTTTAAAGCAGTCCTCATTCAACCGCGTTGCTCCATTTTCAAAACACCCGTGAACTGAATTGTAATTATTGAACTGAATTGTAATTATTTTTCCCTTCTGCGTGGCTTAGGAAATGTTCTGTTTAATTACACACACTTGACCTCACAAGCATTCTTTCTCAAAATTTCCGAGTTCAGACCTTTGAGACAGATGTAATATCGAAACGTTGGAAAACAAATTGTGCTTTACTAAAGAACTGCTTGATAGCTTTCATTTGAATGATCACTGACTCAGTTGAAGAATTTATTTCCACGACTTATGACATCTATAGACTCCAACCGTTCGAGTCTGTGAGTAGAGTTAATTTGTCTTCCGCTAGTTAACTTAACAAGCTGTTAATTAGTTTGCACAGTCCATTGAGGTCATGGCTGTTCATTTACAAGTCTTTGTTTCTACAAAAAGAGAGTTAATCCATTTTCCCTTTACGTGGGGCGTACAATGAGAACTTCTTTGTGATCGTTCAATTAACTGATATTCGATTGGCCATGAGAAAATACAAAATAAGTTCTGTAATAGGTGGTTCTGGAACATTTCAGGGAAAATGGGCCTTCTCGACGTCTTTTGCCCTTAATTTTGCTCAAAAACACAAACTTTTGGTGCGCGGAAAATGAAATTGTGAATAGTGGAGCAAAGTTAGCGTTTGTTTAAGAGAGGGGGTCTGTTTTAACTTGATTACTGCAGTTAATAAAAAGAGTGGTTAGTTTGTATAGTGCTTACCAAGACAAATGTGACAAGCTCATATGTATGCGGGACTTTTGAGTTCGTTTTTATAGCCCGCTTGGGAATATAATCATCCAAACATGCTTAAACAACGACCTATTGTTCACTTGGCAACGCAGAGTTTATGAATCGTAACCGAACTTGAGGCTTTTCAGTTTGAATCTGTCAGCCATAGCGAAAGCGCTAACTGCGATAATCCTTAGAACAGAAGTCGGACAAAAAAAAACACTACCAAAATGCGAGAAATCGTTCACCTGCAAGCTGGTCAATGTGGAAACCAGATCGGTGCTAAAGTAAGTAACCAAGTTTGCTTTGTGGAATTTTTTGAAGTTTTAAACCCTTTAAATTCTCTTGGTTGGCCATTTGCTAAAACCGGTGCTTTTCTCTAACAGTTCTGGGAAGTTATCTCTGACGAACACGGCATCGATCCAACAGGGACTTATCACGGAGATTCCGATCTCCAGTTGGAAAGAATTAACGTCTATTATAACGAAGCTACAGGTATGAAAAAGCAGTGAACTTCTTTTTCAATTTGCGATTACTTTGCTTCGCTGATCATTTGCCCGCCATACCAACCGTGGCAAAAACTTAAATTTTTAAGTTACTTTTCTCTTTTCGTTCAGGTGGAAAATATGTTCCTAGAGCTGTTTTGGTAGACTTAGAACCAGGAACTATGGACTCGGTGCGATCAGGGCCATTTGGTCAAATTTTTAGACCGGATAATTTCGTTTTCGGTAAGTTGCTTTACTATAATTACGAACATGACTTCATTGAAAATGAAGGTAACCCTTTGGTATTAGAGGTGTCAGTGTTTTCCTTTCTTCGAAGCTTTAAGGGCTTAACGGATGAACAGCAGTAACCTTTGGCTAGTTTCTTACCGTCTTGGGTTTGATAAGGAAGATTTACCGCCTTAGAAAATCAACAAGCTGATGTTTTGAGCGTTAGCGGCCTTGATAAGGTGGTGGGAAATTCAATTTTGAAGGTTTTACTATCTTGCGTTCGTACGACAAAAGAAAAGGGGACGTTCTTTTCTATGATCTTGTGTACATATCTAACTTATCGTTACTCTATCTCGTTTAGGTCAATCTGGAGCAGGTAATAACTGGGCAAAGGGACATTACACTGAAGGAGCGGAGCTAATTGATTCTGTACTTGATGTTGTTCGCAAAGAAGCAGAGGGCTGTGATTGCGTTCAAGGCTTTCAGCTCACACACTCGTTGGGCGGCGGAACCGGCTCTGGAATGGGAACGCTTCTCATTTCGAAGATCAGAGAAGAATACCCCGACAGAATTATGAACACAATCAGCGTCGTGCCATCACCAAAAGTATCGGACACCGTTGTGGAGCCTTACAACGCTACACTGTCAGTCCATCAGTTGGTTGAGAATACCGATGAAACGTACTGCATCGACAATGAAGCTTTGTACGACATCTGCTTCAGAACTCTGAAGCTCACCACACCAACTTATGGAGACTTGAACCACCTTGTGTCAGCCACAATGAGCGGTATAACGACCTGTCTTCGATTCCCTGGACAGGTAAGTTGCGTTTTTAAAACTTCTTAAATCATACTTTATAAATTGAAGTTAGAAAGTTGGACCCATTTGGGAGTTAATCACGAATTAGGCGTTGGTTCTGGGCTTCTATCAACCGACTTTTTAATGTTCATCACAAAACAAACATTACACTCTTTGTCTAACGAGGTTGCAAATTAACCGCTAATTTCTTTCACTTTATCACGTAATTTTCAGGTTGTTAAAACATGGGTACATTTTCAGTTTCTATGGAAACGGCTTTTGTAGACACGAGAACGTGACAATAAGAATGACGTCATGGCTTTTTGAAATTAAGTCAAGAGCTATTCGAGATCAAAACAAACTAAGAAAACTCTCATGTAAATTAAACGTCAAGATATTGCAGTTTTATGAGGTGTCCGGCCATTAAGTGTTTTTCTGTAACGGAAGCGTACCTCTTTAAAGTTAGCAATAACTGAATCTTTGATTGAAATGAGACCAGAAGTTCTTCTCAAATTTTCTATAATTTTTTGTCAAATCTGAAGTATCGCACTTCTTCTAACAATATTGAAAATAATAGCTTTTTAAAAAAGCTAAAACTTTCAAAGACAACTGAAGCATTAGATCAACGGAAACAATTTTCAGTAAAAATGATCCATGCCTTGACAGAAAAAAAGTTAAACTAAAATAGAAAAGCGAAAAGTGAGGCCCTATTTCGTTATTGCAATATTCGTTTTACTCTTTAACCGCACGTCGATCGACTTTCAAAATAGTAGTTTTTGATTCGTAATTCGCTCTTTTGCTGTCTTTTCTAGCGAAGCGACTTTTCACTTTTACTAAGAACTGCTAAACTAGTGATATCTTGTTGAAGATAGCTGAAGCCTTGAAACTACTGTTCGAAAGATGCTTCCTTTACGACAAAACCAAGAAAACCAAACTTACTAATTGGTTTTATTTTACGCCTTGTTTTTACAGTTGAATGCTGATCTCAGGAAACTGGCTGTGAACATGGTTCCTTTCCCTCGTCTTCACTTCTTCATGCCTGGATTTGCACCCCTCACCAGCAGAGGATCTCAGCAGTACCGTGCACTGACAGTCCCAGAACTCACCCAGCAGATGTTTGATGCCAAGAACATGATGGCTGCCTGTGATCCAAGGCACGGCCGTTACCTGACTGTGGCAGCCATGTTCCGTGGCCGTATGTCCATGAAGGAGGTAGATGAACAGATGCTCAATGTTCAGAACAAGAACAGCTCCTACTTTGTGGAATGGATCCCCAACAATGTGAAGACAGCTGTCTGTGACATCCCGCCGCGTGGACTTAAGATGTCAGCCACTTTTGTTGGTAACAGCACTGCCATCCAGGAGCTTTTCAAGCGCATCAGCGAGCAGTTTACTGCTATGTTCAGGCGAAAGGCTTTCTTGCATTGGTACACTGGTGAGGGCATGGATGAGATGGAATTCACTGAGGTAAGACCTTGTTTATGTTATAAAAGCACGATAAACCTCTAACGCTATTAATGTGAAAATGTGAATGTTTAAGAGGGGGGTACGTTACAGAATTGTAAAAGCGTAACTAAAGCATTACTAATTAGACATGGCGTCTTGATGTATGAGAATTTTAAGTGTTGCGATAACACTTGTTTTTAATTAGTAAACACTACTGTTGCTTACCAATTGTTTTAAGGTCAGGATATTCCGAGCAAACCCAACTTCAGCAAGTATTGCCTCAAACTAACACGATGTCCTTCTTTTTTCCAGGCTGAATCCAACATGAATGATCTTGTTTCTGAGTACCAACAATACCAGGACGCCACAGCTGAAGAGGAAGGCGAGTTTGACGAGGAAGAAGAAGAGGAGGGCGAGGCCGCGTAAAATAGGGAGCAAAGAATAACTCCCATGGAGAGACGATACTATCATAAGTGGAAAGCTTCAGTTCAATATAGCGCTAAAGAAATTGAAATATTATTTAAAACGTGATCTCAAATTACATCTCCAGTATAGTTCTCGTGCTCATTGACGTCTCATGTGAACGTTTAAAGGGGGCAGCTTTCATGTGTAACTAACATTCCACCCTGGAAGAGTATATATACACATATAATACAAGTATTATTGCGTTATTAGCAGCGAATTGCTTTAAGTTGCATGGCACAGCAGTTTTGAATGACCAGGGCTGAATCGTCAGCTTTTGCCAATGAAATCTACTGTCAAGATGAAATTAATTGCTTAATTTTCTCTTGCGAGTTATGTATATATGATATCGATAGTTCTGGCACAGTCATTCAATAGACATTAAAGCGCAATCATTGCATAGTTTGCTGTGATCAAACTTCCTGTAGACAATAAAGTTTGATCTTGGAAGATTTACTAACAAATCTTTGTGTTAACTCCTTAGCTCGTAGTTCTTAATGATGGGAAGTCCGGAGGGTTTACAGTGTAATATCATTTTACATTCAAACAGTTAAACCTCCCCTACGTCCAGCCCTATTGTATGATTGACACCTTTGTTGTTGCGACCACGTTTTCTGGGACTGAAGAAAAGCGCGTCCAGCTATTTTTATTATTTTTTAATCTGAAAACGCAGTTAGTCTGACCACATTTTTGGCCGCTGGTTGGGAAAAAGGAAAATAGCAAAAAAGGAAGCACTTTGTACTTTAGTGATTCAAGCAAAAGACAAAGACTCCGCCACGAATGAGTTGGGAAGCAAATAAGCCTTGCCTGCAAACTTTGCTTCCAGCTCGGGGTTGAGCGCAAAGTGCACGTAAGATTTGGGGAACCAAACGCGTGTATGGCAAGTGCGTGACATATGAATTAGCACCAAAATTGTGTGAGCAGGAAGGGAACGACACAATACTAGGCTAGAAAGCTGAGGGCAAAAAATCCTGAGCGCTTAAAGGGTTAATAGTTCTCATTCTTTAATTAAAAAAAAAATATGAACGAGTGTCCCGCTGACAGGCTACTTCGATAACTAGCCTCGGAAGCAATGTTCCTGTTACTAAGCACTTTGGAATAGAAAAGAAACCATGGGATATATGTGAGTGTAGGCTCTTGATAAGGGTTGATTGCATGAACCCAACTAAGCTTCTTTAAGCCTTGCGTAGAATAAGGGCTTTATCTACACACTTCTTCGAGTTTCCGCGCGAATTCAGATCCTGCGCCCGTCCTTGAGAGAAAAGGCCTGGGGACAAGCTAGACGAAATACAAGTGGACAACGAGTACATTACAACAAGTTGGGAAACAGTTTTCTTAATATGGTTTATTTTGAAAAATTGTCAGCCAATGTTCGTATTTACTAAATACATTACTTGAACTGTTTCAGGTGAGCTTCTTTCATGACAGCTCTAAGACCAGGTTCCTCATTTCGGATGCAACGCGATGTGTGCCAGCCTGATCCGGGCCTTCGTGGGAGGTCGAAAGAAATACGTGAACGTGCGCGAACGAGAAAAGTGATTACGTCAAGAAAGACTAAATTTCGTGGTCTCTCTTCGCCTTTCACGCCGATTTTCCTTCCCTCCTCGTAATCTGAGAGCCTTGAGCAATTTAAGTTGATGCAAAGTTGCCTACTTTCTTTAATAGCAACACTTTGAACTTTTGTAAGCTTTCACTGATCAATCCTTTTCCGCGTCATCTCTTCAAGTGACGACCATAAATTTGTAATTTTGTAGAAAACGAGCCAAATAAAAGCAACCTTTATGTCTTAAAACGAATTCGTCAAGGTAGTGAATTGTGCGCATGTCCGTTCGTCGGACCATCCTCACAGTCCCAGGTCTCCAGAGAATCCTCAAACTCTTCAAGGTCCTTAATTTCAAGGTCATCAAGACTCGTGTCCACTCTTAGATCCTGACACTGTTGATAAGTTGAAATTAAATCCAACATGTCTGACTCTGCCTGTAAGAGATAATAGAAACCAATTCAGTCATGAGTAATCATGTCAGCTCTTTCGGTTGATAAATTCACTGCCATGGTCGTCATCATGTCACAATATTCAGTCTTGTTCACCAAGAATTAACCCCTTCTAACTAGTACTACCTGTAGTTGAAGTGTCCTCAGTACTAAGATTCGCATTGCTATTTTCTCTTCATGTCAATAGTCGATTCTGTTTCCCGCCAGACAAGGACGGGAGCTGCTTGCCCACGAGGGAGTGTCTCTTATATGAGAGAGAAGTACAGCGTTTGAGCCCTTTAAGCCCCATAAATATTGACGAAAATGAAATTTCTCTTTACATTATCACTCTTTTTTCAAACATTCAAGTTATGAGAATAAAGGAATTGATCACCAAGGTTAAGATACCTTGACATGTAGACAAATTCTCCTTACTAGTTTCATAAGAAATGTATGGAGAACAGCAAGGAGAATATGCATTTTTATATCAGGGCTTATAGGCAAACCGGATTTCACGAAGGTGGTCGTTTGAGGGAGATGTTGTGAATGGTCGTCGAGATAGATATAATTCAACTGCACGAGAAATCAATTTACCCGCAACACCCCTCAGAAAGAGTAGGACTATTAGGTTAATTACGGGTGATAAAGATTCCACAATACAAGTCACTTCGCATGCAACGATGACTGAAAATAACCTTACAACGCATCGTAAGCAATCAGGGGAACACGCTGCTTTTAAAACTAATCTGGAACGAAACCAAACCCAATCTTGACCTCGCTTACATATTTTTCCGCACTTGGCACCAAAAACATGTTTTTGTATCGAGCCCTGGTTGCGTCATTACGTTTTTCGCGTTTGTTGTGATTAACCAAGTGAGATTGGCTCTGGTTTTGGTCTTAAGTTGGTTCGCTTTCAGCAAACCTCACCTGTGTAAACTGCATTTCGTCCATTCCTTCTTCAGTGAACCAGTGAAGAAACGCTCTCCTTCGGTACATGACCCTAAACTGGAGGTTAAGTCGTTTGAACAGTTCTTGTATGGCCGTGTTGTTAGCGATAAAAGTGGCCGACATTTTCAGTCCATGAGGAGGCACATTACAAACCGCAACTTTAGCATTATGTGGAATCCATTCGACAAAATGTCCGCAATTCTTGTCTTGAACTTTCGCCATTTGATCCTCGACTTCTTTCATCGACAGTTTTTGACCGCGAAACATGGCAGCATAAGTTAAGTACCTGCCATTTCTAGGATCGCAAGCGATCATAACGTTTTTGGCGTCAAAAATTTGCTGAGTCAGCTCAGGTACTGTCAGAGTACGAAATGTTTGTGACTGTCTACTGGTCAGCGGTGCAAAGCCTGGCATAAAGAAGTGAAGGCGAGGATAGGGAATCATGTTCACTGCTAGTTTGCGCATGTCTGCATTCAACTGCAAAGAAAGTGACAATTTAGTCATTACTAATCGTTCGGGACAAGAAGTGCCTGGAGTAGCCTGCGCGCAGACGTATCCTATTTCCTTTGCTTCACGCCGAAAAAGGGACGTAGCCGAGGAAATAGGAGACGTCTGTGCGCAGGCTATGCTTAGAGTGGCACATGTGCACTTACAGTCATACAATACAGTGCTACTTTCAAGCTTTTGCCTCCAAGAGAGAGACTCAAAATTTGAGCTATGTCATGCGGCCTTAGCTTTGGAGTCTGTGGACGGAATTCTAAGCGTGCCCATCAAATGAAGGTTACTGAGCAGTACTTCTCTGTGGTACTGTTTATTGTGCTGTACAAGGTGGTGCTAACGATTTATCCTTTAGATAAAATCCTCAAGTGTGACCAGTCAAAGGAACGCTACTAAGCAAAACTTAGTAAAAACTTCCATATCACGTAAGGTTCAGGTGATGGTCGTTCACATAGTTGTGCAGTAGCGCGCCACAAAAAATTCTCCTCTTGATACACGGATAATTATTCTGTTTACGACGTAAACATCTCCAGCAATTTCAAATTTCACGTCCTCACTCCCCAATTCTCCCCAAACATGGCAAATTACGGCTTAGGAAGGTACTCTTTACGGTCTTTTACCACCTTCAAATACATATTTTTAGCGGTACCTTCTTTTGAACTGGCGCACACTTTGGAGTGAATCGTTTATTTATAATATGTTCCAACTCACCTGGCCTGGGAACCGTAGACAAGTGGTAACACCACTCATAGTGGTCGATATAATATGATTCAAATCCGAATACGTTGTGGTATCAAGTCTTAGTGTTCTAAAGCAAATATCATACAGAGCTTCATTGTCGAATGAGAACACTTCATCAGTGGTCTCGATCAACTGATGAACAGCCAACGTGGCGTTATATGGTTCAATAACAATCTCGGAGACTTTCGGTGACGGAAACACGCTGACGGCGCTCAGGATCCGATCAGGATACTCCTCTTGTAAGTGATACAGTACCAAACTCCCGAGCCCAGAACCCGTGCCACCGCCAAGGGAATGCGCGACCTGGAATCCCTGGATCGAGTCGCAGGCCTCTGCTTCTTTTCTAACCGCATCTAGCACCTCCTCGAGTAGATTACACCCGTTTGTGTAAAACCCTTTGGCCCAGTTGTTTCCTGCGCCGCTTTCACCTAGTTAGGGAAAAAAAGGAAAGACTAGCTTAAGAAGTTCACTTGCCCAAAGCTAGTCAGTTGTACTGTAACCCGGCTATAGGAATAAATGACGACCATCGCTTGATATTTTTAACTGCGGTGGTCGTCATCTATTCTTATTTCACCCGCAGTTCACATACAATAAATGATTATTTCATAGATTCAATGTCATTTGTAACCGTCTACGTTACGAGCCCTGGCCGTCCATTGCCAATGCTACGATAAAAAAGCAATGCTGATTCAACGGTAGGGAAACTGTATATTTACCAATATTTCAAAAGGCACAGCCAATGCTGCAGGTTTTTGCTTCGTGTCCTAATTAGTTAGGATTAGATGTGTGCTTTGGTGCGTGCGAGAAAAAGAAGAGCCTATTGCGTCACAAAAAGACTCCAAATTTTCCCGTTTCCTTCCTTTTGCGTGCGTTACTTCACTTTCTCCCTTTCCTCGCCGTGTCAAAGTCACCATTGAAACTGATTTGGACCTTGTCTCAGCTGCTAGTAACATATCTATCCAATTCGTACAACCTCAGCAGAGAACTAGTGCTCAGATAAGCCCCATTTATATCCTAAATTAATCCTTCTAGACATCTTTTGGGAACATATCATAGCTTCAGGACAAATCTAAACTCTAGACAGATCTAGAAGAAGTCAGTTTCCCTGCTACTGCCCTCATACGGGCTATTTCATGTGCAAAGAGGCTTGGCCTGTATGCGGGCGGATTAATCATGTTTAGTCATGGGCAATACGGCGTCAAACAAACATTGCTTAATTTGATGGAACAGACCACTCAATTAGAATCATTTATCTTGCTTTGTTATAGGGATTACAGCCACAAGACACGGTGGGCCGCATTTTATGCTCAAGTAGAGACGAATTCTAAAATCCAGTATAGTATATTCATGCATGACGACTTTACGTTTTGATAAGGAAAGGATATGAACGCAACAAGTTATTTTTTCCGAAACATAGTTTTCCCTTGCACTTAATCTGGTTCAGAAAAGCAATAAGAAACAACGTTGAATCTTGTCGTGGGTTTAAACTTTTGAGGTTCTGACTGAAATCCTACTGTGAACATTAAAATAAAAGCTATCGAGCAAAACACTGATGTGGTGTGGTCCTTCTTTTTTATTTGAATGCCTGCCAATTTTCTGCTTTGTCACTGTAGGAGATAGATAAAGCTCAGTTGAACCATCTAGCACAAACTAGAATGTTCTTGTACGTCCAAAACACGGTGTGCCAAGCAAAATGCAAATTATTGACGCACTTGGCAGGATTCTGACAGCTGAACAAAGGTAGTCACTCTATTGAAGAACCTCAGTATAGCGCTATTGAACTAAATAACATTTCTGTTTACTTTGCTTTGCCAATAAAATTGAGCTTATGAGGAAGATAACAGCAAATGTTTACACAGCAATTTCGCCCGAAGCATACTCGTTTGAAAGATGTGGGAAGGGAAAATTGCAGTCATTAAATCATGCATTAATTTATCAAAAACAGACTTTATACTTTCAGAATATTGTCATTGAATGTTTGCTGAGTGTGCGTCATCCAGGAAAATAAATAGTCTAAGGTGCAAATATTGCACTTCAAAAATCAAGCAATAAAACAAAAAGGTAATCTAAAGAAAAGCAACAATTTTATAACCGTCCATGAAAGACTACTCACTGATAAATATTTTTTAGGAGTTTTATCTGAAAGATAACAAACAGTTCAGTTTAACGAATGTCTAAACATTCTGAACTACGACGAGTCCAATACACTCCAAACAGCTCATAAGAGATTTAGACGTCGCTAGAAAGTGCCCTCGCTATATAAAATAAATAGCAATATTTTAAAGGTGTCAGCACTATGAATTTATATGGCTTAATAAAACAGGAAGACTTACCGAATCGAACCAGGATTCTTGAAGGATGAGCAATCTCTTTGACAAACTCTTTGGCTAATTACATAACCTATTTAAATAACGCTTTAAGGTATACTTCAGACTTACCAAAAATAAAATTATCGGGACGGAAGACTTTTCCATACGGCGCAGAGCGAAGCGAATCCATGATGCCCGACTCCAGGTCGACGAGAACAGAACGCGGAACATATCTGCTGCCTGCAAGTAAAAACATTCGAACCGCAAATTAAGCACATTTTTATTACAAGCTCGACAGCGCTTATCACAGTGAGAATTCAACTACGATAAGGCGAATTAATGAGAGCTCCCAGCTAAAAATAACCATTACTGTTCTAGTATTTCTCACCGGCGCCCTCGGCAAAATAAACATCTATTTTCTCCAGTTGTTTGTTCCAGCTTCCATTATAGTGTCCCTCCTCGTCTATGCCATGTTCCGCGCAAACAATTTCCCAGAACTAGCACAACAAGAGCGAAGATTCATAATTACGGTTACGACGTGTAAATTAAACGACAGACAAAAGAAAGAACACCAATAGTATTTTCGTAGCTACACGCAAGTGGTGAATTAAGTGACAGAATGGCGAAACACCTTGTAGCCAATTTGGTTTCCGCACTGTCCAACTTGGACATTTATAATTTCCCGCATCACATTGGCGAAGGGGTAAAGCGGTTCGCTGGTCCGAACCCACAACCTGGGCTCATTTCGTTTGCGGCAAACGGCTCGTTATCTACTCTGTTCGACCAGGGTATTGATAAATCTGCGTCTCGAATAAAACATCAATAATTCATGGTTTCACAGTGGATCCTTTCAAGAGCCGTGCGTGAACCAAAACAGGAACCAGAAACCGGTAGGTTTGTTGAAGTTTTCAAAAACCTCGTTTTCGCGCTAAAAACGCTTCCGGCCGGTTGTTAACACCTTGCAGTGGCTTTCCATTTCACCATTTGACCCAAATTATGTATATGTTAATTTTGTGACATTTATATTTTTTGGAATTAAGATTTGCCAGTCCGAAAAGGTTTCTATTTTTAAGAGGGGTTCTTAAAACCCGGAAAGAAATTCATATACTTCCATCAACCATTCTTCTGTAGGTGTAAACACTGAAGACTGTTTGCAGATCTTTCCTTTCCTCAGTGAGGAAACCTCTCCCGCCCGAGGGAAGACGAAAGACCTTAGGCCGAAGTTGAGAATATAGAGTGTGAAACACACACCCGGTGACGCTTCCTGAAATCCCACCTAGGGAAAACTGGGGGAGGAGGGCGGGAGCTTACCCTCTTCTCCACACTTTTTCTTTTCGTCACCTTTATAATTCACAGAAAGCTTGGTCACAGGCTACTGGTTTCGGACTACGGTTACAATTTTAGATGAAAAGCTCGCACGATTTCGTCAAACTTTATTTCTGAGACGAATTTTCCATCAAAGACGGATAACTCGTCTTCAGACTAGTTTCGTTTCCTCACTAGGGGGAATATCTCTTCGGACGGGTCATGGCGCAGGAGAGAATTTAGATGCGTTTACTCGTCTCCACTGTGAGAACGGGAATTCCTCACAGCCGCCTCCTGGGTTTAAGGAAGGATGGTTACATTCTGGCGAAATAGTGCAACGCATTACATTAAGTTATGCTGCTAAGATTTACCCTTCACCTCTAATGATTTATCAGTTGCCGTGAGCCCGACATCCATTTAAACAGTTTATTAGCCCTGCCCCGGATAACCCGTCCCACCTGCCGTCTGAAAAAGAAGTAAAATTTTGAGTAGCCTGAAAGCAGAGTCCATTGTAGAAGCGATGAGTGCTTTAGATTATACAGGGTTCAATTCTATCTGTTACCATCCCCCCCCCTCGGGCGCACCCCCGGGGATTTGCCATTTTTTTCTTTCTTGGCGGTCTGTTCCCCACCCCCGGGCAGGCAGAAAGAGACAATTCCCCACCCCCGGGACTCCTCATCGACCACAAATACGTTGTTTTGTGTTCAAAATATAGATAACCATATTGATTTCCGTACAATAGCAAAACCAGACGTTTTGACAAGAACTTAAACGCTTTTCTAGAGTATACTGAACGAAGGATACTACATGAATAGTATAAAAAAACATGAACACTACACTGAAAAAGAAAACTGAAGAAAAAAACTCTAACCGCACTGAATACGGTCAGAGGTCCGGTGAACAAATAGATGGCAACATTTTAAAGGAGTTTTTCTTAGCTTGTTTCACAAGAACACTGCGGGCTGGACTGAGATCTCCGTTTGATATAAAGCCGTGCATCTGTTTTTATATAAAGTCTATTTAAGTAATCTTATTATATGTATAAATACGCTGAAGAAATATTTCTAGGTTTGTGACGAACGTCATCCATTCGAATACGCATCAAACTCACATTCGTTTAACAATTTATAATAAACGTGCCTTCGAATACAGATTTTAATTTTGAGAGGTTATTCTTCTCCAACCAGTCTGCGACAAATTCTAGAGATTTTCCCTGAAAACAGGCAGTCTTCTCTACGCGTTCCGGCACCATTGTGTCAACTGGGAAGTGAGGTGCTTCACAAGAAAATTTCGATTTGCCCCGTCCCCCTACCCCCGGGACAAGACCGCTTCAAACAATTCCCCACCCCCGAGCACGAAGGGCTGGACTTGTCCCGGGGGTTGCCCGGGGGGGATGGTAACAGGTAAAATTGAACCATGCATTACACGAAAGCGATACAGTTTGAACTCTGGCGTTCTGCGTGTGCGTTTGATTTTACCACAATTTGCAGTTCCAAGGTCGTAAAATATGGAAAAGGAAATAATTAAATTTGTGGTACCTGAATTTGAAGTTTGCCCGACATGTTTTGACCAAGTGACTGAATCCGAACATCAGGCAAAAAAATGCAACTGCGGAAAAATCTAGCGACAGACGCGTAATAGAAAATGATGGTTTGTAAGTAATATCATACACTGCCTACATTTGACGAAAAAAGACCATAGTAATTGAAAAATTGCAGCTAAAGCCGCAGCTACACGAGCGACTTTTTGCTTGCGATGGTGATGCGATTTTTTTTAATTGTCGCGTCACCGGCGGCGGCTACACTGAGCGACAAAGTCCGTGATTTTGTCGCAAGAAATTCAACTCATTGAAGTTTTCGCGATTTTTTTCAGCTATCGCATCACCCGTGCGAGGGTGGCTACACATGCGATTTTTGCCGCGTGCTGGCGACGTGGCAATTTTAAAAAAAGTCGCATCACCATCGCAAGCAAAAAAATCACTCGTGTAGCCGCGGCTTAAGTTAAGGACGGTGCCTCCTTTTGTTACTGCGCATACTTTCTGCGCATCTCGGGATATTCGGGTTTCTTAAGGAATTTGCCCCCTAATACAACAATATTTTTGCGCGGGCTATGACTATGTGGAAAAAGCAGATCTTAGCAAGGGCTATCAGAATGCAAAAAGAAAATTGGGGGTAACCACGCATTTTTCAGAGTTAATTGAACTTAAATTTGGAAAGAAAGTGCCATACATTCTTTGTATTTTAACCCTTTTTTAGAATTATGGTTGCTTAATTATCTCTGAAAAATGCGTGGTTACCCACATTTTTCTTTTTGGATTCCAATAACTTTTGCTAAGATCTACTCTTTCCTCACAGTGACATGTGAGGACAAGATAAAGCCTTTTAGTCAAGTCAGGTTTTATTAAACTTCTGTGAGATTAAAATCTTTAATACAGCTTTCAGAAAGATAAGCGTTCAACAACAAGACTGGAGAACTCTATGCCGCTTCACCCTCCTCTTCTTCCTCGTCAAACTCGCCTTCCTCTTCAGCTGTGGCGTCCTGGTATTGTTGGTACTCAGATACAAGATCGTTCATGTTGGATTCAGCCTGGAAAAAAGAAGGACATCGTGTTAGTTTAAGGTACATCAAACTAAACGTAAAGGGAAAAATTTGATAACCATAATTACTATGACCACAGCTTTATAAAGGCGGAGTAACTTGTTACGCAGCAATTTTGCGTTGCAAGTTGTGGCCTGATGTTACACGTCAAAGTGATTACCACCAGCACGAGCAAGAAATTTTCATGTTGCAGAAGCCGAGATAGACGTTGTTTCTATCTTTTTGCAACATAAACATTTGTTGCACTCGTAGGTGGCGCCACATGCAACAAATAACCTCAACTGGCACGCAAATGTTTGCTGTATAATTTGGCCTTTAATTTTGTTTTTGTAGACCGACCAGGGCACCAACTTCGATGAGTACTACATCTAATCTCGGAGAATTCTTTTAACCGCCCGTCATAAGGTATCTACATGGCGATTGGTCTCACATATAGTTTTCTGATGGTTTAACGTTATGAACAGCGCCTTACCTCAGTAAATTCCATCTCATCCATGCCCTCTCCAGTGTACCAATGCAAGAAAGCCTTTCGCCTGAACATAGCAGTGAACTGCTCGCTGATGCGCTTGAACAGCTCCTGAATGGCAGTGCTGTTACCAACAAAGGTTGCAGACATCTTCAGACCACGGGGTGGGATGTCACAAACAGCTGTCTTCACATTGTTGGGGATCCATTCCACAAAGTAGGAACTGTTCTTGTTCTGAACATTGAGCATCTGTTCATCAACCTCTTTCATGGACATACGGCCACGGAACATGGCTGCCACAGTCAGGTAACGGCCGTGCCTTGGATCACAGGCAGCCATCATATTCTTGGCATCAAACATCTGCTGGGTGAGTTCTGGGACTGTCAGTGCACGGTACTGCTGGGATCCTCTGCTGGTGAGGGGTGCAAATCCAGGCATGAAGAAGTGAAGACGAGGGAAAGGAACCATGTTCACAGCCAGTTTTCTGAGATCAGCATTCAACTAAAGGAAAAAAAGTTCAAGGCCATCTTTCAAAAGGCTAACGTTACGTATCTTTCCAAACAAAGGTAATGAAACGTGCAATTTTCCCTGGATGAGATACTAGTGTATCAAAGATGTGCCACCTTCTCACGCATTTCGTTAGAATTCGTTAAACTTAGCCAGTCTGAGTGGAGAGGTATTATGAGGTAAAGTGCTTTGCAATTTTTGTTCAACACTGACAAAGTGACAGCAAAAACCAGGTTCTAAAAATGACGTTCAAGACGAAAGTCTAATAAAACTCTACTGAAAATGGATTCCGTTTAGTTTAACTTACCTGGCCAGGAAATCTGAGACAAGTCGTGACACCGCTCATTGTGGCTGACACAAGATGGTTCAAGTCTCCATAAGTTGGTGTGGTGAGCTTCAGAGTTCTGAAGCAGATGTCGTACAAAGCTTCATTGTCGATGCAGTACGTTTCATCGGTATTCTCAACCAACTGATGGACTGACAGTGTAGCGTTGTAAGGCTCCACAACGGTGTCCGATACTTTTGGTGATGGTACGACGCTGAATGTGTTCATAATTCTGTCGGGATATTCTTCTCTTATTTTAGAAATAAGAAGCGTTCCCATCCCAGAACCGGTTCCACCACCCAAGGAATGCGTGAGCTGAAAACCTTGAAGACAATCACAGCTTTCGGCCTCTTTACGAACGACATCAAGAACAGAATCTACCAATTCGGCTCCTTCTGTGTAATGTCCTTTGGCCCAGTTGTTTCCAGCACCACTCTGACCTGATGAAAATGATTAACGGAGACATTTTAGAAATTTATCTACTTCCAATACTGCCAATCATTGTAAGTTAAAATATGCATCGTAAATGACCATACCATAGAGAAAAAATGCGCAGAATTGATCGCACAGAGGGCATATTACTTATACAAAGGTGGAGTGCGACACTTAATTCACTTGAGGTTTTTCTGAACATAGTTATTTAACAATGTTTGTATACTTTCCTACTGCAGCTCTCTCTTGTCTCGAAATCAGGATATAGCTCATTGAAGAAATTAAAAAGGCCACCCAGATAACCTTAACCATAAATGATAATCTCAAAGCTACTTTTTACATGAATATTTCGCGGGAAGTCCTTACGTGAATAAAAGCTGTCCCTCAAACAAATCTATTTCCTGCCCACCCCTACCCTTTACCATTAAAGGCACCTTAAAAAAGAAAAAAACAAAACAAAACAAACAACAAACAAACAAACAAACAAAAAACAAAACCAAAAAACAACAACAACAAAATCAGTTGCCCCTGAGGCATTGTAAAATTTACCTCAAATGATGGCGTCCCTTTTGGAGCGCAAAAAATAATAATCGCTCGTGGTTTAATACCATCCGAGGAAATACGGCAATTCTGCATTTTGGAAGGGCTTACTTCTTACATGTAAGAAGTAAGCCCGAGCGACTTTTTTCTGCCCCAATACAAGTACATTAGTCAATTTCAACCGTGTGTCTTCCCCTATCCTCCCCCACCCCTAGACATACGAGGGGCAATATCTCATATTGTGCCTCCCGGGATCGGGCATTAGTCTACCTTAGGGCATTGATAGCTGCGTGTTTACTCACCAAAGAAGAGCATTTGTGAACTACTGGCTGTAAAGGAGAAGATGGCAGACGCAGCATTGTTCTAGAGACCAATAAAGGGTGTCTAGAACAATGCTGGGAAGTAGTACCTTTTAGTGGGTTTGAACATCTACGGAATTTTACGGAATTTTACCCTACGGAATTTTTTTTCAAAGGTGCTGCCAAAAAATGAACCCTTCGGATTTTTTTCTTCAAAGGGTACCGGCAAAACTTTGAGGGGTTGGAATCCTGCCATCCTTAGCGGGGGTGGGGGGAGGGTGCGGATAAAAAATGGAACGACCCTTGACGTAATGCAGGTATCAATGTTTAGACGGAGGCGGGGGGGGGGGGGGGGGGGGTACGGGCAAAGGTGCGGCATTTGAACCACTTCTGCTGTCCCCTCTCTGGGGAATTTGACTTCAAATGTCAAAGATTGATACGTGTGTAACGATGGCTTGTAATTATTATATTTCTAAATTGTAATAGTGCTACAACGGTCCATTTCGTACTCAGTATGATGAAAAGGTTGTTTGAAGAATATTGTAATTCAATCTTGGTTAAACAAAAGCTGGATTTTCAGCCTTTTTAAATCGTTGAAAACAGCTCAGATCACTTAGTACCAGCACAGATAATTGAAGCTCAATTAATAATGAATGCAAGATCCTCTCAACACTTTTTCCGTTACCGGGAAACAATCTACAACTCTCAGGGATTGTTCTTTTCCCTTGCCTTTATCCAACTTCAATCTTCGTCAATCTACCATCGATAACAAGAATTAGAAAAGTTCATTTCAAATTACTTCAGTACTTTTAGTACATGTCATTACACGGTTTTGTTATCCCCAGGTGTGAATATTTTATCAAATTTGAACTTTTTTCCAGCCCCAAGGGTCGGGAATTTGACCAAAAAATTGCAAAAAAATTCAAATGCCGCACCTCTGCCCGTACCCCCCCCCCCCTCTCCGTCTTAACATTGATATGTGCATAACCAGTCAGGTAAAGATGGCGTCAACACATTTTCAGGAAGACCGGTATTTAGCTAAACTAGACATCTTTACCGTCTTTATCGCCATCTCCCAATATAAAATCCTGAGAGCAACACTTCAAACCAGCAAAAATAGAGCAGGCTTAAACGCTGCGGTCACGGGCGGGCAACAACCTGTCACTTGAGCTTATCAATTTTTCATTTTCTTCAAGCTGTTCCACTTCAAGTATTTAGGTAGTTAGATGATTGTCAACAAATCGGATTATTACTCACCGAATACAAAATTGTCGGGTCGAAAAATCTGTCCAAATGGCCCCGATCGAACTGAATCCATTGTGCCGGGCTCCAAATCGACAAGAACAGCTCTGGGTACATATTTCCCGCCTAAAATTTGCAAAGGCAAACAAACCACCATTAACGTTTTGGACTTGACAGAAACTGGGAAAACTCTTAAAAAACCAAGAAAGGTTGTTTTTCTTGTTCAAGAGGAAAGAAAATTACCTGTGGCTTCGTTATAATAGACGTTTATTCTTTCCAACTGGAGATCGGAATCTCCGTGATAAGTCCCTGTTGGATCGATGCCATGCTCGTCAGAGATAACCTCCCAGAACTGAAATGAATGAAACACATTTTGTGAGCGCGTTTTACAAAAGCATTGCACTCAGTTAAATTTAATGACTTCTAACCTTCGCACCAATTTGGTTGCCACATTGGCCGGCTTGGAGATGGACAATTTCACGCATCTTTTCTTCTTTTTCTCAGCAAGAAAGTTCGCCTTCAACTGTCGTAGCGTGCTTGCTGTTGATTTGATTTTACCGAACACGTCAACCCATTGTGGCGTTTGTGTTACCATGACGATGTCAAATAAACAACCAATCACTTCACAGCGCGCGAAAAGTACCGGGAACTACCGGAAACGGAAAGAACTATTTGCAATTTTCTTTTTTGCTCCGATTATTTTCCCAGTTTTTCTTGTGACAGAACTGATTATAACTGATGATTGAATTTGTAGAGGCAAGTGGTTTCTTCACATTACATAAGCACTAAAACGGGTGACAGGCTTTGATTTTCGTCTTTTAACACTGGCTGCCTTTGAACAACACGCGGTTCACGCAATACGCGAGTTCTCGGGCCAAGAATAAATGACTCTGCCCGAAGATACCCGAAGAAGTAAACGGTTTATATTCAGTACCTCCAACGGGCAATCTGTGACTCTAATCTGATACCGGACTAAATGTTTACTACCCCACTTCTGCAAATAAGGAAACTGCAGTTGTACGAACCGTAATGCACTCCTGATTTTATTAATTAAGGCTAGGTACTAATACGGTGCAGACTTTTTCGGGTTTACACGGTTGTTTACACGACAAGCTGAAAGCATCCCAAGCCTCATGGTCCGTTTACACGTGAGTTTTCATCCCAGAAGAGTTCGTCTCGGCTCTCACGTAAACGGGCCCTAATCACGGCCACCAAAAGGCTTTTCCACTTAGAAAACCATTCTCCTGAGGTAATTTTCTTCGACAAAGTTTGTTTGACAAATCAGATTTGCTTGTACTTGTAAGGATATAAAGACAAGTTTTCTTGTAAATGTACCGGAATACTTTCTGAGCCATGGAGAAAGAAGCACCCGAAGAAGGAAAGCTGAAAAGCAGTATAACTTTAAGGGAAGTGGGGAAACTGATGAACGCCTTTCCCGAAGCAAGGGACGCAAAACGTGGCCAAATTTCCTGCCAACTCTCTCAGAATTGCCAAATTTACTTTGACAGGAAAATTTAAAAATACTTATCAAGAAAAAACTGGCACGTCAGTTTTTTCATGTGATCAAAAACGTGTAGAAAAAATCTGGCCAATTTTCCCATCTACAGCAGGACCCCTCCGCCCCCAGCCCCCCGAAAACAAACAAAACAAAACAAAAAGAACGCTCAACCCCCCCCCCCCAAAAACAAAAACAAAAAAACAGTCCCTCCTCACTGCGACACTGAGTAAAGAAGGCTCGTTCCCAGTCCTAATCAAGGGTAATGTCACTTAATCGAGCACATATTGAATCTTGGCAAAAGAGAACGACTGGGAATGAGTATAAACATATTTAGGCCACTTAGCCTCTTTCTCAGGAGTCAAAATATCACAACTTTTATTATAAGAGAACCATCGCTGTAATCAGGGGTCTTGAGGCCTAGTTACATCAATAACCCGCGGAAGTTTTGTAAGCCAGTTTTTACTGGATGCAGACAAGCTTGTATATATGCTTGGTGTTGTCTGGGGAAAAGGGAAAAACTGGTAGCAGGGACTTTTAAGCAAACAAGAGCACACAAAATTACGACCAAAATTGCAGGAACCTGTTGCTTTTTATTCACTTATTTGCTTGACTACAGTTACAAAGATAGGTCTACAATTTACTACCAAGTTGATACAGATTAGATTTTACTTGACAGAAAACAAGAACATCTATCAATTCCTATCCCGGACATTGCTCCGCTAGCAATTGTTCCACTATAGGAGCGGATAAAGTTCCAAATGCAGGGCTGAAATTATGTGATACACAACTGCTTTGATAACCTGTTTTCAACAGGATAAGAGTTCCAGTTTTACTTAGAAATTAAAAGATCAAACAGATTTTCCTGTAGCTTCTTCATTTCTGGTCGACACATCCTTTAAGCAGCCTCGCCCTCCTCCTCTTCTTCCTCGTCAAACTCTCCTTCCTCTTCAGCTGTGGCGTCCTGGTATTGCTGGTACTCAGACACAAGATCATTCATGTTGGATTCAGCCTAAAAAAAACAAAGGAAAACAATTAATTGAGAAACCCCATGTTTGAGGAGAAACTTTTTCAGAACATCCCACTTACAGCACAATTGTGAAGAACTGATTGTTTCAAAAATTTCAGACTGAAAAACAGGGGACCCTGCCCTGAATCTGCCACTGCAGCATTCTTATATATAAGTTGGGATTGTGATAGTGATGGTCAGAATCATGGTAGTGATTGTAAGATTGAGATGGTGATTGTAAGTTTCGTATGGAGAAGGTTCAATAAAGTTGTGCACAAAAAAAAAAAAAAAGAAAAAAGTTGGGTATAACATTTTTAAAAAAAAGAGAAAGTGGTTTACCTCAGTAAATTCCATCTCATCCATGCCCTCACCAGTGTACCAATGCAAGAAAGCCTTTCGCCTGAACATAGCAGTGAACTGCTCACTGATGCGCTTGAACAGCTCCTGGATGGCAGTGCTGTTACCAACAAAAGTGGAGGCCATCTTCAAACCACGGGGCGGGATGTCACAGACAGCTGTCTTCACATTGTTGGGGATCCATTCCACAAAGTAGGAACTGTTCTTGTTCTGAACATTGAGCATCTGTTCATCAACCTCCTTCATGGACATACGGCCACGGAACATGGCTGCCACAGTCAGGTAACGGCCGTGCCTTGGATCACAGGCGGCCATCATGTTCTTGGCATCAAACATCTGCTGGGTGAGTTCTGGGACTGTCAGTGCACGGTACTGCTGGGATCCTCTACTGGTAAGGGGTGCAAATCCAGGCATGAAGAAGTGAAGACGAGGGAAAGGAACCATGTTCACGGCCAGTTTCCTGAGATCAGCATTCAACTGTAAAAGCAAAAAAGACAAAAATGATCATATTTGTTCTACTTAGTCTGGCGTCAGGGGTTGCTATGCCAGCTCATATAAGTAACTTATCAATATTCTTTTATTGCTGTATAATCTGTAATGCAAACCAAATGCGATTATCAAGGTAGATCTTGTTTGGGTTTGGAATACGCAAAACTGAACAATATGGCTAAAAGCAATTTCTAGCCACATGGCCTACTCTAGTCTGCAGGTTTTATTCCACTTCTGTTGTTACTTATTTTACAGGAGGCCATTTTGGAGGAACTAAGCTAGAGTTACAATTGAAACCGTTGTCATGCAAACCAAGTGTTTACGGCAAAGTTTTTCCAGCATCACTTGCTGGGCATTGCTGTTTTCTTCAGAAGTTTTTCGATTTCCCACTTTTAATCTCAAATCAAATAGGCTTTGTCTTAACAATAAAGCGTTACTTCATTTCGTTACTATCTTTAAAAAGCTGATCAATAATTAAAAGTATTCTTCTGAATACTGGATGACGCGAAGTTGAATAGCCTCCTTAATCTCCTATTCACGGCAACCGCTAAATTATTCTAAAAGATTGGCACCACAAGCCCGTTGCCAACGTAAGAATAAAGTTAAAACTTCGAGGAAATCCGACATCTTGCCCTTGACATGATATTTATCTCGCTGCTTACCCAAGGCAGTCAAACGCTCGACATTTTTTCTCGCTATTTTTTTCGACTCTCATCCGATTAGCAGCTGTCTGTCTGAGGAGTGTATTAAATATCACCCGGTGAATGTTTAAAAATTTGTTTCTGTAGTCGCCATAAAGAAATCAAGATTTGACCAGCTCATCAATCTTGTTTCGCTCAGGTTTTAGAGACCCGTCTATTTCAGTTCTGAATATATTGTCCGCCTCCCTAAATAAAGACTGTGCAATGAATTTTGCCGCGTGGTAAACTACACGAAATAAAACCACGACTGAGGATTATATTCGGAGATGTAATTATCGCCTCTTGGCGAGAACTTCTTTTAATCCGACGGTAAAAAAGTTCCCTAAAATCCCGTTTTTTGCATCAACGTTGCACTCGCTTCGAGATCACTTGAAGTTACGAATTTCTCATTATAGCACGCAATTTCAAAATACAAGTCGACGGTTGACAACTTAGTTTAGGCGCACTTTGATAACTGCCACGTTCTGTTGCCCTACCTTCGCTTCAATTTCGATTTGCTACCGTTTTCCTAGAAAGCTGACTATTATTACCTGTCCGGGAAAACGAAGGCAAGTGGTGACACCGCTCATTGTGGCTGACACAAGGTGGTTCAAGTCTCCATATGTTGGAGTGGTGAGCTTCAGAGTTCTGAAGCAGATGTCGTACAGAGCTTCATTGTCGATGCAGTACGTTTCATCGGTATTCTCAACCAACTGATGGACTGACAGTGTAGCGTTGTAAGGCTCCACAACGGTGTCCGATACTTTTGGTGATGGTACGACGCTGAATGTGTTCATAATTCTGTCGGGGTATTCTTCCCTAATCTTCGAAATGAGAAGCGTTCCCATTCCAGAGCCGGTTCCGCCGCCCAACGAGTGTGTGAGCTGAAAGCCTTGAAGACAATCGCAGCCCTCTGCTTCTTTGCGAACAACATCGAGTACAGAATCTACCAATTCGGCTCCTTCTGTGTAATGTCCTTTTGCCCAGTTGTTTCCAGCACCGCTTTGACCTAGAGTGAAACGTGGCGGTATGTGTTAATTCTTTATGCAGATATTTTTGGGTGTTGCTAGTTTCAACACATTATAATTTTTCTTCTACTCACCGAAGACGAAGTTGTCGGGTCTGAAGATTTGTCCAAAAGGACCGGATCGGACTGAATCCATTGTGCCGGGTTCCAAATCGACAAGAACAGCTCTGGGTACATATTTTCCACCTAAAAAATTCGCCGAGTCGGCAAGTATAGGTAAGCGACAATTGTAACGTTAAAATGGAAAATGCAACTCCCGACACCAGAAGAGCAACAAAATCAAAATGTTTTAAGTTTAAACGCCTCACAGGGCAGTTACCTGTAGCTTCATTGTAGTAGACGTTGATTCTTTCTAACTGGAGGTCGGAATCTCCGTGGTATGTGCCAGTTGGATCGATGCCGTGCTCGTCGGAAATTACTTCCCAAAACTGAAACGTGAAGGTTAGTTAGGTTACGAAATGTGAGCGTTTTCGAACGAAAAATAGAAAATTTCTGCCATTCACATGCACCATACCTTAGCGCCGATCTGGTTACCGCACTGTCCGGCTTGAAGATGAACGATTTCACGCATTTTGATAAATATTTAGCGAACGAAAGTTCTACTTTCCTTGTCTCTTGAGTTTGCAAAATGGTCGCTCGCGGTGAATTGGCGCGGTTTATATCCAACGGATAATTTATGCGAGAACCTCGTGCGAACAATAGCCGTATTTCCTTTTACGGTATGCCCGATGACGTCATAGAGCGCAAAGTATTCTATTTTGTTGACTGTTTATTGGTGGTTATTGGTGATGAATAGGATAATCGGACACCTGACAACTTTTGTGTAAAGGACAAAGCCTCAGGCCCGGTTCAAACGTCCAACTTTACATGTGCCGAACCTAATTGCTATTTGGGTCGACCTTAATAATTAAGTTCGACAGTTGATTCAGACGTCGACCTTAATCAGTCGAACTTAATTCTCCAAAACAGCGGTAAACAATCATCAGTTGTGCAATATCAGGTCTCATAAAGCATAGGAATACAATTAACAGGAAAAAAAAGCTTTCTTTTATTATAGTTGTAATATTTAGACATTACGGTTTAAGAATTCGTTCGCCAAATTTGGGATAAATACAGTTTTTTATCGTTTTTGTTATATTCTGTTATTTCAGAATAGCTATCCACAAAAAATAACAAGCGAAAACAATTCGACTTTGATGCAGTCTGTTATAAGTAATGATTCTTGTCGATAGCGCGTTTACAATTTGCACGGCTCAGTTCTCTTTTTAATCAGATGCAAGAACGTTGAATGCATGACTGATCACGGTTTAATAATTAAGCCGCGGCTACACGAGCGATTTTTTGCTTGCGATGGTGATGCGATTTTTTGGAAATTGTCGCGTCGCCAGCGCGCGGCGAAAATCGCCTGTGTAGCCACCCTCTGACGAAGTCCGTGATTTTGTCTCAAAAATTCAACTCATTGAATTTCTCGCGATTTTTTTCTGCGATTTTTTCATCTGTCGCATCACCTGTGCGAGAGTGGCTACACATGCGATTTTCTCCGCGCGCTGGTGACGCGACAATTTTCAAAAAAATCGCATCACCATCGCAAGCAAAAAATCGCTCGTGTAGCCGCTCGTGTTGACTAGTCATGGTTATCGGTTTTAAGCCAATCGCTAGCGCTGTTATATTCAGAAATACATTAACGTAATTCATGCATTAGGTTCGGCACATGTGAAGTTCGACGTCTGAATCAAAGTCGAACTTTTGCCGTTCTATTCGACTTGCCCAGTCGAATAGAACGGCAGGATCGACCCAAATACAAATTTGTCGAACCTAATCGATTCATACGTCGAACTTCACATGTGCCGAACCTAACTATTAGGTTCGGCACATGTAAAGTTCGACGTTTGAACCGGGCCTCAGTAACACAGCCAATGAACATAGCGGCCATGACATGTGATGTCTTTCAAAAACAAAATGCAAATTTCAACGTAGTTGCAAGTCGCGTTCATTTATGACATCTTGCAAAACAAACCGTCAAACGAAATATTTTGGCTACGTAGCACGTTGTCTTTAAATTTATTCACAAAAATCTAATAGGATAGTTTACAAAATTTTATATTGATACAGCTTCGAGACAGTCATTTCCGCTTTCAGTGATTTATTTAATCTCGAAACATCTTTACGAAAAACTTGGCAACCGAAGACACCAAACGGCGCGCCCTATCAAACTCGCACCAGTCCCCTGCCAATTTGACTGACGTGACCGCTCATTTCAGAGACATCGAGAGCAAAAAGAGCGCGAAAAAATATAGTGAAAAGATATTTTGGGAAATAAAAAATCCGCTAAACTTTAACTTCCGTGGTAAAGTAGTTTTGATATTTGACTGTGTTGGACAGGAAAAAATATAGTCCGTGCTTGAACGATGGTCCCCCAACCTCGTCCCCAGGGCCTTCTCCTCGTTCAAAATGGAGGTCGGAGAAACCCCTGGCCAAGGCTGCCAAAATGGCTCCAAAAATTCGTTAAAATTTTCTCACGTAAACACTTTGAAATGTGTTCGCTCCGTTTGAATAACAGTTTCAGATTGCAAAAAGACAAACAGTGCCGCCAGACGCTAAAGCAAACCTCCAGAAAAGCCGTTTCATCATGTGTCACGTGACAAAATACTCCACGATTCGCGGAGTATTTCAGCAGCCTTGGCCAGGGGTTTCTCCGACCGCCATTTTGAACGAGGAGAAGGCCCTGGGGATGAGGTTGATGGTTCCCTATACTGATTCCTTGAAGTGGAATATCCAAACTTTCTTCAACGAAAACTTCGCGTTGGTCTGTAATGACTTCTAGTTGTCACTTCAGAAATACTTTGGAGATGTCGACAATCGAATACAGTGTGTATTGAATTGTTCATTATTCCTTGACGGACTGATGGAGTCAGCTGATTATTCACCGCAACCTCTTTTAACCTGCATGAGTTTTCCCCTTTTTAATCCTAAAAGATCAGAATTGTCATCGTATGAAGGCGAAAACTTTCTCTGTGCCACGTTTTCTATTGAGACTTCCTTTCGGCCAAAAACCGCGAACGCAAAACTGCAATTTCTGCCGAAATTGATTTATACCATAGAGCAGTTATCGTAAAATTCCCGCGATAAGAAGCCCTTGGCTTCTACTTGTCCAAAAGGCTTTTTAGGTAGGCCTATTTTCGGGGTCGGGGTGGGGGGGGGGGGGGGGAGGGCTTATTATTGGAGGGAATTTTGCGCTTCAGAAATGGTTCCACTTATATTTGGAAGGGTTTTGCGTCTGAAAATAGTGGATTTTGCGCCTAAAGAGTCTGAAAAGCACAAGTATTGGAAAAGGTCCAAAGATGAAACCTGGAAACGAAGGTGTCACACCTTTTGAAAACTCTGTCTTTTGTTTTTTAGCCATATACTGTGACTTCCCAACTGCTTGAAACTGGAATTTACTTGAAATGACCATTTGGATTTATTTATCCGGGAACCCATCAAAATGTGGATTTCGACGCAATAAACCATGCACGTGCACACAATGAGTTTAGGACTGAGTGCACATTGACGACACAACAACTCAAGATGTTTTAACTTCCACCAAGAGAGGATGACCTCTTTCGTCTCTTTCTCGTCTTTTAAGTCTTCATCCCGTAGTTATTTGCTCGTCTTTCTCCAAGATACCTGCATGGGTCGCCATGCGCAATTGCTCTTTACTGCCGTTTTCCAACACTGAAAATTTTAATAGCCTGTGAAGCGGCTTTCCGTGAGGGGATAAGGAGAGAAGACACGATCCGTAAGCGATGTGAGTCCAGGGAAACGTTTTGGACATTTTTTTCGCCCTATACCCCCACACAAGACAGACTAGGAATAAAATGGCGAAGCCCACACACTTTGCAATTTCATTACGCGTAGCAAAATTCCGTGAAGCCTCCTGCTGCAGGTGATAAGGGCTCTTATAGGAGTACTTGCAGAAATAGTTTGACTATACGATTATATTCTCAGCCAAGCTCATGGTCAACTCGAAACTTTTTCATTCTCAATGAATCTCCTATTACCATTTTAGGATGAACATGTGTGATTTTTTTAGGTTTACGAAACGGAAAAGGTGGTTTTATTAAACGTTCTACGCTAAAAACATGCATCCTGAACCAGTCGATTTATTTTCAATGGATCTAAACCTAGTCTCGCACTTTAAATAACATCTCATCGAAAAGTGGGGTCAATTTCAGCAAGGTGTTTACGCTGTACTTAAAATTATCAGCTATTTTTAGGCCAAGCTACCAGGTGCCTGGGGTAAGGACAACGAAAGAGAAACTGGGACCACCCGGCAAACAAATGTGCAATTAACAGCAACAGAGTCATGAACAAGGAATGGCAGGAATCCGTTGTCTTCTATTTACAAGTGCACCTCATCACAACCGTTTTATCTTTTATTTTATTTTTGCCAATAAAAAGTTTCGACTTTGTTTGAAAAAATTAAAAACTTAGCTGCTTGAAGATAAAAACTCGCAGTTCTACCGCTAGAGAAACTAAAAGTTTCGTATTTATTTTTTGCTTTGAAACTACGAAAAGACCAAACAGTTTTCCTGCGGCTTATTCATTCGTTGTCATTGCATCCTTTAAGCAACCTCGCCCTCCTCCTCTTCTTCCTCGTCAAACTCGCCTTCCTCTTCAGCTGTGGCGTCCTGGTATTGTTGGTACTCAGACACAAGATCGTTCATGTTGGATTCAGCCTGGAAAATAGCAGAGAGAACTGTTAGTTTAAGGAATTACTTGTTGAAGATGACCTTTCTCTCCTAGTCCTAGAATTTTTCACTGGTTTAGTAATATAGACAGTGCCTTACCTCAGTAAATTCCATCTCATCCATACCCTCACCAGTGTACCAATGCAAGAAAGCCTTTCGCCTGAACATAGCAGTAAACTGCTCGCTGATGCGCTTGAACAGTTCCTGGATGGCAGTGCTGTTACCAACAAAAGTGGAAGACATCTTCAAACCACGGGGCGGGATGTCACAGACAGCTGTCTTCACATTGTTGGGGATCCATTCCACGAAGTAGGAACTGTTCTTGTTCTGAACATTGAGCATCTGTTCATCAACCTCCTTCATGGACATACGGCCACGGAACATGGCTGCCACAGTCAGGTAACGGCCATGCCTTGGATCACAGGCAGCCATCATGTTCTTGGCATCAAACATCTGCTGGGTGAGTTCTGGGACTGTCAGTGCACGGTACTGCTGGGATCCTCTGCTGGTGAGGGGTGCAAATCCAGGCATGAAGAAGTGAAGACGAGGGAAAGGAACCATGTTCACAGCCAGTTTTCTGAGATCAGCATTCAACTGTAAAAAGAGGAGAAAATAATCTTTATATGTGATCATCAGATGGAATTTTCTTGCCTAAATGGAAAGAAAGCAACAGATTGAAAATGAGGAAAGGTTTTGGAACCACTGAACTCCCTGCCTTATAAATGAGATGGCAAATATGAAAAAATGAAATGGAACAACAGAGGGTAAATTTAAGACTTATTAAAATTGAAAGCATTACACTTAAAGAAAGAGGAAAAAATGAGAAATTTTTTATGCCACAAACACAATGGTTGGCCACTCAAAGCAATTATCCATGAATCAAGCAATGAATTACAATATGTTTAATTTTCTCATTTATTGACACATGGCTGTCCCCTAGAATGATTTTCTCCAAAATTAAAGAAATGCAAACCAAATGGATGATCTCCTGTGGGCTTATTTTAATGTTTATAGATGGATGGATTTAACTCTCAACAACAACTTTGTTGATGATGGGAGTACTATAGCTAGCTGTGATATCCCGTAGACTTTAGGCTTTGAACTAGAAGTGCTCAAAAAAAGAACAGAAAACTTCCGATAATTACAATGAAAACAAAACTGGGTTTTGAAATTTAATGCACGAAATGGTTTCAGTACAAATTAGGAAAAAGTTTGTTTGTATTTGTTTACAAGAAACAAGTTTGAAGAAGATATGTTACGCTTGACAACGCTTTAGTTGACAGTTGAGAACCCGTTGTCATGTGGACGGGCTGTTTACTGCAAAATCTTTTAATTCGTTTAAAACCATGGGACATTGTGAATTCGTGTCCGCTCCCGCGAAAATGTTTACAATAAAAACGACCACAAGCATTTTCAAACTGTGAACAAAGTTTTCTGCGGCTTAGTTTCGATACGTCTTAAGTGGCGGTTACGAAGTTTTACTGCTTCGATTTGTCGGTGTATCTTTATTCAAAGAAATACTTACAACTCCGATTTTAACCTGAAGAACCGCTCTTCTATGTGAAACTTTATCATTTGGTTTAGTTATCATCCTTCCGTTGCTTCAATCAATTATTTAAAGCAATGTTGTGAATATTAATTGAATGACGCGTTGTTGTATGGACTCTATTCTCCTATTCAAAATTCCAACGTTAAATTATGCAAGATTGGCGCCATTAGTCCGCTGCTAACGTGTAAAAAAAAAACAAAAATCTCAGAAACTCGCTCACGGACCTTGATGCGAAATTTATTTTTCTGCTGGTTGATAACACAGGGCAATATCTAAAGTCTCTCCCGATTCGCACCTGCCTGTCTGGGAGTGATATCATCCGGTGATTGTTGTGTGATTTGTTTATAGTACACAGTCAAACAGAAATCAAAATTTTGCATGCTTTTCAATCTGATTTTTCTTAAGTTCCTCCACCATTCTGCAATTCTCTTTCAGTTTTGATTTGTCATTGAACGATTTGTCCCCTTTTCTCAGTTAAGACTTGGGTTACTATGTGTATGAACTTCACGATATAAACCTACAAGGATGTTGTTTGTTGTTGCTCTTCAGGAGTCGGAAATACAATTAACGCCTCTTGGCGAATATTTCTTGATCGCAAGGACAGTATTCCCTCAAACCCACTCTTTTGCACCCATGTTTTAGTCCTTGTTTCGAAATTCCTCGAAGTTGCAACTCATAAGTTGGCACGCGATTTTTATCGCCGAAATGAAATCGATTTAATACTGATTGACAACTAAGAGCCCTTTTGCTAACCATTCAAAATTATAGCTCGTTTTGTAATCTTCCTTTTGCGAAAATTTCGTTTTCCTTCTGTTTCAAAAAAAGTAATCAACATTACCTGTCCTGGGAAACGAAGGCAAGTGGTGACACCGCTCATTGTGGCTGACACAAGATGGTTCAAGTCTCCATAAGTTGGTGTGGTGAGCTTTAGAGTTCTGAAGCAGATGTCGTACAAAGCTTCGTTGTCGATGCAGTATGTTTCATCGGTATTCTCAACCAACTGATGGACTGACAGTGTAGCGTTGTAAGGCTCCACAACGGTGTCCGATACTTTTGGCGATGGTACGACGCTGAATGTGTTCATGATTCTATCAGGGTATTCTTCTCTGATCTTCGAAATGAGAAGCGTTCCCATTCCAGAGCCGGTTCCGCCGCCCAAGGAGTGCGTGAGCTGAAAGCCTTGAAGACAATCACAGCCCTCTGCTTCTTTGCGAACGACATCGAGTACAGAATCTACCAATTCGGCTCCTTCTGTGTAATGTCCTTTTGCCCAGTTGTTTCCAGCACCGCTTTGACCTAGAGTAAAACGTGGCCACACATGTGTTGCACGTACTTAATTCGTTAAGCAGACACTTGAGTGTCATTAGTAACGACTGATTTTGAATTCACACCTTCTACTTACCGAAAACGAAGTTGTCAGGCCTAAAGATCTGTCCAAAAGGGCCGGATCGGACTGAGTCCATTGTGCCGGGCTCAAGATCGACAAGAACAGCTCTGGGCACATATTTTCCACCTAAAGAAGTTGCAGCCGGTAACGATTTTAGCGGAAGTTAATTGACCGTTGAAATTGAAACCGAAAATGCAGAGATGCAACTAACAACATATGAACATCAACAAAATCAAAATGTTTGAACACCCTAAAAGGTAATTACCTGTAGCTTCATTGTAGTACACGTTGATTCTTTCTAACTGGAGGTCAGAATCTCCGTGGTATGTGCCAGTTGGATCGATGCCGTGTTCATCGGAAATAACCTCCCAGAACTGAAATGCAAACATTAGGAATCGTGAACGTCTTGGATGGAAAAACAAAAATTTCTGTTAGCGATGCACACCATACCTTAGCGCCGATCTGGTTACCGCACTGTCCGGCTTGAAGATGAACGATTTCACGCATTTTGATAAATATTGGGCAACGGAATGGTTAGTCGACTTGCCGATCTGTTTGCAATATGGTCGCTTGGTGATTGTGGCGCAGTTTATATTCAATAGATAATTTATGCGATAAATTAAGTGGGGAGGGTGTGGAACGATCCGGTTCAACTGGTTCTAACAAGTTCCTACAAGACCGAAGAAACACAGCTCCAGGACTGTTTATGTTTATATTCACTAGGAATAGTTGTCATGTATTTTATGCTAAATTTAATAAATGCAGGCAATGAAGTTTAGTTGTTGTTGCAATTTATTGATTTTTCTTTGTGTTTTTTCTGTTTCTCTTTTTTCTGGACTCGGTTTCCTATGTGCTGTCACTTTTTGTTGTTAGTAACTCTATTTTTAGTAAAGATGCACAATTATAGAGTTTTAGACGTTTATTTATCGAAAGGAAGATAATCGGGGCTTCAAAATCAATTGATATTGGTTATGTACATATTAACTGTTAATAGGTTTTTGCTTTCCTAATTCTTTATTTATTCGTGTCTTTTTCACTTCTGCAAGCACGTTCCATTAGCGTTCGAGAGCCTTGTGAAGGGCCTGGTACCAAGTTCATCCAAGATGGAGTCGCTTCGGCCGAATCGCGATCTTTTAGATCCCAATTTTGAGGGCTACAAACTATCTATAGACCCGCTTAACCTGTCTTCAACCACCTTAGTGTCTGCAGTTAATGACATTCAGCTCAGAGACGAACTACTGATTTCGTTACAGCACATGCGAGCCTTAGGAAATCTCAATCACCTCGTCCTTGATTCTTGGACTGGCGGGAAAACTGAAGTTGTTTATTTCGTGGATGAAAATTTCGAGGTACAAAGGGCTGTTGTTAAAGTAAGTATTTCACACAGCCAGTGGACGACTTAAAAGCGTCTGTTTTTATTGAAGAGTTCAATTCCCAGGGGAATGGAAAACTGTCACGACTACAAAATTTTGCATAGGTTTGGAATCACGTGTTCCAATAAATCAAACCACTTTTTGTAGGGGGTCAAGAGATTTGGGGTTTGGAGCGGGGGAGAGGGGGGTAAGTTGGGGTGCAGGAGGCATTTCATTTCGCAGAGTGCAAAGTGCAAAGTGCAAAGTGTAGTTCATTACAATTCATACAGTCGAAGCTCTCATTGCAACCACTCTCGTAAGCGACCAGCTCTAATCACAGGGGAACCAGGGGATCATCGTCAAAATCAGGATTCCCCTGGCTTGGCAGGTCTGTAGTTACAACCAGCATTATAAAAGCCCGTTTCAATTGTCACTTAAATTCTGTACTTAAAAGCTCTTGTAGGTGACTGCTTCCAAAAGCAACTGCGACGACTTTTGTGAATTACTGACTGGTCTTTTCCTTTGAATTTTAAGTTCTCGTACACAACCACTCAGGCAACACTTTAATAAAACCTTTCACTTCTTGATCAAAATGTAGAGTAACATGCAGTATAAACGCTAATGGTTCATCAACCTGCACATTCATCCTCTTATTCATCCTCTTCTTTGATAGGTGATAGTAGACTTTTAATATTATTGCTACAATGCTACACTTGCTAATGGTTACTAATTTACAATTATTGTAGTAGTAACCACTAGCACATCCCCAGGTTTATGCTAAAAGCTCTCGAAAGTGACCACCCACTATTGTTTCATTGTGGTCACGAGATCACAAGAGCCTATTCTCATAAGCGACCAGCTCTAGTTGCGACCACCTTTCTGAATTCCTGAGGTGGTTGCTTACGAGAGCTTCGACTGAATAATAATTATTTTGATTTTGTGGTTTTTGACTACAGAATTAGCATTCACTGCTAATAATCATCATTTATACAAAAAATAGTTTTTGGACGTGGTTTAAAATTGTATGCATTTGGGACCCAGGGTTGAATTGAGATCATAATACAGTATTAAGTAGTAAGTGTTGTCTTTCATTATGACCAGGACAAAGAGATCTCCTGTGTGAATACTGTATTCAAAATACCAGCAACAGAGAAAACTAAAGAAAGCTTGAATGCAACACTGTTCTTTCCCTCACCATCACTGGCTTGCGTGTCAGATGGGTGTGGCAAGCTGTTCTTGCTGCAGACAGAAGACAGAACACAGGGTATTCCTCAGACTGCATCGTGGAAAGTGGCGACAGTCTATCAGTTTGATCAGCCTTCGCTTATCCTCCAAGCCATTCAGAACCAAGAATCTGGATCAGTCAGTTGCTTGTTGTTAAGTATCACTGAGAACTCGGTTGCAACATCAGTGAAAAATGCCCATGTTGTTCATTTAGAGTTGGTTACATTTTCCCAAGTCACAAGCCCTTCATCAGGGGCTGTTAGCTATAGCTGTGAGGTGATACGACACTTTAAAGGTTACAGCGCACCCGTGTATGCCGCTATTGAGCCTGGTTGTACTGCTATACTGGTGGCAAGTGAAAAGCCTTTCTTTCTTGTAAAAGGTAAAGTACTTCTAGCCTCAATATCTTTTTCATTCAGTTCACTTGCTGTGGATTATGGCCTGTCAAGGGGACGGCCATGTCACTATGAATCTTTCTTCTAGTTTTTAGTTTCTATTTTCTTTGTGTTATCATTTAATTGATGTAAGAGCACAGAGACTTGTATTATGCTCCAGATACTTATTATCATTATTATTATTATTATTATTATTATTATTATTATAGCAGTGCAAGACGTATATATGCTATGTCCCTAAATAGCATGCATAGGGTGCAAACATAGCCTATGCAGCTAATTTTCAAGAAAAAGACCCCTAACTTATTATTATTATTATTTCTGATGTTGCCCTTTGAATAGCAGCAAATGTTACTGTGTCACTCCTGCATGCACCAAAATGTCGTTTTTGCTAGAAATTTTTTGAATGCCTTTATATCCTTGAAACAAATGGAGCTAACAGTTTTAAATACCGTATGTATTTCCTCAAATAAGTGCCCACACTCTAATAAGCGCCCTCTCCCAAATAAGCGCCCACCCCCTAGGCCATAATATCAAACAAGTGCCCCCTCTCGAATAAGTGCCCCCCTCCCCTCCCCCCTCACTTCCTTAAATAGTAGGGATACAAGGAAAACCTGTTTCTATTACCACTTTATTTATAACTTTTCAAGCTTCAACTACAGCGGCATCAGTACAGGAGAATGGTTTCTTTTCTGTTAAGTCACTTCCAGTTATTCCTATCTCCAATCTCCATGTGCTTGCAGAGTTCTGCAAGCACATGGAGTTCACATGGAGTTCACCACTGTTTTAACAAACGAAAGGCATTAATATTGACATTACGTTTACGTGGATAATGTTGTAGTTTTGTTTTTCTATTAAAGATTTAGCCAAACTAAAGTTACAGTTCGTTGAAAGGAAAACTTAATAAGCGCCCCCCTCGATTAAGCGCCCTCCCTCCAATAAGCGCCCCTCCTTTTAGCTGAAATTTTAAATAAGCGCCCGGCACTTACCGTATTTACTTGATTAAACACCGCGGCGTTTATTAAATTTTTAGCGTTTCTGATGCAGCGTTTATTCAAGGGCGGCATTTATTCGAGGGCGGCGTTTATTTCAAAATCATATTTCTTAAGTCACTGATAATAATTACGGTAAATCATTCGTAAATACTATGTAAAACAGAAACATGTTTAAAGTTCCAATGTCTCGCTTTTTTGCTGAGATAGAATCATAGTTGTCTGGCTTGTGATATGTACAACGTTCATGTGTAGATTACTGACTTTTACCGTTCTTGTTATTTTTTTTTTCTTATAATCCTCGAATAAATGCTGCATTTTTCTGATTGGGTGCGGCGTTTATTCGAGGGCGGCGTTTATTGGTAATTTTGCTTCCTTCTGCGGCATTTAATCGAGGGTGGCGTTTATTCGAGGGCGGCGTTTAATCGAGTAAATACGGTACTCGAGGAAATACGGTAATGGGTGTTTAAGTTCACTGTTGTTTTGTGTCTCACAAATACAGTTGGTTGCATCTAAGAAAGGGAACATCATATCATGAATAAGACTGAGTTTAGTATCAAAAATGGCATGTCTTGTTGTCACTCATTCTTTGTGACAAACAACTTCTAGTGCCAAAATTCATGTAATGGTAAAACATAATTATTTTTGATACCCAGTTAGACTGTTTTTTTTTTTGTCACATGGTCACCCTTAGTAGATGGAAACAAAGGGATTGATTTAAACACAAAAATTATGGTATTTTATGATGACTATGTTTTGGTTTAAATTTGTTTTTAATTTGAAAATTTTACCACCATTTTCACTACCACGCGACTTTTCTTACAAGCGCATTATAAGCTTACACATTATTTTGTTTTTTCAATTCATTCCGGAGGTAATAGGTGATTAGAATTAGCAGTGTTCCTTCCAAAAAAATGCAACAAGTCATACGTACCTTTCTTCTTGTCAAACCCATTTTCTTCACGAATCGGTTGATTGCACGCCGATCATGATTCGTTTTCCAGTTGCATACTCTTTCCACTCCTGAATTTCGTCCTTGTACACTTCGGGATACTGCCAGATTTATGCTCGTGGTGAATAACATGTCGTTTGCTATTTTCAGGTCAGAAAAGCTAGAATTATTACTTCACACTTCGGTTTAACTTATTCACGAGATTAAACGCACGCTTACCATCGGCCGCATAGGATAATACACCGAGCGGGTATTTCAGTAATTCTGAAGAAATGTCGAAATTTCTTTACAAATATTTGCCAAACGTGAAGTATTCTTGCAACATCAACGACTCTAAAGCTTCTTACTAGTCAATATATGACTCGCCAGCGCAAATTTACGGGATAATTTGGCCCCATCCTTATTCCTTCGCTCAATTCAATTGCGGTAACATCATACACTTCCCATATAAGGTATGATTGACGGAAGCGTATTGCAAAGTGTTCAGAGGTGTTTTGAAAAGAAAAGTCGCGTAGTAGTGAAAATGGTGGTAAAACCAGTTTAATTTTTATTTTCTTTTGCTCCAGTTTCTGGTAGATGTGAATCTGGCACAAAGAAAAATAAAATTTTAACTGGTTTGTTAAGTTTTAAGCCAAAATGAAAATTAAACCACAGCCTGTTTAGAAGTTCCTTTTCTGCCAATTCTGCGAGATAAATCTGACAATTCTGTTGTTATCTCATTGATCATAAGCCAGGCACTGATCATCTAACACTGATCGACGTATAGCTTCTCTGTATAAATGTAAGGTGAATATGGTGTTAAGCAGACAGTGACAAGAAAAAAAAAGGAAATGATCAACCAGCCAACATTTTTCTTGATGTGCAACTAAATTCTTGGAAAATAGTCACGTTAAAAAAAGCAGAAAAGCGTTTGAACCTGGTGTTATGATCAGCATTTTCCATTTAACTTAACTGCCGAGCAATACCAGCCTGATGGGCCACGTGGCTTGTAAAAATTTGTTGTGTTACCTTTATTTCTCAGAGATCTTCTTTCATTAAAGTAAAACATAACTCCTGACCACCCTCTGTTATCTCCTGTATTAGATGATGAACAGCTGCCTTCGGCTTTTGAAGAGAGTGATGAATTAGAAGAAAAAGATGCTACAGAAGAAAACAGTTCTTTGGTGCCAGTGTACAAGTGGTCACAGGAAAATGAGGATGTCACAGTGAGATTTCAGATTCCTGATGGTACAAACAAAGAAAAAATATCTTGCAAAATAAAAGCAGATTCCTTGGATGTTCGTGTGGGGGAAGATGTTTTGTTAAGTGGCCCACTTTATGCCAAGGTTAACTCCGAGGAAAGTACATGGACACTGGATAAGAACAGGTACTGACATTACACAACTTAACATAAACTTTATTATTTTAATCTCGAGTTTACAGGGTAGCATTTCTGCTTATTTCTTCAAGCTAGCTAAAGTGACAAAATGAGTACAATATGTATAATAAGAATAATAGAAAGAAATTTCAACAATACAGACAAATTCATACAATATTGTTGTAGGACAAAATTAGCTGAAATCGGTTGTAGCGCGTTGGTGATCTCAGAATTGCATTCCGGGATTTGGCTGCCAGATGTGAAGTACACTAATGGGTAACTTGAATCTGTTTGAGACATCAAAAGGTTTTTTTCTGGGACTAATGGGTGAAGCAAGAAAAATGGCTTTTTTTAATACTCAAAACAGTGGAAGGGGACAGGGGAAGCCAACAAAAATAGGGTGGGAACATGGATTAAAGGGTACGGGAATCGGGAAGTTTATACCCCCTGCCACCCCCCCCCCCCCCCACAAAACATGTGTTTTGGTTTACAAAAAAGTAGCCTCACCATCTCTGAACTTGTGCCATTCTCCACTAATAACAAGAGAACAAATGAACAAATAAGTTAATTATGTTGGTACAAAGTGACTACCAACTGTTAGATCTGGACCCCCTTGATGAGGGAATTGGGCCCTGTTTCTCGAGACTCCCGATAACTTTCCGGGCCTGAAAACTATTTTATGTGCACAATATTCTCCAATAGTTCTACAATTTTTATTGATTTTGAAAGGTAAATTTTAATCTTTACAATTTCATGAAGCATATGGCTAAGCTTGCGCCAATAATTACCCTTAGGTGATAAATTAATGAGCTCCCAAAAATGCTTGCCGGGTCCAGAAAGTTATCGGGAGTTTCGAGAAACGGGCCCCTGGTCTTGTTGGGTTTGAGCATGTTTTGATCAAAGTGACCAAATTACAATCAAGCTTCCTCCATAAAAATAGAATTGAGGGGTTCAGTACTGGAAATATGACCCAACCTTATGAAAGGAAACAGTCAAGTGTCCCTTTCTAAAACAAGAATAAGGTTCAGCATTGGACAGGTAACATAATTTTCTGTAAGAGGGCTTGAGGGGGGGGGGGGGGTACATTTGTGCTTCTCTTGTGTCAAACACTGCAATAATTGCAATAATTTCAAGAGGTTTCATTTCTGAGCTTTCCCTCCCCCATTGCTTTCAGCCTGGAAGTTGTCCTTGTGAAGCAAGCACGAGAACACCATTGGAGCAGCGTGGTGAAGGGTGATGACCGAGGCACGTATGAACTGGTGGGAGAAGAAGCAGAGAGGGTAAAGGAGATTCACAGCAGACTGGAGCACCTTACCTCTGATAAATTGGTGAGTTCTGTATGACCATTAAAGCCAGTGTCACCTCTTCAGGATGGAAATGTTTCAATTTCTGCCTAGGTGAGGTGTTTTGATATGCTCATTGTGGCAACTGGTTAAAATTGGCTCTTGTGCCTGCTACTGCAACAATTTTTCCCAGCAATTTTGATCACCATGACAAGTGATCAAAAGTGCCAATAACTGGCATGTCAGATAGTGGGGAAAAATCTGCCTACAATTCAGTGAAAATTGCTGCAATCACCTATTGTGCTGGCTCCAGTAAAAATATAAATAAATAAAAAATGAATGAAAAATAAGTGTACGTCCATAAATTTCTCCTTCAAAAAATTGCCACTCCAACAGTGTAACCAGATGCCCTTCTGACTAAAGCTGGGGTTGTATTCAAATAAATAAATTATTGGCATTCAAGGTATACAATCTTTCACTGACAAGCACCATCAGGGGAAGTGTTTGAATTAATTTGTGTGCTTGTTCATGCATGAATTTACAGGTTGAAGACAAGGCACGAGGACACAAGGTGTCATTTAGTGACCAACAGTTAGAAGAATGCGATGCCTTTCCAGAGGATATAGAGTATATTTTCAGACTGGATGTAACGACTGGAGAAGTGACTCATAAGGCAAGTCTCTGAACCTCCTAGTTCACAAGTCTGGAAAAGAGAAGTGAAGCACTTTGGGAAAGTCTTTGTATTTGCCAACACAACTAAATAGACACCAAGTCTGCTGCATGAAAGTACCTTAGGGATACCCATAATTATGATGTGGTTCCAGAAAATATCCCTACCCACTCCTGGAAAGTCATTTGGAAATTCCAAGGGGGATGGGGATGTCAAAAGCTGAAATTTCTAAAGGAAAGTATGAAGCTAAACTGGAATTCCCAAAGGGGTGGGAGATCTACTTGATCAAGGAATGATATATTCTTGTTATAATACTGCACATACCACAGACATACGTGCTTGTTTTACATGCAATTATTATTAAAATGAGATTTAGAAAGTTTTAAAATTGTGTACTACAAAAAAGGCCCAATCAGTGGTACATATTGTGGTTTAAACTTGCTTTCTTCTGAATCTCCCATTTTTAATTTTCCTCACCAAGTCAACATTTATACAAACCCCTTACTCTTGTCCTATGTTTGATACCAGGTATGCTTAGCAATTCACCAGTGGATCTTCAATGCAAGCTTGGACCAAAACCTTCCTCCAGCATTCTGTATACGCCATGATGTCGATGCTCTTCTCTGGCAGCCAAAGGCCCACCCCAGTAATGATGACAACTGGACGCACATCGGGACTTTTAATGCACTTGGTTACGTCCAGGCAGCCAAACGTGATCGAAAGTTCTCCACTTGTGCTCCAGATATGTCCTTTGCCACGCTGTCTGACTGCACAAAGTGTGTCTATGTTTACCAACAACCCGAAAAAGGAGCTAAACATGCCAATCAATATGTAGTGACATTGACGTCTCCAGATAACGAAATCCTTGGGCTCCAAGCCTCTAACAGAAGCGTGTTTGTCTTGACGAAACAAACTTTGCAAGTTGTGACTGTAAAATAATGTAACCATTCTTCTGGACCTTGAGCTGAAACTGTTACATCCCATAGCAATCACCATGTTGGAAGTAAGAAACGAGAATTTGAAAATCTCAGATGTCTTCTCCCAAAGTGAATCATGGAAGGTTTTGTATAAGAAACTGTAGAGCCAGGTTAAGTATTATTGTGACCTTTTTACCCCTGCTAATGATTCTACTTAGGGAACATGAAAAATGAAAAACAGACCCACAGGAAAGTACTGCTCAACAGCTTGTTTGAATGTTTACACTTTATGGGGTTTTTACACCTCAAAAGTTAAAACGTGATTACACAACTTAGGAGTTTAACTTTATTGAGAAAGTTCTTGCTAGTTTTATGTGCATTTTTGTAAGTTTTAAGCATATCATAGGGTAGTGTAGAGCTGTTATATGCAAAAGTGGCAATAAAATTGTTCAAAACATTCTGCAATTCACTGTGTATCTACTGACGGTTTTAAGTTCTCATTGTAGTTGTGGCAAGACATTCTAGTTGACAGAGCAACCTTGCTCTCTCAGTCAACAGAACCTTAAAGCATGAGGACAATGGCTAAGAGGGCTGGGCAGCTCTGGGAATGAGAATCCTATAACAGGGACAACTCGGAACACAGGATCAACAATGCAGAGTAAAGTAAAAGCCTGCAATTTTGGAAAGAATGTTCAGTGGGGACAGCTGGGCAAGAAAATTTTTAGAAAAGTTTTTGTTTTGCCTTGGGAGCATACATGTTAAATTTGCCCACTTCTTGTTAGACTTCGAGCAGTCTCTGTGCGCAGGGATAGTTGAGAATAACGAACACAGCAGTGAGTGTGAAAATTGCCTGTTGCACGGCAAGAAGAGAGACATCTCTTTCTGGCTTGCTACACTTGTGGCTGATCACTAGCAGGGTTTTCAATAAGGGCTGGCAGCCGGTGAAACTCGCCAGCTATTCTACATAAACTCGCTGCCTATTTGATTGAGTAATTACCTCACAATTTATGACTAACATGAGAAACATTTGCCACAAAAAACGACCCCTGGATTGGCCAAGATTAATATTTTATTCATGAAAAACAGAAGAATCTTGCCTGAATTCTGAGTAATTTCAGCGGCGATTTGTGTTTCCTGTTCTGTAGAAATACCCTAATTCTTGCTCTAGAATGCAGGAAATGCATTCTAAGAGGCCCAAATTTTAGAAATTTTCCTGGGGAGAATACCCCCGGACACCCTAGAATCTTGCGCCTTTGGTGCAAGTATTTCATTCTCCGCCTACTCCTAAAATTTTGCCACCTACTCAGATTCTTATTGAAAACCCTGCACTAGCCTTCCCAAAGATGTCTCCTGTTTCCTTTGCTTCACGCAGAACAAAGGAAATTGAAGACATCTGTGCGGAGGCTATTCCTCACGGGCATTATGTTTCCATGCGGCAGGTGATTTTCCCGCACGCTCACTCCCTTGTTCTTTATTCTCAACTGTCCCTGAGTGGAAAGAGAGACTGCTCGTAATCAAAGTTCTTGTTTTTGTAGTTGCTTTTTCTTTTAAAAGCTCACTATTTTTTTAATTTTGTTTTTCCCTCATTTGGTTTTCCTAGTATCTCGGAGCCTGGAACAGGCTATGCAGTTAATAAACACGTGGCAATAATGTAATGAAGCCACAACTGAAACAGAATAAACAGTATCAGTGTTTTTATTCATCACAATTTTGTTCTCTATTTAAATTATTAAACAATATTGCTGTCTTAAATGTCACCATATATACACATCAGAGAAGAAATCAAGGTACTTCAAGAAATTGAAATAATTTACTACCATCTACTAGTCAACAAAAGGACAACTTTTTAAATAAATGAACCTAATTTTATTAGTTTACCTCGTAAAGCAGTTTCCAATTGGCTTTCAATGCCCGTTTTGAAATCCATTGAGCTCTATAATAATTACAATTAATTACAATTATTGTAACCATTATTTGGGCCAGAAGCTCAATAATAACAATCAAAGCAAATGCACCGTTACCTTTTTTGTTGTGTTTACCCAGACGCATTTTTGCTTTCATTATTGATTTGGATTTTATGACGATTTCAAGAAAACTGCTCTATGTTAACTACCCAAGATTTAATGGTTAACATAAACTTTTGCTAAGAAAATACATTATTTTGAATTTTTTCCACGTTATATTCCCACATCTGAAAATAAAATAAATAACAGGACAAAAGCCCACAATGATCTAAAGAGTACATGTAACTAGTGAAGTTGAATTATTTTCAGATGCTGACAAAGGGCCACTTGCTGAAAATAGATCAACAAACTAACATAAATGCTAACTCTCTAGAGGGTGTGTACATTCAAAATCCCTGAAATTAGTTCATTTTTGAACACCATACAATATAAGCAGCACAGGAAAGCACTACTAATAAAGAGTTTTCATTTGAATGGTATTTATCATCAAACTCAAAAGTTTGAACCACTTCATACTGAAATTACAGCAAAGACAGTACCCTACGAAAGTAGGGCTTAATAGCGTTCATTTGAATAGTCACACTCAAAGACTCTTAAGGTAACAACCATACTGAAATAATGAGTTCCTTTCAGTAATGCGAATTCTGTAGTGGGCTCAAAATGTCAAGTTTGTGCACTGAAATTGGCAGATTTTGATCCACTTTGCTGGTTTCTGTACTTGACATCATTGTGATTGATGGCAATAAAAAGCAAATCAATAGTTGGGTTGTGAAGTACACAGTTCGCATCTTATGGACGGGTGCAGCAAGGCCTCATTTTCAACTGCTGACGACTACATGTTTGCTGAGGTGGGGTCTACACTTCTCTGCAAGATGCAAATCTTCATAATCATGTATGAATAAAACTCTAAAACCACTGACATTTCTAACACTTCATGTCTAACTAAATTTAGTTTCTTAATGTGACATTTGATTGCAATGCCATTGTGGACAAGATAACCATCCTTAGTTCTTTTTATGTGTAAATTTACAAAAATAGTAGTATTAACTCTTTAAGCCCCAATATCAACATTTAGTGTAAATCTACTAGCGTTCTATCACTAATGCTGTTCTCTGATTGGCTACGCTACTCACTATCTATTCTGTTGTAGATAGTGAGTATAGTGTTTTCCGCGCGGGGTGTGACCTTTTTATATCATTTTTCAATAAAAACATGTAGTGTTTGCTGTTAAGTTTTGAACGTCCAGTAGATTTATACTAAAACAATTAGATTATTCGCTCTCAATTTCTATGCGTGATAGTTGATTCGGCCTTCGGCCTCATCAACTATCATGCGATAGAAATCTCAAGCTCATAATCTAATTGTTAAGTATTTCCTCCCCAGTTCTCCACACATTTTTAATGGTACTACATGTAGTTGGGAGAATTTAAGTAAAACATCAAGACATGTGATCTTCTTTTATCATTTCCTCCATTGTCATGACCTGCATGTTCGATCAAGTAGTGATACTGTGAGGAGAAATTAGATGCTTGTCCATCTTGAGGCTTAAACAGTTAACTAAAATGCTGTTTAGGTATGACCACATGAAACACAATTATTAATAATAATTATTTAGACCCAGTTGTAGTAGTCTGATTCTAGTCAGACATTTTTGTCCTTGGACTGAACTTGCACAAGTCTTGGTTGGTCAACATACTCATTGCCAAAGTACAGCACGACATACAGAGTCACCAAGACAGCTGCGCCCCAGAATAACACGTAAAGAAACTGTACACCATAATCAGCTGCAAACAAGGGGGGAAATGTATTAGGATGAACAACTGAGTTTTAAAAATCAACATTGTGCATGCCTAGCTAGTGGCAGTCCCCAACTGTGCATTACAAAAAAATCCCTAAACCTCGGAAGAAAGAAGGTAGAATTCCGATCTTTTTCTCGGATCTGACATAACCCAGCCTTCTTAACAATCTGACGCAAGCAGTTCTGGTCCCCCCCCCCAAAAAAAAAAAAGAAACAAAAACTACAGTAGAAAATGTACAAATTTACGTACTTATGACTTCATAACTTCTATTGTACTACAAAATTCAAGAAATCGATACGTCAAATTTTGCATCTTGATGATCGTTGAATATTGGCACCGTTTTCAATCACCAAAACTTTACGCTGTTTGTGCCTAGGCCTTTTTTTTGCACAGGTCATGTGACCTGCCAAATATGGTTATGACTCAAAAATCTTGAAAGCCTTTTTCATGGAACAAACGTTGCCAAACAGATTATCTGTGGAAGTTAGGGTTTCCACAATAATTATGATGGTTAGGAACTTTCCATAAAAACAACATGGTAGGTACCGTAAGAGTCTTCCCCCTTAATTTCAATTTCAATTTGTGATTTTGAAAGGATGATGCTGTGACTACAAATTTCACAAACTGCAGAAATAGTTCAATTTATTTGAATAGGCAGCGTTGCTTTAAGAAAATGTTAAATTCTGTGGCTTTAAGGAGGCTTTAAAGGGTCTTTTAGCCACTGGTGTGTGCATAGCCTGCACACGAGAATGCACGTGTCAGCTGAGTGAATCCAAATTTCTATTATAAGTCGCGCACACAGAATACCGGAAGTTAAAAATGCCGCGTAAAATCGGGCAAACCGGAAATAAAACGTGCACGAAACATTTGCTTTTATCTCAAAATTTTGCTCAGTGACCCATCCTGATTTTTTGCATGCATGTAACATTAAGAGTGCCAATTCAAATAGAAGCGTTTTGTGATTTAAAAAATGACTTTTTTGATATAACTTAAGTTCCGATTTAGTTTTTCAGATAATTGGCAAAAACTGAAATCTGGAGGTTCTTTTTGTGGACCTTTAGTGTTGCCATGGTAATGGCTATGACATCACAACCAGCCTTAAAGTATTGCCCGACAAAAGAGTTGTCAAGATGTTCATAGCTTACCCACATGGTCAAAAATATTTCTTTGTAATTTTTTCTCGTTTCAAAAGGATTGTAACAATTAAAAAACCCTTCCTAGCCACCTTAAAAATCAAACAAGAAAATACAAAACATTCACTTTGCAACCACCCCTCCCCCAACCCTACCACAACAAACACACAATTTTTGGTCAGCATATGTATGGATATTTAGATGGAATTCATCACACAGTACTGTTGGGAGAGCAGTAATAAAGTCGCATTGGAGGGTTTTTACATTATTAAATTTCCATCATACATTGCAGTTAACACTTACTTGAAGGAATTAAAACGCTGATTACAAACATGGAGAATCCTAGTAACAGAATCATCGGAAGCTAAAAAGATGAAAATATTGAAATAAATTTAGCCTAAGGAAATCCTTAGAAATCAAGGCTTTTGAAACAATTTATGACAATAGGGTATTTAATAATAATTTTTATACTGAATGTAGTATGATTGTAAAGCTTGCTCGCTATGTTACACCATGGATTAAAATGCATTTCAAGAGAACCAAAACCACATGTTTAAAGCGTAAGTGACATCTACAGTGTAACCACAAGTCTTCTGTATAATGTAGATGTAGAGATTAATGAATAAACAAAAACAGTGATGCGAAACTTACAGCCATAAACCTCCAATCTCTGTGAGTTTCCAGAGGTGATGGTTTGGAAATTCCTTCATTAGGGTCCACTACATAGTTTCCCAGGAACAAGTCAATTGAGTCCTAAATAGCAAGATAAACCATACATTCTCAAAATGATTACATAAGGCAACAAGGCAAAAACAGAGGAAATCAAAAAAAGACATAATTCATGAGATGCTTCCGGAAATCTTCGAGTATTTGGTGAAGGGATCCGGGTCCAGGAAACCTACGGTATCATTCGGTCCTAGCCTGCAAACAGGACAGTGCTGAAAAAGGCTGAAAATGCGGTCTTTTCAAATTGGTAGCAATTTTCCAATGCGTTGTCCGATCCACCTTTCCTAAAGATTAAGCCTAGAGTTTGATGGTTAAGGTTTTTATTAATATTACTTTGTGCTTTTAGGCAGTGGAATTTATTTTCTTTCTCAATTTAGTAGAGAACAATTTTTGTTTGGGGAAACAGGTAAAAACAATTGTTTCAAACTCAAGTGTAAAGACCCCAGTAATGAGTGTTTATGGTGATGTGAGGAACAAGCACATTGCATTATTCAGTGCTGTCTGTGAACAGCTTATGTGAAAGGGTGAAAGAAATAAAAAATATATATATTTGTACAATCTCACCTGCCTAAATCCATCGGCAAAATTGTTCTTGTAATACCGAATACTAGAGTTTAAACCATCCTTTAGAAGTCCAAATGTGGATCGCTTTCCTGTCCTATCAACAGAGAAAAACATGGTTGACATGTAAACAAACAAACTACAGTCTAACCTCTCGTAAGTGACCACCCAAAATGCCAGCAAATGTGGTCGCACAGAAGTGGTTGCTGATAGCTTATGATAGGTTTCAAATAAAACAAAAAACATTTGTTTTCAAATACATTTTAAATAGAACCAAAAAAATTGGCATTATGAACATGTGGTCGCTCAATAGAGGTGGTTAGTCAGGGAAATTTGGCTGTAAATTTTCCTGTGCATTGAACACTTAAAATGGTTAGAACAATATGGTGGCTGATAAGGTGAAGCCAGTAATCATCACGGTTGTTTTAATACACACCTTGTGAAATCTGTTTTTAGGGCTCCTGTTCCAGCATACTGCACAGAACATGCATCAGCATTGTCTGCCCAAACTGTAACAGAATAAAAGAAGATATATTAAACAAGCTTTACATTTGAAGGTGGAGGAATGGCAGTGTAGTGGACATAACATAGACTTTCGCCCAGGATATCAGAGGGATGGTGGTTTGAGCCTTAGTTCCTGCACTGTGTCGTGTTGTACCAAGACAAGAAACTTTGCTCCACATTGTCTCTCTCCATTCAGGTGTATAAATTGGTACCAGCGCACGTTTGGTGAATCCTAGCAGAAAAGCTGGGGGTAACCTTAAGATGGACTAGCATCCCATCCAGGGGGGGGAGGGAAGTACTAATGCTTCTAATTGCTCCATGCTATAGAAGCACGAGTTAAGAGCTGGGTTGATGAGACTTTTGGCTTGTTCAATCCACTGGAATTAAGGAAAGGCAGCTTACGTCCCTCTTTGGGTCACAGTTGGCCATTGGACGTTCCCAGAGTTTAACCCGATTTTGGCAGCAAGATGCAACTATGAGTGTAGGCTTGCACGAGCACTGTCTTATCCTCTTTTACGTGTTGCTGAACATGGGTGACAAAAAGATATGGGGCACTGGAGACAGTTAGGTCAGAGTGTGAATACAAGATTGAGTATCAGTGGCCAGATGAAATCCAAAAAATTATCAAAAAGGAGCCTTAAACTCTTACTTAGTCATCTTCGAAAATGATTTACAGCTTCAATGATTACCCCAAATGAATTACACCTCAAAAAATATATCACCTTATGCAAAATTTATAATTATGATAATCACTCTCATGAGCAATTAACTTACAGTACTTTAACTTAGGACTAAATTATACTACCGCTATTCAAACTAGTAATCGTCGAAACAGCAGCTTCCCCTGCTGTTAAGAGTTTTTGTGAACATATTTATTGATTTTGAAGGTTTCCTTTTTCTTGATTTACTTAGAAACACTATTGTGTGGCATTTATTTTTCCGTTGTACAATTTAGGTTTTAGATTGTTCCTGCAAAAGCAAGCCACGTTTCAATTAGCACTCAGTCCAGTGCTAAGAGATTTCCCTGACATTACGGAATCGTGCCAATTGAAAAGCATTGATCACCGATGCAAAGCTCTATTTTTTGTCACTTCTTTGTTTGGGTATTGTTTGGGTGCAAATTAGTCGAACCTATTAATTGAATGAGGGACAAATAGAAGACCAATAAGCAGCAAGAGAATGCAGGTGAAGCCAGTTGCGCGAATCGCGTGCCTTAGTAAAATATAAACAGTAATGCGTGATAAACGATTTGTTCGTCCTATATTGCTGAAATATAACTTTTCTTCTTTCGATAATCTAAGTTCTTTATTAGCAAAAACATTGCAGTGGAAAGTTCATGATTAAATTCCACTAAATTCCTGCGACATGGAAATAATTTCCGTATACGCAATGAAAACAAAGTACCACGAACATAACTTTGATACAAAATGCGCTTTCTTGGACGCATATCTTACATTACATGCAAGATTTTTCACAGAGACAAGCCACTAAATGAATTAAATTCGAAATCAATCAAGTAAAATCGCAAAAGCGGCTATATTTGTTAATGTGCTGAAATTTCATAGTCGCCCAAAACATCTTGCAGTGTATTAATCTGAAAAGTTATAACTAATGAGGTCGCGGCTCGACTTGCAAGTATACAGAAACTGAAAAATTTGACCTAGAAATGTCTCAAGAAATGCACTGTTTCCATGAGCTATTTCTGAGGGGAAGTGCTACAGTTGTTGTGTTTCCATGTGACCTAATACAATCTTGTAACGCAATATTTCTTGCAAGTTTTAAAAACGTAACTGATGTCTGTAGGGTTTACTGGTGTTGAGATTCACTCATAGTTGCTTCTTTGTGGACCGAGTCTTTCAGTCCCCCAAAGTGATTTGTGTCTGACAAATCATTTCCAATCAATGATTTGTGTATGATGCGTGTCTGACAAATAGTCATACGTCTCTGGATCCAAAATTTCTCAGGCCAAACTCGAACTTTTCCTTCTCGCGTACCAGAGAATTTACTCCAAAGTTATGCTGGCTTTCTACAGGAATAAAATGAGGCAAACAAAACTAAAAACTTCAGTTTCTCTCCCACCTAAAAAAACAGCTGCTCTGCAGGTTTATATACTGATGCTACATCATCATTACCCATTTATTCCGTTCGGGTGTTAAGTGATGAAACGTCATCAACCCACTTATTCCGTGCGTGCCCTGTCAAATCGTTAATCCTGCCTGGCAAATCGAGATTTGATCTGGTATATATACTGTACATTTTAACTGTAAGCACTTTACTTCCCTTTACTTTATATAGGCGCGAGCTATAAGGATGCCTCCTCAATCAACTACTTTGTGCATTCTCTAGATAATGACAAGTCACATCAATCTTATTACAAGAGACTCCAGTCTCCTCTAATGGTTAGTAACTGGGAGAAGGCAACTCTTTGAAATTCAAAACTCTACACTCATGGGTTGTGAGAATAGTCATTCAAGGGGATTACTGAATAACACTAAGTGAAAAAATAAAAATCATCTTGTAAGTATACCATTTTTGAACACTCTCTCCATTTCCGCATGATCTTCTATCCTCTCTCCTGTATGTAGAACTTCATATTCCTGCAATTTAGCAAAATTTATTTACTGGACAGTTATTTATTGACTATTTTACTCAGAATCTGATTAAGATTATTAAAACAGGAATTAATGTAACTCATACCTCACACTGGGCTTGTAGACTTCTCCTTGCCAGTAAACTTTGTACAACATTTGTTCTGGAGAAGAAAAAAATATTTTTAATTAGTCACTACTGGAGACACATAAAACAAGAACTACAGTACTAAGAGCATAGGTCTCAAGTTGAGAAAACATAGGCACGCATAGCGTGCGTGAGCTATTTTGTAGCTGTCAATGAGAGGTATGGAAATGGTTATTGAATGAACGTGCGTGCACCAAGGTGCACTATTGTGATGTTGTTTATTTGAGTAGAGTTGAGCATTCGAAAAGTATTGGTTTTTAGACAGAGTTAACCTTATAAGTGGAGCTGTGTCCGATATTGTGCAACCTCGTTCCCAGGGCTTTTTACAGATTTGAGGGTAATCAAAGATCAACGTTTGAGTTTATGTTAGTGGTTTCGAATTCGTATACGTCATTGATCAATAGATGGTACGCTAATGCGTACAAGCGTGGCTTCAAATTACGACAAAACAAGAAGAAAGTGAGATAAAATCTGTAGAATATCTGACAACAGTGTGAATATGGGACAAACAAAATAATACAAAACAGTCCTTTCTGAAGCTCATTCTCAGATGTTTCTCGGAAGGTCAATGGATTGAAATTTAATTTTGTCGCTTTCTATTATAAAGATAATTTTGCTATGGACAAATATTTTGGATCTAGCAGGAAGCGTAACGTGTCACAAAAATTAATTCTGTAATGTTTGAACCAGAAGAGAATAGCCGATCTTGAAAGTCACATACGTCTTCTTCTTGCGTGACATCATGCTTGACGAACGTGGCAACTCCCGTATCGAAACAAATATATAAATAAGCTCTGTTTTATTTTCCAGATTATTTCAAACGGACTTACATTTTGGAACACACGGCTAAAATCGAGTAATAAGCGTGCCTTGTTAGAAAAGATCATGCCATTGTGTGACTTGTGTAAGTCTTGCGTGACTAGTCACGTAGCAAACTGTCAAAAAAGCCAAAACATTGCATGTGCTGACATACCTGTACCGTGTGGCACTAATTTTTTCCGGATTCAAATTTTTGGAATTTTCGCGGTTTTTTCACGATCCGCAAAAAAAGTTCCCGCGAAAAAAATAATTCCCGCACAAATTTACTCCATTGTCGAAATTTATATACAATATACAAACATCGCCTTTTACATGTGATGTAATATTATGTTGGTGCCCATTTACTTAAACCGTCTCTTTCATTCAAAAATAAAACGAAATTAGAAGCAAAACATTCAGAAATAAAATGATGAAATTGCAGTCGGTACATTACAAGTATTAAGCTGTTAAAAGCTTTAAAGAAAAGGATCGTCTGAAGGTACTCCATTGATTAACTGATTTAACGTGTTATACGTCTGCATGTTGTTCACCTGCATTCGATTGTTTATGCTCAAAAAACGAGAATGTTATAATTCCAAATAGAAGGCGGCTTCCGGAAAATGCCAAAAATTAATTCCAAGGAAGGATAAACAGTTTCCCCAATCGCAAAAATTAGTCCCGCAAAACACACAAAAAAATCGCCATTCGCAAAATTAAACTCCCGCAAAAATATTGGTGCCACACTGTAATGGTCTCAGCTTCGCTGAAGCCACATAAAAATTAGTGGTTGTGTTCAGCGAATAAATTTTGTTTTGATGTGAAATTAAGATGCAAAATTGGGTGAAAATAATATTAAGGGATGTTTTGTTAAGTAGAGAGGTGGTAATGGGCGAAGGAATCGTTGGAATTTTAAATGAGCGAATTCGAGAATAATAATGGAGTGGTTCGCCTGCGTGGTTAACAACGTGAATTTTATCACGTGGAGTACATGTGATCAAGTCAAGGCCAAATTTTGCTTTAATAGCTCCGGGGGCTGGGGGGGGGGGGGGATTTTATCACACGGCCAGGCAGTCATGTGAAGATGCTTAGTGTGGGTCGTTTCACGTGTAAAGAACGTGTTATGTTGATTGAGCGTGAGATCAGGTTACTGTTTTGTGTAAACAAGTGGTGTTTTGTCACGTACAAACATGTGATGACACAAAGTTCAATGGCGAGTCACGAGACTTTCATAAGACTGTCATAAGTTCGTTTTCGGCACTTTTTATTGGCTTTCGTGGCAGCTAGAATTGTGTGACAAAGGGAGAAACTTAAAAGGAAGCGGGGAATGAGTAAATTTATGCGTTTTTTGTAATCTGAAAAATGATAACCGATTTTTGTGTCTGTGAAACGAATCTTGCGTGGAGCTACTGCGTTTTTGTCTTCGTATGGGAGGTGATAATTGTTTTGATTTGATTTGATTGTCGTGCTGATCTTTCCGCCTAAAATTTTGTACAAACAATCCCGCTACCGCCACGCGGCCTAACCAGAAACCCATTTCTCTGGTAAGCCGCCTCTAACTTTGCGCTTAACTAGTCGCACGTACGAGCAACGTTTATGCCACCCATACAATCTTTTTCCTTGTCGACCTTGTGCCTTTGACGGACCTAGTGATCGAGTGGCATGGCCATTAATTTTAAAACCTACCAAAAGGTGCGAACAATAAGTCATTTAAGTTCGAAATGCACGATTCTGCCCTTTTTATACCTTCAAACTATTTGCCATCTATTTACCATCATTTACTACGGGACATCCCTGCACAGAAGTCACGTTATTTCTCACACTCTAAAGTTGAACCATATAACTCCAAACGTACGTTATGCGCATGTGTACAAAGGATTTGTTCCAATTCTCATCTACCAAAACAAACGAAGCTGACAAATATTTCCTAGACCAAACATCATAAATATCAGATAACCCACGAATTATTTACTAGAACTCGCTTCCGCTCACGTGTAAACCAGGTTTGTGCTGACGATTCGTTTTCTAAGGAAGTCTACCACAAGGAAGCCAGCAATTTCTATTTGATATATAAATATCATACGTCAAGCGATACTAATCCGGACACCTTCTTCGTGTTGCTTTAGTAGCGGAATTTTCCGTGCGTTCTCATTCGCATTTTTGTTCCGGCCCCGACAACCAGCCTTTCGGTAAAATTCGACAGTCATCGGGAATGCCGAACATGGTCCACCCAAAAACCAACCAACCAAAGAACCAACCTTCCCAGAAACTTGAGGCTGCATGCCGACTATGAGGCTATTTTGTAGACAAAATAGCTCAAAAAGGATATCTTTTGTAAATTCTGTCGATACATCTTTACCTTTAAGTCTGAAATGGGGTATAGATTTGATCATTTGGCAGAAATACAACTTAAGTGGACCTACTGATCCTGGACATAATTATATTTTTTTTAATGTTTGTCTTGACAAGGGAAAATGATTTCAGGGGTACAACTAGCCATAAGACCTCAAGAAGGACATGGAAAGCAACATAGTTTGATCTGAAAAAGGCTTTGGGTTCACACTCGTAACCAAGAAGTGGTGTCTTCCTCCTGAATGCACCCTATTCTTCCTGGTTATGAACTTACAGGTGTGCAAAATTTATTACCTGTCAAGAGAGTCAATGCAGTTTGTTCTGAAGACACCTTTCTGCTCTGATTCAAACTGACCGTCCTTTTCTTTCAGGCTAAAATATCTACAAACAGAGCACAATCAAGATTGATAAACACAAACTAAAATGGTTTCATGAAACAAAGAAATGATCGTGATCCTATAAATACTACTGTGACAAGTTAGTCAAATAACGTTTGTTGGTTCTGTACCTACCCAAATTTATCTTGGTCTGCTTTTAATCTAGCCATTAGAATGGAAAGTCTCTCCCATCGCATTTTGCTGCACTCTTTGTGGAAATCAAATGGTTCATACCTAAAATTTAAAAGGACAAAATAAAATCACTTACCACTTATGGCACTGTTGTTACACAATTATGTTATCGCAGTTTTTAAAATCAAATTCCAATGTTATACTGAGGCACTGTCATTAGTTGAGTGGTTGGCACTGTCATTAGTTAAGTGGTTACCAAGTGGGAATTTCAGCATTGAAAGTTCTGAAGGTTGATGGTGTGAGGCTGGTGCATGTTTTTCCATAGTGTTGTTTGCTTAGACAAGAAGCCTGAACATGGTGAATCCCTACATAATTACACATCCTTATAGTTAAGCTTGGTGTAAACTTTACACACCTCAAGAAATTATCAGTTAATCCTGCAGTTCTAACTGTCTCTGTGTACCGATCTCCTAAAATCTTCTCTGGGCCTTTCTGATCAATCTGTTGGAAAAAAAAGACAAAAATTTGAATAACAACAACAACAACAACAATATAATAAGGAATGTGTTAACAAACTAATCATTTGACTGTTCGTCTTGTGCATCTAATGATATTGGCAAACACACGCAGTTAATCCACTGTTAAGGGTCCATTTTCAAATGCTAGTGTGTTTAATGTTTCAGGTGCCTTTAGCAAAGTCCGCAAACTGTCACTTTAGTGAACATCATGGTATCACTCAAACTTACCAAATTTATTAATACATGTTCTCCATAGTAAACTCTTTCTTTGTCTAAATGGAGACAAAATCCCCCTCTCTGCCAAAATACAAAATATGAACAAAATAATCACTTATAAGTCACAAACCACAACCTCACTTTTTGTGCACTTAAGTTTACATAAAATAAATTGGACTGCAAGCAGACCCCTCCCTGGTAATCAAGAATAAAGTGCAAACCCCGATAATTGAGTGCAAAATGCAAATTGGTGAAGACCCAAGGTAATGCACTTGTCAACGTTCATTTTGTTGCAAAGTTCCTGCAAAGTCCCCAATTCACCCACATGCAGCCCAGGGTCCCCCCCCTGACCCCGAATGGTCCCAAATGTTTATTAGCTTAACCATAATTAAAGAACAAAAAAAGAAAACAGAAAGTACAAGCATGGTAGAGTAACTGCCTCAGCATAAGCCAATTACAGTGGGCCTGTGATAAAAAAAGCTTATAAGAAGAACGTAGGAAATTAAAAACAACTTGAAATAGAATGGATAAGACTACATGAACAGTCACACTTGGTGAACCTTTGCATTTATTCCAATGTGTATGTTGACAGGAACACAAACAAAGGGTACAAATTCTTCTTTTCTTTTAGAAAAGAAATTATAGAAAAACCTCTTTCTGTGTTTCTGTAGAGTTAGTGCACAAGTAAATGAAAGAAGTCAGATATCAGACACTCAGTAATTTTAGAAGTTATTTTGGGGTCATTTTCTTAAATTTGTAACAGCAATTGAAGGACCCGGTGGAAAAAGGGCACAAGTGATGATTTACGGTTAAAATCGAAATTGGTGCTATTCAGCTGAACATTGGCACACAGGCTGGTTTTCATGTAAGGGACACTGTTGCGCATTTATTTCTTGACCTGAGATCTAAAATTCGAAGAATTAGCATATTACTTTTGCGTAAAAAGTTTTGTTGAACTGAACTCGCTCAAGTGAAGCGTGAATGATTTCTTTTGTTCTCTGCCTGAACTAAAACAAAGGAATTCAACCTAGAATCCATGGTCCTGTTGTTTTCTTTGTGGCAGTTTTAAGCAAAAGTAATACGCTAATTCTTCGAATTGAAGCTCTCAGTTCAAGAAATAAATGCACAACAATGTTCCTCACATGAAAACCAGCCTGCGTGCCAATGTTCAGCTAAAATTAATAGCACCAATTTAGATTTTCAACCTATAATCATCACTTAAACACCCTTTTACCACCGGGACCTTCAATTTTGTTCATGGGAACATGCTAATTGGGTTCCTGGTGTTTTGACAAGGAGGTATATACTCACATGGTCAGCTGCTGAGTGTAGCAGTGGTGTTGGTTTGTATTTGAGATTTGGCCGCTGGGACCAAAACAATGGAATGGATCCTCTTGTCTATTAAAAAAAAAAAAAAAAGAAAAGATCAGTCATCTCAAATCTCTTGTAAGCAACCACCCTTATGGGCAGGATTGCTTATGAGAGATGCTGTGTAGGTGGATTTATCATTCTAACAAAATGACTAAATGTCTATGCAAGTCACTGTGGGTGGTAATCCACAGTATAAATGGAGCCTTGGGAAAACTTTCAAAGTAACTTAAATCCAACAAATTAGAGTATTTTCATGCCCAACAAGAAAATCTGAAGAATTTACAGGCGGCCAATGGTAACTCTGCCCGATTCTTAAAATTCCAAGGAAGCCCAGCACGTGAATCTGTGTGACCAAAACAGTGATTGTTTGAAGCAATATTTTGACTAATGTTGTGACACTATCGAGAAAGATATTTTGGGTATTCTGAAGAATTTACAGGTATTCTGAAGAATTTATTCGCGTTGCATCCTCGGTCTTGAATGTGTGACCTTAGCACTAACTTATAGTATCGATAACATAAGAGATATAAAGGAAATATAATCCGAATCACGTGCAAGAAATACAAATTAACTACGTTTATCGGTAACACTATACCTAGAAAACTATATCCCTCCCCACGTTGAGATATGAAATCTAAATCAATCACTAGACCAGAAGGTCATCATTACTACAATCTAAAATGTCCGGCTAAAATCGGATATGCCTAAGTGTCTATGAGAAATAACAAAAGAGACTTTCATTAAAACGTTCAAAGTTCGCTCAACCATAATCAAAATAATATACATGTAGTCAGAAATGGTTATGTTTTTCCCTACAGTCACCAACAATATTTCTCAGCACTTGCAAGTTCAGTTCAGGTGAGGATATAGTCTCGGAGATATATAGTCCGGGGGTTGTTGCAACTGTGAGGCCTGTTTCTACACGTGTCGCTGCTCTTAATGTAAACAGTTTTAATTCTATTCTTAGAAAATATTGCAATTTATCTTAAATGAGTGTGCAATTACTGATTGATGTAAATAGTTTTTAGTTTATTTTTATTAGTTAATTTTGTTTTTCATTCGGAGATAGTGTCTGTTGGCCACGCCACACCAAGAGGTCTAAGTTCCAGTGACGAACGACGACGACGAACGACGAAAGGAATGCAAAAGGAATGCAACTTTCATTTTATGAGTCGGCGACGTGCACTCGTGCATGACGGCTGCCTAATAATTAAGTGTGCCACGATAATCTTAACTAAGCTTTTAAGATCTCTCTCTCTTTTTCATTCTTACATTCTTTCTTTTCCCTTCTTCTTTTCTTTGCAGAGCACCATAATCCCAAAATGGGTAAAATATAATATTAATGTAAGTCTCCTTGATTAAATAGTCATGATTCTCTCCATTACAATGAGCTCCTACTTGGAAACAATCTTGGCCAAAAGTCTTGGGATACTAAAAAACCCTCACATTTTAGGCACACACTTCCTCCCTCCCCCCAACACAATATTGATCTCAATCATCACTTACAACCTCCACCAGTCACCGTCAACACAGGATAGTTCAAGGGGCTCAACGAGACCAGCATAGCAGGACAAACAGACTTATTCTGAGTTCTAATACATGACTGTATCACAATTATTATTGTGTATTTTTACATGTAGTTTTGCAAGGTGTTCTGAGAACTATAGGCAAGGAATGCTGAAGTAAAAACACTGGTCGCTCTGAGGAAGGCTGACCTGCACAAAGGAGCATGCTCCAGTTTCAAACTGTGCAATCTGCTCAGTCTCCACATAGTTAGCAGCATTTCCTTCAACATCCAGTCCTCTGATAAAATAGCGAGTTCCTACAATGATAGAAAATAATCTGCAAGTTAGATTTTGATTATATTTTCAGTTGGTTTTAAAGAAACATATTTTATGACTGAGACCTTTTCATGATTAGTGGTACATCCAGAATGACAAAACCCTCAAAAGATGCAGCACCTTTTATCAACTGAAATGGTACTGATAAACTTAATAGAAAAAGTCCAGCCACAAGTGTTCCATGTGGCCAGAGCTTGACCAGGTTTCTGTATGAGTATTACTGCTCTCCCTGGATGGGAAGCTAGTCCAATGCAAGGGTTTCCCTCCAGCATTAGGTTTCCTAGTTCATGCACCTGGATTGGAAAGAGGCAACGTAGGGCACAGTTCTTGTCGAGGGAAACAATGCACGGGCAGAAATGAGACTTGAGCCATGGTCCTTCATAGTTCCACACTGTATGTATTGAGCAAACCCTCTGACCACAGTTCTTCCAAGTGATACTCTGTTGGTTATCAAACAATTTATTACATGAACTGAATCATGCAAGCTGTATGGTTGCATGAAAGGTCCAGATGGTTTTCCCTGGACTTCTCACTTTTTATAATCAACATCACTTGCACAAAATAACCTTTTCAAACAGCATTTTCTTGGTATGGAAAATGTGCCACAAATCCTTTTGACCAAGCTTGTTCTGTCCAGAAGTAGGAATGTTGTCTTCCCTTTTTTCTTTGTTCACACCTGGTCCATGACTTTGCCCTTTGCCTCCCTCCACATGTGTCAAGGTGGGGTTGGGGGGAGGGGGAGGGGGTGGGGGGCTGGAACTTGGGAGAAAAGAGGACAAGAAAAGTACAGGAGGTAGGAGAGGAGAGGGTAGATAACAAATAGCAGGAAAAATTGGGAATTTTTTTTTCACAATATTGAGTAATAGTTTGCAGCAAAAAAGGTCCCCATGTCCTCCCCCCCTCCCATCTCGCACAAGTGAACAAAGGAAAGAATGTGGTCAATATTTCTACATCTGGACCTCATACATGGTCAATAACAACTACATGTATTTCTTTTTGCGCACTATATACAGAGGTGTCAGTTGTTACAACTGAACTTTTTTAAAAAACACTAGTCTATTTACCGTCTTTTTTTAGCCTTGTAAATAGTAAATAGTGTTTTTAAATCATAAGCTAATACTATGGAAACTTTTTTTGCAAATTAATTTCTACTTGATGTGAAAGTACAATCAACTGTATCCTATTTTATAACAAATGACATTATAGAGACTCACATACCTGCCCTAAAGCAACTTCTTCTTGATATGAGAATAAAATCAAATGTGTTCTGTTTTATGATGCAGGATGATATGGAGACAACTTGACATTGTTAAGGACAATGTCCAACATTTGAAGAATAAAAAGTTCAATGTATTTTTAACAACTATAATTTTAATGTTTATACATGGGGAAACCAGCACTTCGTAATAGCACAGTCTAGCTAACAAATTAATGTACTTTACAAAGAATCAATGGTGTTTCATAAAAATTCAATGCAAATAATTATTGCCTCAGCGCACCAAAGGCATTGCAATGGGTTTTTATGGCAGCAACTTAGCAGCAGTGACCAAGGCCATAGAAATAAGTTTCATTACTGACAGTTTAAATACCACAATAATATGATAAAGGATACAACCATGCATAACTGGGAGTATAAACCTGTGAAGCTAAGAAGACAAAAGCAATGAGATAAGTTGAAGAATGGTACGCTTATCAAAGATAAAAGGTATTCATGAGTCAAACATTCTTCCACTGACCAAGAAATAAAATATCTTTTTTGAAAAATTTAAGTTGCCATGTTTTTTGCTTCAAACTTCCAGTTCCAGACCAAAGCACCAAAATTAAGTGACAATAAATCACTCTGACCTGAAATCTCATTTGGCATTTTCTCAGCACTTTTATAATATTTGAAGGGTTGCACTCTACAATTTTACTCACAGAATCAAATGTACCACATTTAATTTGACTCTAAGAGTTAAAGAGTTGAGTTAAGGGTTACATAGTTCTTTTTAGCAGTCCTTACCTCTGGTTGGACCACTAAAGGTCTCAGAAGGTGACCATTCCAAACAAATCTGGGATCAGCCTATAAAATACAGCAAAAGAATTTTGCTTAATCCATTTCATACCCTGTGAACTATAAACGTGTGTAAATGAAAGTAAAGCAGCAATGAGGTTCACATACCCTTTCAAATAAAGGCATCTGAAGAAAGTCTGGGCTGGTTCGTGAAAGTCGCTGCATTGTGTGTGTTAGATCGTATGAACAGGAGAAGTAAAAACTTTCCATCTGAAGAACTGACTGCACCATTGATAAATAGACATTGTTGTTTCGTTGCTGTAAAAACAAAGGAATAAAAGTCTTTGGCACCATCACACTGGCTCCTCAATAACATAAAATAAATCAAATGTCTACATGGGCCATTTGCACTTTACTGTGCATGTACCTGGCTCTCTGTGAGATGCAAGGTTGCTCTTGGAAAAGCCAGCACATCTGTTCCTTTTATTTTCCATACTTCATGCCCCTTGATGTGACCAACAAGAGTCTTCTTGGTTATGACAACCAGGTAAGGTCCTAAATAGGTGAAGCGATATTTGGGCCCATAAGTAAAATACAAACAGACTGACTAAACAGTCATCCAACTTGTCTTCCCAGAATGTGCAAATCAATATCCACATACTGTTGACACCAAGTCTTACGTGTTCTCCCTGAGACTCGCATGTTTCCTCTTTTTTGTATAAATTTGCACAAACTCATGCCCGACCAACACAAAAATGTGGCATCCATCATCCTGCACTCTAAGTCATGAAACTGATCAGAGGTGACCTGAGAGGTATCCCATTATCATGTGTGCTACAATGTTCTGTCTACTGTACATGTATGTATATGCTAGTCCTATGAAGTGTAAATGGTTTGAACCCAGGAGTCATATCATAGGTCGGTAAATTATGATCGTCCAGGTGAGTGTAGTCCTGAGAAGGACTGTTTATGATGACACTGACTGATGTTTCGACAAACTGAGTGGAAGTCATCATCAGAGTGAACTGTGAATCATCAGTAGATGTTATAAGTCTCTGGTCGTTGTCCTGATTGGTCAACGAATCAGAGACTTATAACATCTACTGGAAAGTTTCTGTGGGCTTGAAATGTGTGCAGATATCAAGGATTGCTTACTTGTTAAATCTTTCGCCTTTGAAAACAGTGGTATCCAGGAAGTTTACCGGTATTTCTTTGTCTGAGATTTCAGCCGTAAATTTAATTGTCGGGTGGCAACTGTTTGCCAGGACAATAAACTCTTCTATCTCCTATTTGTCAACATTCCACAGCGAGAATACGTCATTGATGTATCTTTTCCACTCAAGTGGTCGAAGAGTGTACCTTTGTACTACTGTTTGACTGAGCACGCTAAGCCCAATCAGTGTCTCTCTTTGACCAAGATTTATCAGATTTCACTCTTCGCAACTTATCATTGTTGCATTCAATGCGGCGATAGTGAACCTTGGTTAGTGTGCCTATGAATTTTTGCTCGGCCTCTCTCTTTATAGAGTGCATTTCTGTCTTAAACTCCTCCTCAGGAGTGATGTTTGCTTTTGCGACACAGCGCAAGTCATGTGCCTTTTTTTGTGTGGGCTGTAAATCTTGTTGACAGCGGACTGGCAAGGTCCCTTACTGGCGTTTCACGATTTAGAACAGGCCTTTGAAAACGATAAATGCCGCAACAGTGACACTGATTTTTAGTGCGACGGTACATTTCCTTTGGTCTCCAGCAAATTAAATTGGACGAGAGGGCCAAAGCACACAAGAAAAAGCGAAAAGGTGCTAAGTGGAACAGGATCGAAGTCGCATTGGTAACAAAGAGTCATGAATAAAAATTTGCCCGGTTCCTAAAAGGGAACTGAGTTGCTTCGGCACTGCTACCCCATGTCTATTTCCTCAAAAGTGGCGTTGTTGATCACGTATGAAACTATGCCAGAAAAAAAAACTACCGGCAAATAGAGACAGTCGCTGGAACGAGACTTGATTTACAAGAATCGAGACCATAATTGTTAACGTTCTGTAATTTTTTTTGGTCTTTTTTTTTAATTTAGAAAGCTTTTAAAACGTCATCCAATTCACTTTTGGTATGTGTGTAAGTGTTTCATGGCTGCATTACTTTCTGATATGAAACGTTTACTATGACATTTCAGGGACGTTGATTTTGCTGATCAAGGGATGGGATTGTATTTTTTTCTATTTCCCGGGTGAAAAATCGCCGGCAGGAGTGGCCAAAGTGTTGGCTATCGCCGGCAGCCGGCTGCTATTTTGAACCCTGCTGTGGTTCTAGGAAAGGAAATAACTGCTACACGGGCTAAAGGTGGGATGGACTGGGGAGGGGGTACTCCGTTATGTAAGCTACGTCAAGTATCGAGACAATATTATTTCAAAACAGATCAGCTCATACGGTGCGAACTTACATGTAATACGGAATCGTCGAACTGAATAGCATTCATTGTCGAGCTGACAAACACGTCGCGAGAGATTAGTCGGTTTCTCGCGAGACAATTTGCCTGTAATTTATTCCAAAATTGCTGCTTCAGTGAATCTCTCGAGACGAGAGTCTCGTCTCGAGAGAAACGAGACGAGACTGGTAACTTACTTTTGAGCGGTACTGTAGGTACACCCAGCCCCAAAGAAAGTGTTTTCGAGCCATTTTGGTCTGTAAAGGGGATATTTTTGCTACCTGGTCTGAAAATAGTTTTGGTTTAAAAAAGAAACCATTTTTTATTTATCTTTCGGTAATGCCAAGTGCCGTGGTAAGGTATGAAAAAGGATCAATGAAAGTGTCAGGTCTGAGAGTGGAAGAGGAAAATCCACATATCTTGTCTGACAATAGGTATGGTTTTTGGAGGGAGGTTACACAATCTCACCCCCCAAAAAATTCAGGAGTACACCCAGGAGAGGGAGGGAGAGGGGGTATAGTATAGTATAGTATGTGTAGTTGTCTACACATAAATCTATCTTTATCCGCAGTTCAAATATATGAATTTCATATATTAATATTCATTCATTCTCCATCTATGGGATAAAACACGAACTCTCAACTGACCAGCTCCCAGTTGGCTTGATAGCTCAGTTGGTTAGAGCGCTACACCGGTATCACAGAGGTCATGGGTTCGATTCCCGTTCAAGCCTGAATTTTTTCAGGTTTCTTCTTTTCAACCGCTTAGGTTGAAACACCTTCACTGCGATGATCTACACATAATTCTATCTTTATCCACAGTTCAAATATATGAATTTCATATATTAATATTCATAGTAGGTAAGGTTAACCAGCACTCTGTCAGCAGTCACCTATAAATAAACACACTTGCAATGTACATGCTAACTGACATGTAGACATACCTGCCAACAAATTTATGATTCCCAGTATTCCAAATATATCTCTGCTCTCAGCTGATGGCGGAATCTGACCCTCATTGTCTGCAGAAAGATGCGGTAACAAAGTTAAGTGTTTGGTCAGCAAATGAGTATGAAAGCGTTTTTTTTCAAACGAAGCATATTCAGCAAGAATTTAGGAAATCTCTTACACCAATGCAGAGTCAAATACATTAAACACACTATACTGATAGTAGAAAAAAAATAAATGTGATTTTTCATCCAGTGTTTTTCAAAAATAAAATTGCAGCAAAATTCTTATATCAGTTTTCTCGCAAAAAATAAACTTGACACAGTGAAGTCGAAAACCAGTTCCATCAGTTTTTGAAAAGGTAAACAATTCGCGTTCTGGTAATAAAAGGTTTAATCTTCATTTTGTTGAAAACTGCTGACTATTCACTAACAAAAAAATAAAGCATTAAAAAATCAAATAAAATGGACTACAACTGACATTCCTGACGTGAGATACAACAGGAAGGTTATGTAAATTTTGGCTACCATACCTGCTAAACTCAGTTCTTGTGTAACCCGGTCTATCTCAAGAATCTGATCTCCCACGGACTGCTGGTCTCGTGGCTCAATATAAAACTTGTCTTGCGCGATGTGGCTAAAGAAAAAACGTCAAGTTAAAGGAAATTAATTTGAGAAAATGGCTGAGCCGTTGAATATAAAGGAAACTAGAAGAAAGTGCGTTATACTCTACATACAGTTTCAAAGCCCGGTACACCGCGTTATCCGCCATGTTGGCAATAGTTTGAGCTTTCAGGCTTGTTGGTTAGCGGTTAACATATAAAGATAATGCGCATTGCGCATCCCCGGCGCGCAAAATCAGCGGTTTCTGCATCAGGTCGAGGTCAATTCGGGCCCAGTTTCTCAGCGTGCAATTTCCTGCAAACTTTCTTTACTGTTTTTGTTTGAAAAGATCTTGGAAAATGACTTCTTTTTCTACGACAACTTTAGAGAAAAAATTGAGTGATCTTTCTAACACCCAGCAGAGTGTTCAGACGCTTTCCCTGTGGCTTATTCATCACAGAAAACACGCTAAAGCCGTGGTTCAAGCATGGTACAAAGAGCTAACTAAAGGTAGGTTTGAAAAGTTGCAGGTTCGTTTGGCCAAATAACCGCGTGTAAATAAGCGTGTAACTTACAGAAGTAGAACATAAATCGCGATTAGGTCTTGGAATATAGTACAGCAGAATCACTTTTCAAGGAATTTCTAACGATTACAGTTTCTATGCTGCATAATTACTGTAGCTGCTAGCGTCAGCAAGAAGCTGCAATCTGCTTTATCAGATAATTTGCTTAATCAAACAAGTGATTGCCTGATAGCGTTCTGTTTGAAGATTGAACTTGAATACGTACAGTAGAATGCCAACCAAGTGAAGCTACATTACATTAATTACTCTAGGGTAAATCATTCTTTAATTCAAGTTGAAAACTATTTTGCACAGCTGGGGATCTTTCTCTTAATTTCCTAATTTTTTCCCTTGGGAAGTTTGTGAGCCTGCACCCTGGTCCTAAGCCGAGGCCAAAAGTGAGAGTCACCGAGGGATGCTGAGAGTTCAAACTCTCACTCTCGTTTGGCCTCAAACTCTCATGCACTCTTGGCAACTCTTGCCAGCACTCATAAAATTTGAACTTGTTCAAATTTTTCATGAGGGTGGACTAATGATGAGATTTTTCATCTCATTGTTTTGTACGAGGCCAGGGCTTGCCTCTGGGATGTTTTTTCTAAAGATTACCACAACAGGGGAGTAACTTCGAAAGCAAAAAAGGAGCTGGACATGTAAGCTTAGTGTGCTGCAGTATTTAGCTGTATTTGTTTCTGAACCAATTAGGAGCATTTATCTGGATAAAAATGTGGATGAAAAATTGTCACAGCAAAACTACACTTCAAACTCTTAGGCAGCTTTCGTCTTTGTTTGCCCCTGCTATCGATAGTCACCGAGAGATGTGAGATTGAAGACAGTGTTAAGCCTACTCAACAAGACCACAAAGTGAATTTGTTTTAATGCATAACTTTGTGATCAAAATAACCAATACCTCTCTTGATAAAAAAGAAAGCATGGAGTCTTTATCCAGAAGGGTGTTTTCTTCCATCTTATCTTACTGTCAACCACGAATATTAGATGGCTTTGAAGCTACCCTTACCACCTTAACTTTCAGTATTCTTGTGCGTGCTCCAGTCTTTGGTCCAATTACGTTAATTGAAATTACTATAGACTCTTTGTAACACAGCTACTGAACATTAAAATGTGTCATGATGTAGAATAAGGCTGACCTTGGAATTTTTTAATGCTTGGAACCTTTTCATACTAAAGAGTTTCTATTTACTTTTGTTTGCAGCAAGGCAAAGTAAAAAGCTTACATTCCTATATCTCGCTAATGACGTTCTTCAAAATGGAAAAAGAAAAGGCACAGAATTTTTAAGTGAATTTAAACATGTGTTGCCTGCTGCATTTCAGAACGCTGCACAGTAAGTAATCATTGATTTATTATTATTTAATGAAGCTGTCCTATCTAGAGAACAACTGTTAATTTTTTTTTTAGTTACAATGAACTTCATTTCCCATGACTTTCCGTGACAAACACTTGATTTCCACGACTTTCCAGGCCTACAAAATGAAATTCGAAAATTTCATGACATTCCAGGATTTCCGAGACCTGTTTGAACCCTGAGGTTTTGTAGGAACGATTGTATGACTTTCTCTTACAACTGTCATATGTGACTTCTGTAATGTGTACTTCTAGCATCATGCAAAAATTGTAAACAGCTCTTATCTAAAAACATTGTCTGTGGCTAGTACTATTGTAAGGTTTTGAAACATGTTTGAAATTCTATGCAGAGGCAGCGGAGCATTTTGAAATGTGGAGGGGCTCATCGTACACCAAGCCACGCGCATACCCCTACCCAAATTTCCCAAAATGTCCTTTGCGTAGTTCGTTGGCACAAGCTAACCTCTTGGCCGTCTTAACATTGTGCAGTGCATCCCGTAATCGATTTTTGACAATGCATAAGTATGCAGTTGTTCAGACGATCCCGCTTCATGGTGCTTCTTAGGTAGTTCTTGAGTCGTCGGAGGGCAGAGTAACCTGACTTACTTTGGGCAGCACAGTTTTTACTGCATCAGGTACGAGGTGAAGCTGGTGCACTAGCCTGCCGCAGTCTATGTCAGTTCCAAAGCGAGACCTTTGCAGCTCTTCCAAATGCTCGTTGAGGTCGTGGTTGTCTGCTACATCCACAAGAAGTTTCTCCAGCCCAAACCACGGCCTGGTTGAATCAGCTTTCTAATTGCGTTTTAACTTTGCTGCAGGCTTCATAGTATTGCACCCTATAGTAATCCGCAGGACATTCAAACCGATGAGGAAGAGCTCCGTCATCAAGCCTGACAGGGGCTCTCCTCTATCGTGGCAGCACTGGTTTGCCAGACTTACCCTCTGAAAAGGAGACACATGACTCATAAAATTTATTGAAGTCTGCCTCTGTGTGTAGGTGCATGTAGTGATTTTTGGCTAGATTTGCAGCGGTAATAGCTTTTTGCAGAGTCGTATCTTTCTCTTGCAGTGCCCAAACACAGAGTCAAATTTATCGAGGCTTGATAGCACTCGGTTTGCCCTCTGTCCATACTCGTTGTGTGTGGTGTCGCCTATTTCTTCCATTGTCTGCTGAAGTACAACGTAGTCTTCAAGAACAGCATTGAATGCTGCCGGAGTTGTTCCAAAAAAAATCCTGCAACATATTATTTCGCCGAGCGCGATCCTGATGAAACGATTTGTGAAAATATCACTTTGCCAAACCAATTTTATGCTGCGCTAGCGATATTTTTGGCATCGAAACTTGGGGGGGTGAGCCCCCCTAAATTTTCGTTTAGCCCCCCCTGCCCCCCCTGCTCTGCCGCCTCTGCTATGTTATATTTTGTGTCATACACAACAGTTGCAAGTCAGTTAATGTAGGTTTGAATTACACTAAATAATTCATGTCGTAGGCTTATTGCAAGCATATTGCTTGTGGTAAAGTTTTGTAATCTCAATCTGCCTCTTTTGCACTGGTGTGTATTATATTTGGGAATTTTTAACCTTTTGGTGCTTATATAGCATAGTTTCCTTTTAATCTACAGTTTGAAAATAACACATCAGGACTTTATAAAATGTAATAGAGGTGACTGCCTAATAGAAAAGATAAGTTGCTTTTGGCTCTTGCTTTGAGCAACTCTTACATGTATGCATCTTTTGTGCTCGGCAAACCTCTTGTGTGCACCCATAATGTAGAGGTGTGCACTGAGCATTTATCATTTGTTAATTGAAAGGTGCAGTGATACAGATTTGACTGTATTCTGTCTGTTTGATCAAGGGGTGGATCAGTGGAAGACATAAAAGGTCTTGAAAGACTCATATCCATATGGTCAGAGAGAAATGTGTATGATGCCTCTCTCCTTGCAAAGCTTCATAAGTGTTTAGGTGAGTACAGCGCATTGTTTTCCTTGACACTGAAGTTTTTAAAGACCTCGTTTCACCAACAGCAAAACACTAGACGTCCAAACACATTTTAAGCCCACAGAAACTTTCCAACATACGCATTTCTGCTCATGTCTCCCTCTCAGCATTAAGAAGGGTTTTATCAAAGGAGAAACATTGCGTCTGTTGAGAACTAACTCGGTCAAAGAAAACTTTGAGTCAATGAAACGAGATTTTCAATAATGTTTACTTGATCGAGGCTATCCTCCAGAACTGATTGAAACTATTATGACTGACATCTATTTCTCAGCAAGGAAAATGGCTTTACAAACTAAACCTAAGACATCTGAAAACCTTTTGCCTTTTGTTACCACATACAACCCGGCTATGCCAAATCTTAAAAAGGTTCTCTTGAAACACTGACACTTCATTACAGACAATCCTAAACTTGCCAAAATATTTCCTGACACCCCTATTGTCACTTACAAGAAGGAGAAATTGCTCAAAGACTCTCGTCAGAGCTAAAATTCCTTCCATCGAGTAAAAACAACAATAAGGGAGTTATATACGGTGAGGAGGGTGACAATGTTACCCTGGTACAACCATTTTGCGCTGTCTATTGTTTGTCACCTAACTTGACATAAATGTATGTCCGTCATGCATTTTTACGCCCTTTTTCCACCGGGCCCTTCAATGCTGTTGTCTGGCAAGTTTAATTTTGTTTGCGTTACAGGATCGGGTTTTTATTACCTCCGTTTTAGATGTCTGCGTTGTACTGGGACTAGTGTTTGAAAGTGAAGAGACTGGGTTCCATCGTCCTTCTTTCGAATGATTCGATACGAGTACGGACGTTCGATTGAAGCTCCTGCAAAAAGCGAAGTAGAATTGCGATGCAAGAGCCAAATTTCTAGCAGGAAAGTTTGTTTCCACGGTTTGCAAAGTGCCTGGGGCATCATGAAGCCCAGGAAGGCTCAATTGGGCGCTTTAAGTCTCAAAGAACCGAGCTTAGGGCATAACAGAAAGCCCAGCTTTGTACATCGTGAAGAGTCTCCAGCAGGGAACAAGGTACAATTCTGTGAGTTTCGGCATTAAAAGCAACGGCATACAAAGTTTTCGGCGGAGATTTTTTCCTTGCTGGAGACTTATATTTTGTATTGCTATGGCTAGGCCGTATATCTTTCCCGCTCAAAGTGGTTACAAATTTCCCAGAATGCATTGCAAGGAAAAGAACGTTTAATCTTTGACAACCTGCGAACTGGATACGTCTCTTCACGAGAAAAAAGCTATTGCAGACTGATAAAAGCGGGATAACATTGTAGAAAACAAGAATTGCAAGCTGCTCATCGAGAAAAATGAATTATTCTGATATCTGTGTTGTTTCCATAACAGTTTACACAGGGACTTTGCAGAATTGTAGCACGTATTGACATTGTGATGTTATAAACATTGCTCTGTGAGAAATATTCTAGCGGACGGTCAGCAAATCAATTACTCGCATAAGTATCTACTACAGAGTTGGGAATGCAACTAGGAAGATGGACAAAAACTGTATTCGCCAGAATCGTGAGTAGAACCTTCACATATATCTTTCATGCTTTGCTGTGGTTTGAGAATTTCGATTCGTTTTGTCGCGTGTGAACCAAACAAAGGCCGTACTGTACTCATCTCACTTTGCTTATGAAACATATTCGTTATTATTTTAGCTGTTTGTATTTGAAAAGTGATCGAACAATGTTTTGTTTCATGGGGCTTCGTTATATCACAACAATTATTTGTTGATTCCTTGTCTTCTGAGATATCTCTACTCTGTTTACATTGTGACATGTCAGCGCGTTGTAGCGCGAAAGATTTTATCTTATCTTCCTTGCTTTCACACGTTTTAATTTGTGCTGTACATTCCATTGTGTAAGAAATTCATGCATTAGACTTTATTTCAGCGAGCAATATTAAATGGGAATCAACTTGTTTTTAAGATCTACATTCTTTCCTATCATAGATTCCTTTTTTTTTTTTTTTTTTTTTTTTTTCTGAAACACTTTTTGTTGTTAACTTTTATAACTACCGGTATTTCCTGAATGAAGCAAGCATTGTAAGGCTTTTTGCTAATATAAGCAATCATTACCATGAAATTTCTTTATGTTTACTCCTTGTTTGTACTCTCGCTGTCACAAATTATTTTATTATGTGGTTGTCCAAGAAACTTTGAACCCTAAGTCATCTGTATCTTTAAGCAAACCTTAACCCTAAGCAAACTTAATAACCCTAAGCACACATGAACCAGAAGTAAAATTTAACCCTAAGCATACCGTAACCCTAGCAAAAATTTAACCCTAAGCGCACCGTAACCCTAGGTCAAATTTAACCCTAAGCACACCATAACCCTAGCAAAAATTTAACCCTAAGCAATCCGTAACCCCTAGCTCAAATTTAACCCTTAACACACCGTAACCCTAGCTCGAATTTAACCCTAATTAGGCTTGCCATTACATGTGAATGTTAACCCCAAGGTCAGTCTTAACTGTGAGTTATTTGGTGATAAAGGGAAGAAGGACGATGGAAACCAGTCTCCTCACTTTTAAACACTAGTCCCAGTACAACGCAGACATCTAAAGCGGAAGCAATCAAGACTCGATCATGTAACGCAAACAACATTAAACTTGCCAGACAACAGCATAATTATGCTGTTGTCTGGCAAGTTTAATTTTGTTTGCGTTACAGGATCGGGTTTTTATTACCTCCGCTTTAGATGTCTGCGTTGTACTGGGACTAGTGTTTGAAAGTGAAGAGACTGGGTTCCATCGTCCTTCTTTCGAATGATTCGATACGAGTACGGACGTTCGATTGAAGCTCCTGCAAAAAGCGAAGTAGAATTGCGATGCAAGAGCCAAATTTCTAGCAGGAAAGTTTGTTTCCACGGTTTGCAAAGTGCCTGGGGCATCATGAAGCCCAGGAAGGCTCAATTGGGCGCTTTAAGTCTCAAAGAACCGAGCTTAGGGCATAACAGAAAGCCCAGCTTTGTACATCGTGAAGAGTCTCCAGCAGGGAACAAGGTACAATTCTGTGAGTTTCGGCATTAAAAGCAACGGCATACAAAGTTTTCGGCGGAGATTTTTTCCTTGCTGGAGACTTATATTTTGTATTGCTATGGCTAGGCCGTATATCTTTCCCGCTCAAAGTGGTTACAAATTTCCCAGAATGCATTGCAAGGAAAAGAACGTTTAATCTTTGACAACCTGCGAACTGGATACGTCTCTTCACGAGAAAAAAGCTATTGCAGACTGATAAAAGCGGGATAACATTGTAGAAAACAAGAATTGCAAGCTGCTCATCGAGAAAAATGAATTATTCTGATATCTGTGTTGTTTCCATAACAGTTTACACAGGGACTTTGCAGAATTGTAGCACGTATTGACATTGTGATGTTATAAACATTGCTCTGTGAGAAATATTCTAGCGGACGGTCAGCAAATCAATTACTCGCATAAGTATCTACTACAGAGTTGGGAATGCAACTAGGAAGATGGACAAAAACTGTATTCGCCAGAATCGTGAGTAGAACCTTCACATATATCTTTCATGCTTTGCTGTGGTTTGAGAATTTCGATTCGTTTTGTCGCGTGTGAACCAAACAAAGGCCGTACTGTACTCATCTCACTTTGCTTATGAAACATATTCGTTATTATTTTAGCTGTTTGTATTTGAAAAGTGATCGAACAATGTTTTGTTTCATGGGGCTTCGTTATATCACAACAATTATTTGTTGATTCCTTGTCTTCTGAGATATCTCTACTCTGTTTACATTGTGACATGTCAGCGCGTTGTAGCGCGAAAGATTTTATCTTATCTTCCTTGCTTTCACACGTTTTAATTTGTGCTGTACATTCCATTGTGTAAGAAATTCATGCATTAGACTTTATTTCAGCGAGCAATATTAAATGGGAATCAACTTGTTTTTAAGATCTACATTCTTTCCTATCATAGATTCCTTTTTTTTTTTTTTTTTTTTTTTTCTGAAACACTTTTTGTTGTTAACTTTTATAACTACCGGTATTTCCTGAATGAAGCAAGCATTGTAAGGCTTTTTGCTAATATAAGCAATCATTACCATGAAATTTCTTTATGTTTACTCCTTGTTTGTACTCTCGCTGTCACAAATTATTTTATTATGTGGTTGTCCAAGAAACTTTGAACCCTAAGTCATCTGTATCTTTAAGCAAACCTTAACCCTAAGCAAACTTAATAACCCTAAGCACACATGAACCAGAAGTAAAATTTAACCCTAAGCATACCGTAACCCTAGCAAAAATTTAACCCTAAGCGCACCGTAACCCTAGGTCAAATTTAACCTTAAGCACACCATAACCCTAGCAAAAATTTAACCCTAAGCAATCCGTAACCCCTAGCTCAAATTTAACCCTTAACACACCGTAACCCTAGCTCGAATTTAACCCTAATTAGGCTTGCCATTACATGTGAATGTTAACCCCAAGGTCAGTCTTAACTGTGAGTTATTTGGTGATAAAGGGAAGAAGGACGATGGAAACCAGTCTCCTCACTTTTAAACACTAGTCCCAGTACAACGCAGACATCTAAAGCGGAAGCAATCAAAACTCGATCATGTAACGCAAACAACATTAAACTTGCCAGACAACAGCATTGAAGGGCCCGGTGGAAAAAGGGCGTAAGTGACGATTTGAGGTTAAAATCGAAATTGCTCCTATTTAGCTGAACATTGGCACACAGGCTGGTTTTCATGTGAGGAACGCCGTTGCGCACTTATTTCTTGACCTGAGATCTAAAATTTGAAGAATTAGCGTATTACTTTTGCGTGAAAAGTGTTGTTGAACTGAACTCGCTCAAGTGATGCGTGAAAGATTTCTTTTGTTCTCTGCCTGAACTAAAACAAAGGAATTCAACCTAGAATCCGCGGTCCTGTTGTTTTCTTTGTGTCAGTTTTAAGCAAAAGTAATACGCTAATTCTTCAAATTTTAGATCCCAGGTCAAGAAATAAGTGCGCTACGGCGTTCCTCACATGAAAACCAGCCTGTGTGCCAATGTTCAGCTAAATAGGAGCAATTTCGATTTTAACCTCAAATCGTCACTTACGCCCTTTTTCCACCGGGCCCTTCAAATGTCCTCCAGTATTTGCATGCACTGCCAATTTCTGTGTTAAATGTTGATCTGGCTTTTTGTGTGTGCGTGCAAGAACTAGGCAAGTTGGGAGCAAGTTGGTGACTGAACCACTAACCAGGGTGTTTTTGTAACTGGTATTAGATTCCGCTGGCTGTGCTCAACACGATGTCCCAGTACACATGATCATGTCATTATAATAGGCAGTGATGTTAAGCCATTGGCCTTGTTTTCTACACTTCATCATGCTAAATGAGTTGGGGATATTAAAAGGTCTCTGTCATGGGGATTTTTGCCTTTTTTAAACTAAATTCGATTTTGAGACGACATTACGGCTTTATAATGATGGCTAGTTGGGAGAAAATCCCAATACGGAATATATTTTCTCCTAATGCCGTCATTATAAAGCTGTAATGTCGTCTCAAAATCAAATTTAGTTTTTTATCGCAATCCATGTCTCTATTTTGCAAAAAAACAAAAAGCCAGGGCGATAATTTCTGTTGATCAAAAGAGAAATTCTTACTCGTCGCGAAGATTTGCACGCGCGATACTTGCTCACGAAAACAATATTTAGTTTTGCAGCAAAATGTTTGAATTCGCCGCTTTTTCTACCAAAAATTGCTTAATGAAAGAAAATAAACTCTTTCAGTGCATGAACATAAATTTTTTCAAACAACTAGGAATCGACAAAATAATAGATAACGTGAAAATCAACTTCTTTTCTAGGCTGAAAGTAGACCACAAATTATAACGCAAGACAGCGCTCGCATTGCGAAATGAAAACCGAAAAACAAACTGTTTTAAAGAAAAAACACAGTTTTAAAGTTTTAGCACTTACATTTTGGGCAATCCGTCAAGGTAAGCTGCTTGTAGGGATGAATCACATTGTAATAAAGGTTTTTCTGGCTATATTACTGAGCAAAAACTGAACTTTTGCTGGCGGTTTTGTGAAGAAAAGTTTTGAAGTTTGACCTTGGCCACGTTGTCATGACAGTTTTTGAACTAATCACAAGCTAGCATTTTGAGACGACATTATCACAAAATAACGTCGTCTCAAACACAATCAAAAGAGACCACTGGATCGCAATAATGTATCAAAACTGTGCTGAAATTAAACTTAACTACCTTTTTGTACACAAAATACTCCTAGAACAGGAAGAGAAAGATATCAAGTGATTTTCGCAAAGGAAGAACAAGCCATGATCAGCTGGTAGTGATTTTTTTCCAGGCAAAGGGGAAGAACATGAAAAAATTGGCCCAGTTGTTTCAAGTTGCAGTCCATTTCCATCCTGGCCATCTGCTGCCAAACACACTTACTTACAATTTCAGAAAACTAGTGAAGTAAAATTTTGAACAAATCTGAAGCATTTTTTTATTGGGTTTTCTTTTATACCTGTATCTCTTTTAGCTTTGTAAAAATTATAACACTAAAAATTGATGACATAGACCCTTCAAAGAACCCAGGCACATCGCTGTTTCAAAAGAATTGGGAATGTTATCTGTGCTGTTGTGGTCTGATGTTTTTATTTGTGGGTCAGGTGGGTGAGGTGAGGTCACAAATGAACTGATAGCGGTGGTCTTGGGTGCCATAACACGTGATGTCTAATCTAACCCAAGTTGTTGTAAAATGCATTAGAACATGTACATTGCAAAGTGTGCTAAGTAAATCACATTTATTTACCGTTTTAATTTTTTAGCAATCTCGTACTTAAAGTCCTCAGGCGTCTTGGTCAGTGGGTGGTCACCAGGAGAGACTCTGGGGTAATGAGGAATCCTGCAGTTAAATTGGTTCTTAGTTTTGTTACAGTAAACAGCCAAACCAAAAAAATCATATTTTTTTTTACTATGCCAGAGTCTCTTCTCAGGCAACCCCCCACTGACCAAGAAGCCTGAGGACTCTGAGCATGAGATTGATTTTTAACCAGAAACATATCTTGTTCCCTTTTGCATCAAGCTCTTCAGTTAAAGGGATTTTTAGGGCCAGAAAAGGTGGCTGTAAGGGAAAGGTTTTCCTTTTGTAAAGAATAATTGTTTATTTGTTAATCACAGGCCAAGAATCAGATTCTCCCCCACCAGAGAAAAAACAAAAACTGGACAATGACAAACAAGCTGCAGCCATGGAACCACCTGATGTAAGTCAATTTCCTTGTGCTCCCACATTGTGAGCAAACATCTGAGTGCTGACGCAGGAGTCATCACATTCCAGATCAAAGTGGAATTTAGAATTTTGGAGGTTGTGAGGGGAGCGAAAGACAGGAAAACCCTGAGAAAAATTCTCAGTTGAAAGCAAGGAGGAGAACCAACTCAACTGACACGATGGTGTCAACTCTGGGATTTGCACCTGAGCCTTATTGATGGGAAGTAAATTGCTTCCACCAGTGTGCTATCTCTGCTTCCCTTTAATGGCGCACATTCTGATTTATTTGCCAATGATGTGATTATTTTACCTGCAGCTTGAGGATTTAATAAAGGCTTTGATGGAGCTGGAGAACTCTGCCTCACAAGATGCCGTTGTCAGGGAGAAAATAGCTAATTTACCAGCAGAAGTACAAGATGTGTCACTCCTTGAAAAAATTGAAGGTATGGGGCATGAGTGATGACATGGCAATACAAATCATACGAATATTCGTGCACGCTTGATCACATTAAGAAATATTTGGCAATAAAGTAAAGGTAAGCACTGTTTTCAGCCCAGGACCAAGAGGATTAAATCCAGTTTTGTCAGTCACTTTTGACCTGAGTTATCTCACATTCTCACCTTCTTTAAACACTTTTGTTTGTTTGTAGATAAAGAAACAGGTGATCGCCTTTCAAAGATTGTTGATGAGGCCTGCCTTTTGCTTGCTGACTACAATGGGAGACTGGCAGCAGAATTAGAAGACAGATCAACAGTATCAAAAATGCTGGCTGCATTTATTCAACTTCAGAAAGACAAACTTGCTGAATCAGAGAAAAAACTTCAGGTAAGGCCTAGTGTTTTGTTGAAAAGGGGCATGGGGGTTAAAAAGGGTATACATCATGCTATTTGAGGTGACTGGGTTTTGTTTTGCATTTGAATCTGAGATAGAAGAAGGTTTCCAGATCAAAAACGTGATAAAGCTGGCCTTCTGACCTGACAAGTTAAATCATGATGAACTAATCAGAAGAACTGGGGAGGTCCTCCACTATCAACTGCTTAAAATTCCTTATCGACTACCTACCTTACAGTTTTATCTGGAACACTGATAACATATTTGAAGCACTCCTTTGAATCTGATGGATATCTCTTTCCTTTCTGTCTTTCTTTTTTTCGCATCTTAAGGTTAATACCCCTTTAGTGCTTCTTTGGCTTTAAAGTTCGATAGCAATCTGTGAATTGTCTATATTAAAATAATACAGGGCAATCATTAACAGCCAGCACCCGGCCATTATGGCGGACAACTATTATCAGGTGATGAAGACCACCTCTGAGTTTGAAAATGACTAACAGACATCAGGCATGGGAGACTATATTTAATTTATGACTGGCTACACTACATGTACTTTTTTTTATAAGGAGCCAATGTCTTCAAAGCTCAATCACAGCCCTGATAATGGCTTGCAAAACAGGCAAATTCTTGAGTGTGTGTGTGCTCATAAATTGACCCTTCCCTGTCAATAAGACCATTTTTGTTTGTCTGTAATAAGTGAATCACAGCAGCTGTCTGCCCTGAGGCCTTGTTACTTATTAACTGTTTCAGCCCCAATATCAACATTCATGTTCTCCTCACTTTTCTTCATAATTATATTTCTTATGATATTAGTTGAGAGAATTTGATCATACATGAAGACCGTTTGCCTTTGGTGATCATTTTACCTTATTCTCTTGATCTGCATGTGTTATCACATAGTGATATCATAAGGAGAAGTTAGATGCTTGTCAATATTGGGGCTTAAAGGGTTAACTCACATGTGACTCGGTTTCTCTCAATAGTTATCACAGTACAGTGCTGTGCACCATATCGTTGGCACTTGCACTAAGGTTGTGATTATTTTCAGCTTTCTAACTTCTTTTTGTCAAATTTATCGTGGCTCTGTGTCAACTGACCAATTGAAAGGAACAAAGTGACTTCTGAGAGGTGAAGTTGTCAAGTTTCACAGCTGTGCTCACAGTTCATGGATTTTGTTGTTAAGATAAACGAAAGCTCCAAAAAGTTGTCAAAGAGAAATTGTCAAAGACTATTATGAAAAACTTTGTGCAAGTGGAAGCGGTGCAGCACGTAAAGCCTGCGAGAGCAGACGCCTTTTCCTCAGGTTCAAACAAAGCCGCAAAATGGCGTCTGCTCTCATAGGCTACAGCATGTAGCACTTTAATTATTATTGAGAATTTTAAATGTTAAAAGAATGATGTAACAGTTTGATTGAAAAACCCAATTCCATTCTTCAAGAGGTCCAGTTGATCGTCAAACCCCTATGCCTAAACAAAGCTGACTTTCTTGCCTCTTTCGAAATTGTAATAACTGTTAAAACTGTTTTGTTCACAGGAATACAAAGCCAAACAGGAAAAAGTTCAGCTTGTAAGACAAGAGCTCAAGTCTCATTTAGAAAACCTACCAGACTTAACCAAACTTCCCGACCTAGGAGGAGGCTTGGCTCCTCTGCCATCTGCGGGAGACTTGTTTGCTTCTTCTTCTAGGTCATGACATTGGACAACTCCATTCAGGGGAGAGGGGGGGAGTTTTGTCTGATATATATGTATTACAAACTATCCTCAGCTTGTGGTCTTTAGTCCTGGAGGAGGGGTGGGCTCCCATATAAATGTGACAGGGGTGCTTGTCACACCTTTTAGGGTTTAAATTTGTGCTTTGGTAGCACTTAGGTTCAATGGAGACATAGTAGGTAGATGTTTGATCAGGAAATTGGAGGGTCAGCATTTTGAGGCTAGGTTCTCTGCATTGACACATTGTTTCAGCCTGAGACAAGAAACTTTACTTTACATTCTTTCTCTGTTCCCAGGTGTAAAAAGGCTGGCAGCAAAAAACTGGGGGTAACCCTGGAATAGACTAGCATCCCATCCAGGTGGAGTGGTAATACTCCTAATGATAGTTTCTTCATGCTACAGAAACTGGGTTTGGCTCCAGTTGTGTACACCAACTAGGGCCTACATGTATAAAGGGCAGTTTGACCATTACCTTACTGCATGGGGGTAAAAATCTAGCACAGTCACTGCTAGAATTATCTTTTTACCTTTTAGGTCTAATGGTATAGGTTGAGGGAAAAAATTACTGGAAACACAACTACTTGTCAGAATTGATACCTCTTTTAATTGATTTTAAATTGAATTCAAACCATACCCTTTTTATTATTTCTTTCAAAATTTCCTCTTGACAAGTACCCCCTTTTCGTGTACATGGGCAGGGCTGTCATTAAGTTTGGCTCACCTGTTGCCTTGATCTTTTCACTCGTAACAAACTTGTTGTTTGGTGAGTAAATTGCACCAACAAGAGGCAAGTTCACCCATAACACTGAGGTCCTATCAAGCATACTCAGCCGTAACAGGTGTTATGGGTTACGGCCCTTAATGACAGCTGTCCTGCGTGGGGGTTCCCCCTGGGGTTTAGCTGGGATTCATTTTAGACTTCTAAAGCAGTTTTTAAATAGTATTTGTAGAACTAATGGAAAAGACATGCAGAACTCAAAGGCAAAAATCTTCAACTGGGGTAAAGCTTGGGATATCTTTTGGTTTTGTTCCTGAGTTGATATTAAAAAAAAGAACGTGATGTTAAGGGCACAAATTTTAAAGAAACATTTTCTAGTTGCAACCTGTTTCAATTTTTTCGAGGCAGTGTAAAAAATGTAGTCATCGAACATGCTATTTCAGTATGACTACAAATACTTGTATGAGGCGTTAGGACTAGATGGGATATGCTATTACAAGAGTGTTTAAAAATGTCCATTTAAGGGGCTGTATCACGGGGATTTTGCTCGCGTTTCGTCAAAACTTTGCTAAATTATGATTAAATGCCTTCACTCACACACAAAATGCTCCTGGAACGCCAAGAGGAAGATTGCAAGTGAATTTTTTGCCAGGAGAGCAAACCATAATATGTTTTTCAATGGTTTTTGCAAGATACAAGCACAGAACTTGAAAACGTTCGCCGACCGTTTTCAAGTTGTAATCCATTTCGATCCTGGCCATCCGTGGCCAACGGCACTTATTAATAGTTTCACTGAATTAGTATGGTGCCTGACCATTATTTGTAGATTTTCGTTTCTGTTAATGTGACCATTGGCCTTTCAAAGTGTTACAAACACGAGCACAATCCCCGTGATACTGCCCCTCTAACTTCCAGACTTGACCCCCGCTCACGTAGCATAGGGCGGGCCAAGCAAAAAGTGCCCTTATTTACACATGACTTAATTCCAGGAAAAAACACAAGAAAGCAAATCTCACCAAGCTTTGCCGGGAAAATAGTTGGGGTCTGGCGGCTGATTTTACCACTTTTGGAGGGGAATTTTTATTTTAATGATGAAAATCAGTGCTCCAGCTCGATCCAGCTATTAAAAATGGTCCATAGCTTAACAATGGTGGACTAGAAAAGTCTCTTCTTCCTCTGGTGTTTTATACTATCGACTATTGATACGAGCATCGAGGCGCGAGTGGAGGGAAAGGGCAAGAGTTAATATTAAGGGATAAACAACAAGCAAGAGTTAACTGCGTAAAAGATATTTTTTTGAGGCAAGGGAAACACGCTAACACCATCATTTTCACAGACGAGAGAGAAAGTGATTTGATTTCTTTTATTTATGAGTACTGCTGTGAACGATTTTCAACAGGAATCTATTTTATATTGTACATACCGGTAGTAAGATAACTTTTTTTGTATATGATGTCTAAAAAAGGTGTGTCAACAGATGTCCACACGTGCGTTTCTCAAAAGTCCCGAAACTTTTCCGGTCGTTTTCGGGCACGATAATTGACACTGTATCTCGAAAACAAAGGCGTTTCTAAGCATGAAACTTTGCTATTAGGTAAGCATTTCTTATCTTAAACACAAGCTGAAATAGCATCTTTTTGGAATGAGTGGTTCATATTTTTATGAATGGCTTCCCGGGGCCGAAAACTCTTCGGGACTTTCGAGAAACGCTCCCCTGTTGAAAATAGGAATGAATTATTGTATTTGACCTCATGGAATTAACTTAAAAAAATCAAAGTGCATTAAAGTATTTTAAACTCTGAGCAAATGATCGTTTTTCCTTCACTTTGAGATCGTACTAGTAGTTTGTCCATAAGCCCAAAAATTTTCCAAACAAACGACCCAGAATTATGGCATACCCACAGCACGACGCACTGAACTGTTTGCCTTTAAAGGGCTCTGTCACGGGGATTCTCTTGTTTATTGGTGAAAAATGTACTTTAAGAAATCGATTGATTTTCTCAAACATGAAACATTTGGTATAGTAATTTTTTACGAAACCAAACCAGTATTTCTGGGTCTCTCCGGAATGCAACACGTATTATGGGCCGATCAATTCGAAACTTCAACATCCCCCCCCCCCGGGCATACCCCGGGCATTTGACTCTGTATCGCGTCCAGGGAGGGGGGAATTTGAACGTTGCATTGAAAGGGTGGGGAATTTGAACCGGATCTATCTCTTGTCTTGACGTAATACGCCCGCGAGTTTTTTCGGTCTTTACAGGGTTTGACGGATTCACAAGATAGAATTTCGCTTTGGTTAGTGAATAACTCTCAGTTTCAAATGCGTCTTTAAAAGAAGTTTGAAGGTATCATTACGGCATATCTCTCTCTGAAAAGCGTGTAAAGTGTTTGATTGAAGACGAAATTGGCTTGGTGGAGAGGTATTTCAGTACTAATTGGTGGGGCATTTGAACGGCCTTTTTGCCCCGAGGGGAGGGAATTTGAACAAGCCAATCTTCAAAAGTTCAAATGCCCGGGGGGTTGCCCGGGGGGGATGTTGAACTTTCGAATCGATCGGCGCATTATCGGTTATCGTAAAAAAGGGACAGAGCCCTTTTAAGTGTAAGCACGGCTAATTTATTGGCGCACTTAAATCAAAGTAACTAGCAATCAGAATTCTCGGATAGCTGTCATTTTTGCCCTTGAGAAGGTTTCCTTGAAGCTTATTGGACAGCCGTCTCACTAAAGTATGCGAATAACTAAAAGTGGACCCACTTTTGGCGCTTCGCGCTGTAAGTCGTCGAATTCGCTAACAATCCGAAAGAGGGGTTTAGTTTACAAATAAAGTTATGGTGAGCCAGACACGATTTTTAGGAGTGTTTTGGGATGTTAAGTGTGGCTTTCGGAGCGCGAGTTTTCGGGGGCAGACGCCGGAGGAAGAAGATTTCAGTCGCTTGGACTGGAGGACGCTTTCTGTTTTATACCTGTTTAGTCGTCAGTTTTAAAATATCGATTTAGAGTAATTTTCGGTCCGCGAGCCACTGAACACCCCATTCAATAAGCGCAATTATATTTGTATAGATCTTCACGAATTGTTGACAGACTGTACATTGGTAAAAGTCATTTATGGTAAATCTCTTTTTTCAAGGAAAATATTTGAGCGGGAAGGAAAACAAGCTAAAACATGCGAACGCGCGCGAAAACTCGAGAGGGTCAGAATTCTTCCGGGACTTTTTGTGTGTCAATGCCACCTGAAACAGAGAGGGGTAGACTGTCCTTGCACTCGCCTTTCCGAGCACAGATAGGATGTTCTCAGCTGTCCCCTTTAATTCCACTTCCCACTAGATCTTCCACACTAGACATAAAACCGCCTCTGTCTTGCTTTCAGTTCGATTGAGACGCGCAGGCTTTGGCACACCCCCATCCTGTGCACGACACGTTTCATATCCACTGACAGGAAGGCACCTTTTACTGGTCAGAATTTTGGAATTCTCTGTCTTTCAAAAAAAAGGTATCAAACCTTAAGGTAGCTTTTACCCATTTGGCGCATTGCCTTCACGGTTGTTTTGTTAGAACTGAGTGGTACACCGAAAAGTCCCTTAACTGTTACAAAGACAAGGTAATGATTTGAGATTTGTCGGCCGGGTGCCCGTAATCACACAGATAAACCAGAAGGTCCTCTTGGCTCTTTCTATGCAGGCCCTGACAGGGGCGAATCCAGGAATTTTTCTATAGAAAGGGTCCAAATGGCACTTGTACTTGATACTTCAAAAGCCAACCCCGGGGGGGGGGTCACTCAACAAAGTTTTATACGGGGGGCTCCGCCCCGAGGTCCAACCCCTTACCCTTTTATATACCATTTTTGACAGAAAAGGTACCCCTTTCGTATACCTTCCATTCAAAAATGGTACCCCTTTCACATACCTACTTAAGAACACTGCATCCCTTTTCTAAACCCTTGGAATGCAGTTCATGAACGGTATTAGGGGAGAACAGTATTACCGGAAGAGATGTTAACCAAAAACGGGAGCCGTAATCGGGGACGGAGACCGTAACTAAACACCATTTTCAGTAGTGGAGTTGACCCCATCTAAAAAGACAAATGTGCTATTTTTAGAAAAATTGCGCCATCGCGCGTTGCATGCGCGCGTAGTCGCGCGCGTATATGTTACGAGGACCCTGCGCAAAGGTCGGAAATTAGCTTCGTTGGAGATGAAGAAATTCAGTTTCTGTTATCAGTGTCACTTCCAAATTTGAGGCAAGACCTTGGGGAGAGCTTTCATGATAGTGACTCTGAATATGAGGATTATATAAGTGATCCCGGTGATGGCAGTGAGAATATTTTAGACAAATCTTGTGTCGAAGATGCGTCGGACATGTCAGACGAGGATTTCCAGGTTAGACGGATGAAACGTTTTGCAGGAAAAAAAGGCGTCGAACTACGAAAAAACAGTTGGAGGCGAATCAGGCAGGAAAACGGAAAAGACATCCCGAAAATACATTTCCTCTGAGGACGTACAGAGATTGAAGGCCAGCCGCAAAGACTGTTAAAAGAATGTCCAAGCACGGTGTGAAGAAAAGTTACGCCTTGATAGATCATTTTCCCTTTTTCCACTGCAAAAGAAGATAGTAATATAAATTCAAACTATCGAGTCGGGAAAGAAGACGTTTGCCGAGGTTTCTCAGTGCATGTTTTTTAAAATAATGTCCGCCTTTACCGAAGTAACCGAAGTGGACCGCAGCGAAGACAAAAAAAAAAAGCAAAAACCGCGCTTTATTTTCAATCAAATGCTTTCGCGGTGCGTTATCAATCGTCGACAAAATAGAGAACTGGAAAAACACCAAGAAAAAACTTCTTCCGTCAATGAGAAGGAGAAAGCTGAAGTGAAACTTCGTGCTGCCCTAGTACTGAATGTTACTAACTGAACCTAGAAAGGATACTTATCGCAGTGGACGTGGCAAGGGTTTCAATGGCAGAGTGAGCTTAAAGTATTTTTCTTCGCCAGCAACCCCGGGGTGAGAAAAATCCCTTTGTATCGCAGTTAAATTAAGGAAAAATTACAACTGAACGTCTCTGACACACAAATCTACGTCGTTTCAGAGTGCTTGACTTCTTAGGACGAAAAGAAATCGTAGAAATAGAAATTTATAAGTTTATTTAAGCATTTAGCTCCGTGTTTACAATTTCTTTCATCGCCACTAAGTCAATCACTTGTTCTTAAAATTTCACAAACAGTAGATTTTTTACGGAAGGCTTTGACTCCGAAATATCGAGACAAGACAAAATAAAGCATTTAATACAAATTTTTGTGGCGAGTCAGTACAAAAATCATGTGGCAGTCTGCCAACAAGCATTGAACAAATTCAGTGCCAGAAAAGGCGACATTTTTTGGCTATGCCACGCAAAATGACACTGATTTACCTGTACTCGATGTAGCTCTCTCTATGTTCCAGCAGCTCCAAATGTTCAGATACAAATCGGATGGCATGTACAATACGTTGAATCGCTTTCATAGTTGTTTTAGAGATGCTTTTACCATTCCGTCCGCGGGCTCTAAACTGAGAACATCTGCCTTTTGTGGTTCACGTTTAAAAAAGTAAGATGGTGAATGTTCCTCACTTCCGTAGTCTTGTTTCAGTGAGCTGCATAGAAATTATCGTTCAAGTTACAATAGTAATTCTCCCTTCAGTTCGAACAAACAAACACATGATGGCTCCGTTGTCAGCGTTGGGTGAACGGCGCGATTATAAACTCGTTCATTTGAACTCCTGCAGCTACATGTATAAAGGTGAGATCGTACATTTTCAATCCGCTTTGAACCATGATTACAACAATTTTTCAGGAAAAATCAAACACGTTCCACATTTCAGAGCCCATAATTGGAACATTTTTTGCAAACCTTGTGCTTGTACGTTCACTTCGTAGCATTTTCATGGATTCATTCAGCTCCGCAAAGAAACGCTGCAACACTTCGCAAGGTTTTCGCGCCTCTTTCGGTCAGTCATGTGATCGCGATCGATTCTTGTTCCCTTTTATTTCTTGGAGTTTCTCTCTCTTTTTTTCTCTTTCTTAATTTTATAGCAATCAATGATTGTCTTTTTAATAATTAAAACAATTATTCTACTCGGGCTTGCTGGATATTAAATAATTATAACCATTTTGGCGCTACGCGCCTTGTTGCCGAGTTATCTATCATATCCAGCGCGCCCTCGTTGAACGGAAATTTGCGTGTACCCACGTGCGTTTACGACGTTTAGGGTGGCGCAATTTTCTCTAAAAATAGCACATTTGTCTTTTTCGATGGGGCCGCGTGGACTCCGCGCTTACCGTCTCCGTCCCCGATTATGGCTCCTGCCAGTAGTTATAGAGTTGGCGGTTCGAGACCAGTTTTGAAGCAAAACTGATCTTGAACAACGCCAACTCTATAACTACTATAATGGCTACCATTATATGAGATTCATTTTCCACTATATATCTTTTATCACCAACTTTTGGTGAGGATACGTGCGGCCAGAGCCTTAACTCGTAGAGATAAGAGCGATGGTCGCTTTTTTATGTGATGGTTTACTATATACAAGATCCATTTTTGGGAAATCTATATGTTTTTATTTTATGGATAACTATATGTATTTTATCATAATGTATCCAAAGATAACATAAAAGCATAATGATTCCTCAAATTGTTGTTGCGGAGAGGAATGTGTTTATATTTATGTTTTTCAAACGCAAATCTATAGCATTTTTCATTTTCAAAGTCAGATTCACCGATTTTGCTAATCCACCTTTTGTTTTTTTTGGATCTTTTTTTGTCAATTGTACCGTCAGGGTATTTTAATTCGACAGAATTGCAATCAGTATAAGGTGAAGACCCAATACCATCGTGACTTATACTAATGTTTATAGTTTTTTCACATCCATCTTTGTAATAAATAGTTGTTGAAATATCTGCAATTCGTTCTTCTACTAGAATATTTTGGTTTTCATATTCAGTGTCAGATTCATCCATATTCCCTCTGTAAGTGTTTGATCTGTCTTCGTCAATTGAACCGTCAGGGTTTATGTATTCGACAATCTTTGATCTGAAATTTGGTGTATTTTCATCACCATCGTAATATTTCAAAATATTAATTTTTTTTGTGCATCCATCTTTATAATCCATAGTTATTAACATTTGTGATTCTCGGGTTGCAATTTCCATTTATATATAATATTATTTAGATAATATTTAAGTCGTTTTAAACGTAAATAATGTTGAATAAAAAAGAATATCTCATATAATAGTATAGAATGAATTGCAATGAAGATATTCACAATTACTTGAAAGAATCAGAAGTTGTTTGTCCTTTTTGTGACCAGCAAATAGATTCTGCCAGAAAACCGAAAGATGATAAATGCTGTGATAATCAGTATATTATTAACGACGATGGGATGTTAGCATGTTTAAGTTGTGGTGTAGTACAAGGATATAATTATGTGAAAGAATATGTTAATTTTTATGAGAACAGACATAAATTTATAAGAAAATCTGTTTACCATCGAGAGTACCACATCAACAACATATTACTTGATATCAAAGAAAAATATAATATTGAAATATCAAACTGTCAGAAACATAAGATTGATGCTATATATGTCGAGATAGGTAAGGTTCTTAATGAAGTTAATGGTACAAGGAAAAGGATGATTAGCGTAAATTTCATTATGAGAAAGATATTCAAGATGATGGGAATACCTTACAAAAATATTCCAATTAGTAAATCGAAAAAAACATTAGCCTTTTACAATAAATATTGGGCTAGTATTATGTCTCTTATCGGTGATAAAATGAAAGAGATCATTGATGAGTGAAATATTTGTCATATTTTTCTAGGAATTTGTCAACTATGGGACTATTGTATGTAACATAATTATCTACGTTGTTCATTATTATGTGTAGAGAATGCGGTTGAAAATCGCCACCTCTCATGGTATCTTTGATTATGTTTAACAAATGCTGGTAACTTTGGTAAGCGTGTATACAATTTTGTATTTTGAGGTCGAGATCTTTGTGTTTCATCCAACTCTGAATAATTACTGAGGCTGTTGAGATAGCAACAAGAGATATGCCAGATGTCGCTATTGCAGATGCAATTCCGCCCGTTGCGAAAATGATTGACAATGAATCGCCGAGTAATTTCCACTTTTTGAAACGTTTTGCAGCTTGTTTATAAGCCCAACACTTCCGATGATATGTTATGTAATACGATTTTAGTTCTTCTATCTGATCTTCAGTCAAATCACTTGATATATGATTCCAATTGAAAATATTTTTTGTCATATATTATATGGTTACATTTTTTCTTTTTTGAACGATTTCTTAATACTGATGTGTAATTTTCTAATGTTTCGAACTATTTTTTCTATATTCTCAATAATTTCGTTGATTAAAGTTGATGTTTTCATATTATATTGTTTAGATTATTCATTATGTTTTTCATCGGAAACCTCAACGCTTATTTCTTTTGGGATAATATATTCTAAAAAGCATTCCATGCTCCAATCAGATGGATATCCTGCATTGTGTTATATAATGAATGAAAAAATATCTATGGCACTCTATATTCAATCAACAGTAAGAGTTCTTCATTTTTTACAACTGAACCCAGTTCCACTGCCAAATGACCAAAAGCCAGTATTAAATTAATACTTATTGTCTGTGTTCGAGTTGCTTTGGTTGAAGTGTAAGTGATTGATTGAGTTAAATGGTCACTGTGTTTTACTTTTAAAGAAATAGGCGTATATCGTCTTTTGACTTTGAAATAGAGCACTGTTATAGTTAATATGTGGCTATGATTTGGAATGATTATTTTGTCACAACCATTTAATAAAAATGTGTTCCCATTTTTTGTATTCAAAATCCCATTTATGTAATGAACGGAACCACGCAAACGATGACCGTTTAAAGATAAATCTGTTTCCATCACCATTTTTCCATTCTCAATTACAAAAGCGGTGTCATAGACACTTGGGTCAACGTTTGAAATTGTTTCTTTTACACCATAAACAATAAGATGTCCAATTGTTAAAAGTGATGGAAAAGTAACTGTACCGTGCAGATCGAGATAAATAAATTGTGGAGGCGAGCTACCCCATCGGTGAAAATTGATAACTGTTTTGGTATAGTTTTCGAATGTTTTTGTTGCATAATTAGAAATTGAAATCGTAGTGCCTTGCACCGCCACACTCAACTCACTCATTTCCGGCGGAAACCATTCAACTACCAAAGTATAGTAACCGACTGGAAGTTTATAAAGGTTAAAACCGAGGCGTGATTGGTACTGGTTTGGTGAGCTTTTTTGAAACAGGAGTTTAAGCTGGTAAGCTTTTTTATTAATTTGATGTGGAGAATTGGAAAAATCAACAATACCCAAAACCTGAATATTTAATTCACTTGAAGATTCGTCGTCGTTTTCCATTAAATATCTGAAGGCGTCTTTTTTTTGTCCTGAATTAATAATCTGAGATTCATGAATTTTTTGAGTGACAAGATTTCTCAAATCTGTTATTTCATTTTCCATTAACTCAACATTAACTGCGGATTTCGAATTTTTTGAATCGGTTTGTAAGTTAATAATTTTATTGTTATTTAAATTCAAGTCTCCCGACATACTTGTTGTGCCATCAAGTTTGAGATAATTTTTTTGCGAGTTAGTGATTCTCTGAGTGATATATTCTACAGTAGCAACGTCTTTTTGGTTTACTGGAAATTTGACATTGGTGATCGCATTATCTTTCATATCGATAGTAGTGTCCTTATCTAATTTTATCGCAAGCTGATTATCGACATACTTTTTATTTGTTGCTTGATCTGCCTGTAATGGATCTTTAACGTTAAAGATTGTATTATTGTTCATGTCTAAAGTTTGTTCCATAGATCCACCTTCTTTTTTACTCAAAAAAATGACTCTAGCTGTGTTATATGATATTGCCTTATTAGTATTTCCATGAATTGGGTACGGCTGTGGTTGTAAAATTAGGTCTCCGTTCATAGCTGCTCCTGTCTTTTTCACAAACTGAGTTGTATCCACACTTGGAATCTTAGCTATTTCACTATCTAACTGGCTTTTTGTAACCACATCATTATTATTGGTTCCTTGTTTTACATTCACTAATTTTTTATTCTGCATATCATAATCATTATTAGCATCTAATTTAAATCCAATACCAGGTAAACCTCTTGAACCTATCTTACCTAGTCCTTGAGAATCATCATGATTAAGGATACCGTTTGTATAACTCATATAATATTAGTTTAGATTTTTTCGTCGAAATTTCGGGCTACCTTTTTTTTGACCTTATCAACATACAAAAAACTATATGGATCCTTAGTAGCTTTCTGATAATCTGATTTATTTATGTTCAATTCTCGGCAAATCATGGATTGTTCATTTCTTGATGGGAAATCGAATATGCAATAATGTGAACTATTCAGTCTTATTGTTTTATCTGTCCCATAATAACTTTGACTTAAATATACACAACAACAATTTTTGTTTCTAGAATTGGTAAAGTAGTCACGTATCCGTTCGTCATTTTTCTTACCTGTATTCAAATAGTCATCAAATATGATTAATTTTTGGTTTTCATCAGACAAATTTGTCAGAGGGATGATTTCATCGTTACTTGCTTCTATCACATCATAACCGACCTCTTTTGATATTGGTTCAAGAGATTTCAACAGATGCTTATATTTGCTTTGGGAGAGATTTCGAGCGTAAAGGTATATCTTATCAAAGAACAATAGCCTATATATCATATCCAGCAGAAGGTTGGTCTTACCACCACCAGATGGAGCACAAACGAGCATCCTAAAACATCGGTTTGGCATGAAACTCTTTAATTGAACAAAATTGTCATTGTCATCATCTTGGATGTCGTAATTTTGAATCTTCATATATAATTTGTTTATACAATTTCACACGCTATGCGACACGCTATGCGAGCGTTTTTATATATGATAACCCTAATTTTTCCGAACAAAATACGAAATTTTATGTAAACAAATGATATAATGAGTTTACTCAAATGGAAAGAAATGGCTGAGAAACGATCTGAGCTTGGTAAAAAGATTAACACAGTAAGAGATACAATAAAACAAAAAAAGATATCTGATCAAATGGGTGAAGTCGAGGCAGAGAAACTTTTCAAACCTATAACATCTGAGTTAAAGGAACTTACAGCCCCAAAAGCACCGTTGAGAAGATTGGTAAAGAAAAAGCGACCTGTTCCAGATTATGGTCTCGAAATAGGAGATGATGAGGATGTCCCTGATTATGGTCTAGAAGATCTATTCGGTGAACAAGTTCAACCACAAGATGACAAACAATTGGTTCCAAAACCTCCATCTTATGAAGATGTCCTTGAGGATTTAGCATCAGGTAAAAAACAAATGTATATAGATCCAGAATACATGTATGAACCGAAGATCTTCCTCCAGAATACGAAGAAGAAGAAGTACCAGATTACGAAATTCTTGAAGAGGATAGAATTAACCGAGTTTTGGATGATCTTGAATTAGCGAACTACGATGATATTGAATTACGACTTCGACAAGAAGATATGAATAACAAAAAGAGGAAATCTTATCTTACCAAGACCCTGAAGACAGCAAAAGAGAAAAGGTTTCAACTAACTGGCTATTGGAGTCATATCACTAAACAATTAAATAAAGGTATAATTACTGAAGCTGAGGCTCAATATCGAAGAAAGGTCATTAATGATACGAGGAAGGTTCTAAATGATTATATCGATTACAACAATCAAAAACTGAAAGACATTAAAGGATCTGGTTTGAAGAAAAAAACAAAAAGAGGTGGACAGGTAATGTTTTTCAACAATCCGACAGAAATGATTAAAAAACTTGAACTGATTATCGGATCAATGATTGCCGGAAATAATAGCATCGAATTACGGAATACTGGCGTCGCTCTTCTCGACATCTTGTTAAGAAATTCAATACTCAATAGGTCACAATACAACAAAATATACAAAAACTATTTTAGTCTAAACTAATTGTATAAATGAATAGACAACTCGTATTATCCAGTCATACCATTAAAGGCATAAGTGGTAATAAACCATCGGATTTCACAATAAAATACAGTAATCCCATAATACTGGATTCAAACAGACAATATGAAATCGGCCTCGACCGAATCATTTCGATGTCATTCACATGGTTTAACATTACGAAAGAACTCAATAATCAGAAAATAAGATATTCGACAGATAGTGGTGCTAATTGGACGGAAATTATATTCAACCCTGGAGTATGGAATTACATTGATTTTGACAATTTAATCAAAGAAAAAACAAAAACAGGGACATCATCAAACCCTCAATATCCTATCACTCTCGAGTTTGACGATACAATATTTCGAACAATAATAACACTTGCATCAAATTACAGATTAGATCTTACTCAAAGTAATTTTAATGATCTTATTGGTTTCAATAAAAAGATTCTAACAAGTAGTGTAAATGTCGGAGATTACATTCCTAATCTCTCACAAGACAGAGAAATATTGAATGTTCATTGTGATTTGATAAGTGACAGTCTTGTGGATGGTGAAGAGTCAGATATTATATATAGTTTCAGTACTTCAACTCTCACTCCGAGTTATAGTTTCACACAAGAGCCTCGACGAGTACAGTTCAATCCAGTCAATAAAAATACGATTCATAAAATTCGGATTTGTATCACCGACGGCAAACGAAGAATCATTGATCTTAATCATAGTGACACTTCATTCAGTTTGATTTTAAGAGAGAAGAGAGATTTATCTAACTAATAGTTATATATGTCGTCGTATGAATACAAGCGAATTTATCACCCGAAACTAGGTCGTTTTGTGTATAAGCATAAAGGATCTGGGATTATTGTTGATAACATATTCAAACCAGTTGGAAGGGTGTTAAGTAAAGTTCCAGAAATGGTTTTAAAACCTTTTGCCAAAAAAGCGCTTGAATCTGGTATTTCACATGCTGGAGACAAACTTGGAAAAAAAGCAGCTGAAAAAAGCGGGGAGCTTATTATGAGAAAATTACACGGTTTAACTAAACAACCAATGAATGAAATCGTGAAACCAACCAAACCTACTAAACCAAAACAAGAAGACTACAACACGATTCTGAATAGACTTATATCTGGTACTGGATATTAAAAAGTGAATTTTATCTAAACTACTCATATAAATGAGTTTCAGAACAAATGAAAATCTACAACGATATGAATACGTTCGTTTCCATTTGGATAATGTCATTGAGCAACCTGCCAACAATCAAAGCCAGAAAAAGACGGGTTACAGATTCACAATCAACGATCGGTCGACTATGTTTGATTTCTTCAATGGGTATTTCGAAGTAACTAAAGAGCTTCAAAAAAGGGCAGATGGTGCTGGATATGCTGCAGCAGATCGCATCACAATGATAAACGGATCTCACAGTCTAATCAGACATATGGTTATCAAATCTTCAGGCAAAATCGTGTATGAGAGTGATAATTTGCATCGAATAACGAATGTCAAAAATCTTCTTGAATACAGTGATGATTATAGTAGATCCGTTGGAAAGAATTCGTTTTGGTATCTTGATACTGATAATACAACAGCAAATACAAATTTAGGTTTCGAATCCCGCCGCATTTTAACCCAAGCTGCTCAGGATGATGGTAATGGTGGAGCTAGATCGATTAACGATTTGATACCGTTGAACCGATACAGTTTTTTTCAAGAATTAGAAAGAAAAATGTTGCCTCCGATGCAGCTCACAATTGAACTTACACTTAACGAAGACAGTGAATTAATTCACAAAGCAGGAGCGGCTGACGATGGAAGGGTTGTAGTAAAAAGATTGTATCTTTGGCTACCAAGATTGATCCCAAAAGACATTATGTATAGTAATTTCGTTTCAGAGTTTCTCAAGCCAACAACCTGGACATATATGCGAGATCTCTACAATCAGTCAGCAAATACCAGAGCTATTCAGAATATGTTTCAAATCAGTCCAGCTATCGACCACGTTAAACATGTTTTTGTTTATCTCCAACGGACAGATGCACCAAATAATAATGAAGAAGAGAGGAGTCCATATTTGTTTGACACTTTCAAACTCAATGCAGCTAATGCTAACAGCTCTTTATCAAGCTGTAGGCTTGAATATGGGAATAACGTTTTTTACCCAGAGCTCGAATATGATGCAGATTCAAAAATTAGGATATTCAATGATCTTATGAGTTATGCATTTCGTAAAAACGATTATAACAGTGGGACACAATTGAATATAGCAAATTACACCAGTTTATATGGTCTTATCTATTTCGATTTGTCATATCAGAAAGAGGTAGTGACGAGAGATCCTAAACAGTTGATTCTCCATTATCGTCTCAATGTAGCCCCAGCAGCAAACGTCCGAGCTCATAGCATCGTATTTTACGAGAGTGAGGTTGTTGTTAAGACAGTTGGAAACGAATTGATGATAGTTTAAATAAATAAGTTTTACATCGATGAAAATTTAAATGAATATGTTTTTTAAAATAGAATTTATCTAACATATAATATATGACACAACTATACGAAATTAAAGTTAGTTTATCACCAAACCAGAAAAAGAATCTTAGTAACGCGTATCATAAAAGAGAAACTATCATTTTGAGACTGACAAAGGACTCTCTATCTGGGAATGACACTCTATACGTACCTCAGAATATAGTTAAGCGATTGAATAAAAATAGAAAATTGAGAAAAGGAATGGACATCAAACTAGCCAAAACAAACATTCGAAAGCAAGTTGGTGGATCACTCCTCTCTACAGTTCTGTCGCTTGGAAGAACTTTCGCTCCAACGATTGCCAAGACTATTGGATTGTCAGCTTTGGCAGGTTTAGCATCTGAAGGAGCATCTCAGATTGTTAAGAAGATATCTGGAAAAGGTTTACAAACCGGTGGGTTCCTAATACCACAAAATAAAATCAACCAGTTGATAGCATATAAACATCTTTTGACCACAAAACAAAAACAAGATATATTAAATGCTCTACAAACAGGCTCTGGTGTTCATATAAAACCGACAAAAGTACAAACAGGTGGGTTCTTAGGGACTCTCCTTACATCAATTGGAGTCCCTTTAGCTATTGAGGTAATAAAGAAGATGACTGGTAAAGGAGCTCCTCAGATGGGACGACCTAAACAAAGACCACCCAGATCTATACCAGAACAGGATGGTGGTTTGATGACCAACACTTATAGAACACCGCCTTTTTACGGAAATTGGCCAGACGATACAATCGGTATGGGGAATAAAAAAAAAAAAATCTCAAAAAAAGGGCGAAGGTCTACTATTAGGCAAGAACTCACCGTTCAAAAAAGTCCCTCTTCTAAACATTTTGTTGTAAAACCAAAATTCCATAACAATGTCCCATTAAGCAATTACGATTTAATAAAATGGTGTAAATATCTGAATATCCCAATTAAAGATGTTCTTTCTAGAGATGAATCAGTGCCGCACAATCATAGACAGGCTCTAGTCATTTACAATCTGGAACCATCATATATGAGCGGTAGCCATTGGGTATCCACATATGTGAAAGATAACGTGGTCAATTACTTTGATAGCTTTGGTTTACCTCCCTTCCAAGAAATTGTTAATCACGCAAGAAAAAAGAATTTAACACTTCTTCATCAAAATAACCAAATACAAAATTTAATGACGACAGCATGTGGTTACTTTTGTTTATACTTTTTAAATGAGATGAATGAGGGCAAATCATATTTTGATCTGTTGGAAGTTTTCGACATATTTAACACGGTTAAAAATGAGAAATTCTTAGAACAGTATTTTAAAAATATCTAATCATATTATATATGAAATCATATTGCGTGAAACAAAAAAAGGTAACAGAATGTGTGCCAGGAAGTGAACGATATGAAAAGGCTAAAAATAACAGACTGATGCTTAAATGCACTTGTGCTGAATGTGGAATCACTAAGACGAAATTTGTAAAACAAAACCAGGGAAACGGACTAGCCCGTCGTCAGGGGCGGGCATATTAGATACAGTAGCATCGACTGGTACTGATTTATTGATTCACCACGGTATTCCTTGGCTTGGAAAAAAGGCAGTTGAAATGGGAAGATATTATGGATCAGAAGCCTTGAGAAACCCAAAACTGCAGAAAAAGGCTATCGATTATGCTCTGGATAAGTTGAATCCAATGATTCAGAATGTTGGAAGTCAAGCTCTTGATCAATTATCTACTAAAATCAGACCAAATAGAAAGTATAAAACCAACAGAAAGGATCTTGATGGTGCTGGTGTTGATATACATAAACTAATTGGTAAATTACCAAGACCAAAAGCTGGATTCACTCCTGGAAAGTATAAATACATGGGGGCATATAACCCTCTCGATAAACAGTTAGAGTACGATAAAAACACTGGAGAGGTCACCAAGTGGCACGTACAACCTTACAATGAAGTTGATAGAATATCAGCTCATCATGATATTTGTTATGATATGGGGAAAAACAAAAATGAATGTGACAAAGTAATGGTCAAGTCATTAGATGAAATTCCTTATGGTGAAATGCCAAAATGGGGTCAAACAGCAAGATTTCTAATCAACACAAAGCAGAAACTGGGTCTTGGTGTAAAACAAAGGAAGACAAAAAACGGAAAAGGCCGTCGAGTGAAGAAAACTGGCAAGAAAAATTAGCTGATGAGCTTCATAAACCGATAAAGCGTAACTTCACCCGGCGGCGGGTAATTGTAAACCATATTGACGAGACATGGTGTTCAGATCTTATTGAGATGCAACAGTTTAGTCGATGGAACGATGGCTACAGATACCTTCTCATGGTTCTAGATGTGTTTAGTAAATATGGTTGGATTGTCCCTTTAAAGGATAAGAAAGGAGAAACTGTTGCTGAAGCATTCAAAATAATCCTTAAAGAAGGTAGAAAACCGGAATATTTATGGACTGATAAAGGGAAAGAATATTATAACAAACATGTTAAGGAACTACTTGATAAGAATAAAATAACCTTGTACTCAACCGAAAATGAAGAGAAAAGTAGCGTATGCGAACGATGGAATCGAACAATTAAAACCAAGATGTGGAAGCAGTTTACTGTTCAAGGTAATACACAGTATCTTGAAATGTTACCCAAATTAGTGAAACAGTATAACAATACCAGACATTCAAGCACAAAGATGACACCTACAGAAGCAAGCAAAAAGAAAAATGAAGGAGTTGTTTACTTTAATCTGTACGGTGATATGGAAACATTAAGACAGAAACCAAAGTTCAAAGTCGGTGATAAAGTGAGAATAAGTAAATACAAGAGAAAAGTGTTTGATAAGGGCTATACACCAAATTGGTCTGAGGAAATTTTTACAGTTGATGAAATCCAATCCACTCTTCCTGTCACTTACAGACTGAAGGATCTCAATAATGAGGAGATAAAGGGATCATTTTATGAACCCGAATTGCTTAAAGCTACACAAGAGGTATTCAGAATCGATAAAGTCATTCGGAGAGATTATAAAAAGAAGCAAGCTTTTGTGAAGTGGAAAGGATACAGTGATGAATTTAACAGTTGGATTCCGTTCAAGAACTTGAATGATATATAAATTATTTAAGCAAATATTATCTAATATATATTATATCGATTGATACAGTATATACTGTCTTTTGCTTGTGGTAGCCAAAAACCAGATTGTTTCTGGCTAAGAATATATAACCATATTATATGAATACCGTAACTGGTGAGAAATTATATACATATATATTATGAGTTGGTATTATGAATTTTGTCAGAAAAGTTGCAGTATGAAAAGAAAGAAAGAACATCAACAGACTAAATTTCATAAAAAAAATGAAGAAAGTGACAAACGTGCTCCGGATTTTGAAAATTTTATAACATATAATTATCGAGATATGATAAGCCAGTATGAAGGTAAGTATCTTTCACATTACTTAGAAATGAGTACGAATATCTATAAAGGTCTCAAGAAACAGTTTAAGGAAAAATACAAGAATGAGATATAAGGATTAAAATTTATATACACATACAACATGGAAAGGTATTGTGAATTTTGTTTCATGGTTTATGAAAGTCCAAAAAAAAAGAAAGAACATCTACAAACTGAATATCATGTGAAAAAAGAAAAACGTGCACGACGTGAGGAAAATTTTGAAAATTATATACAACAGCATTATCCACAAATGATGAGTCAGTATAAAGGAACGACACTGGTACACTACTTGGAAATGAGCAAGAAAATCTATACAAATCTGAAAATACAGTTTGATGAAAATTACATGAAAGACATTTAAAAATAAAAACATATAGTATAAATACATGGAAGTAAATAATTTCAAGAGAGGTCGAGGTAGACCAAGAATATTCACTGATGATGAGAGAAGACAACGTAAAACAACATACATGCTAAATGTAGAATGGTATTGTGATATATGTAAAACAGGTCGCAATTATACACTAGCTGGGAAAACCTGTCATTTGAAAACAAAAAAGCACCAAAAAAATTCTAAAAAATAACATAGTTCAAAGGATTCATAATTGGATCACTTGAATTGATTCAAACGCACTGATAATTATTTAAAAAAATAAAATATATAGTAATATTATATGTTGAAATTCATAAAATTAGAACAAAAAATAGCATTAATCAATAATGAAATAGATAAGAAATTTAGATCAATCACTTGTAAATACTGTCATTCAATGGCGACACATGTACTAATTACTGGAGAGTATTCTAACTATGAAGTAAGTATAATATGCCATAAATGTTCAGATCGTATAAACAAATTAAAAGGCTATCAACTTGATCTTATGGGATTTGTTGACTCCTATAAATTAGCCATTTAAAAACGCACACTAAACTATTTAAAAATATTTCACTATAGATATAGTATCTATAATGAGATCAGAAAAAAAATCTAATAATATTAATATGGATAAAGCTAGTTTGAAGAAACTCAGCAAATCGCAACTCATCAAATTGCTTATGAAGCAAGATAATAACACGCCCATTTTACAAAAAAGACCAGTACCTGCGCCTCGTAAGAGTGTCAAAGAGATGGTCAAACGGTACGAAGAAAACATTATTCTTCCACCAATGCAGTTCAGGGATAATTACAAACCAATCCCAAAACAAAGAACTGTTAAAAGAAAACCGGTTCCTACACCTAGAACCGTAATTAAACAAATCGACAAAGCTTTAAACGGTTTTGTAAAATCTTATGAAATCGATCTAAGAAATGATAAAGATCCTCTTATTCAAATGCAAAATACACGAAAAGGTGTAGAACGTCAATTATCTATTTTATTGAATGAAATGAAAGGCTTGAAATACGTTGAAACATTGAAAGTCACTTTCGAAAAAATATCATCTGATGTAATAATTGAAAAGTCAGCATATTTCAATAGCGCAAGTCAAACAATAATCAACCAAGTGGGAATCAGTGAATCATTAAAAATTTCTTCAGAAAACATCATAAACAAAATAGCTCAATGGATATCAGAAGGATCAGGATGGACTGTAAAAGAAATTAATGACCATTACCTAAACATTGCTAAATATGAGCCTATGAAGGGATCCTCATATATCCAACTTCCTGAAGAACTGCGAAACAGTGCTAAAGGTTTAATAAACATGAAAAATAAGGATAATGAATGCTTCCGATGGTGTCATATTAGACATATAAATCCACAAGAAAAATATCCTCAAAGAATAAAAAAGGTTGACAAACAATACATTGAAAAATTAAATTACTCCGGTATTGAATTCCCAGTTTGTGTCAAACATTACAACAAAATTGAGAAGCAAAACAGCATCAATATAAATGTATTCGGCTATGAAAACAAACAACCTTACCCCATCTATATTTCAAAAGAAAAGAATGAAGATCATATGGAACTACTTTTAATAACTGAAAATGAGAACAATCATTATGTTCTTATAAAAGATTTCAACAAATTCATGTATAACCAAACAAAACATGAACATAGAAAACACTTTTGTATGCACTGTCTGCAATGTTTTAGTTCTGACAGGGTATTGATCAATCATAAAGATATTTGCATACAAGTTAATGGCACTCAAGCAATTAAAATGCCAACTAAAGATAACAATATATTAAAATTCAACAACTTTCATAAACAGCAACCTGTACCATTTGTTATTTATGCTGATTTCGAGGCTATCACAGAGAAAATTCATGGATGTCAACAAGAAGGTAAGAAATCATATACTGAGGCTTACCAAAAACATACCGACTGTGGATATGGATATAAGGTTGTCTGCTGTTATGACGACAAATATACCAAACCAATACAACTATATAGAGGTGAAAATGCTGTTTACAAATTCATGGAAAATATTTTAGAAGAAGTAAAATGGTGTAAAAAAGTAATGAAAAAACATTTTAATAAACCATTGAAAATGAGTAATGAGGATGAGCAGGAATTCAAAAAATCAACGAGATGCCACATCTGTGATAAGAAATATAATGAAGAAGACATCCGTGTAAGAGATCATTGTCATATTACAGGTGTATTCAGAGGATCAGCACACCAAGACTGTAATTTGAAACTAAAAATGAAGCCTGAAGAAATAAAAATTCCTGTTATATTCCATAATTTGAGGGGTTATGACAGCCATTTCATAATGCAAAAATTAGGTCAAATAGTCAAAAAGCACACATACAAAAATAATAAAGGAGAGGATAAACAAATGAATATCAATGCTATTCCAAATAACATGGAAAAGTATATGGCTTTTATGCTTGGCAATCATCTTACCTTTATTGACAGTTTCCAATTCATGAGCTCAAGTTTGGATAAATTAGTTAGCAACTTACCAGCAGAAGCTCTAAAGTATACTAGCGAACGGTTCAAAAAAGAAAAATTAAGTCTTATGACCCGTAAGGGAGTTTATCCTTATGATTACATGGATAGTTTTGATAAATTCAACAAAACAGAATTACCAACTAAAGAAGAATTTTACAGCATATTGATTGATGAGCATATTTCAAATGAAGATTATACCCATGCTCAAAATGTTTGGAATACATTTAAATTGCAGACAATGGGTGAATACCATAATTTATATCTCAAGTCTGATATCCTTTTATTAGCTGATGTGTTTGAAAATTTCCGTAGAACATGTATTCAGTATTATAAATTAGACCCATGTCACTATTTTACATCACCTGGTTTGTCTTGGGATGCTATGTTAAAGATGACTAATATTAAATTAGAACTAATGACTGACATCAACATGTTTCAATTCATTGAAAAAGGTATGCGTGGAGGAATTAGTTATATAGCCAACAGATATGGTAAAGCAAACAATAAGTACATGAAAGAATACGATGAGAAGGCGCCCTCAAAGTATATAATGTACTTGGATGCTAATAATTTATACGGCTGGGCGATGTCACAGCATCTCCCTGTCGGTAATTTCAGATGGATGACAGAAAAGCAAATCAGCAAACTAAATGTAGCCAGATATAATGAAAATAGTGAAAAGGGGTTAATACTAGAAGTTGATCTAGAATATCCCAAAGAGTTGCATAACCTTCATAATGACTACCCATTGGCTGCTGAGAGGGTTTGTGTAAAAAAAAATATGCTGTCTGATTATTGTAAAAAGATAGCTACAAAGTATAATATATCAACAGGACTAGTACATAAACTAATCCCAACATTATCAAATAAAGAAAAATATGTTCTGCATTACAGAAACTTGCAGATGTATATTGATCTTGGATTAAAATTGAAAAAGATCCATAGAGTATTAGAATTTGATCAGTCACCATGGTTGAAGCAATATATTGATTTCAACACACAAAAACGATCGCAAGCAAAAAACGCATTCGAAAAAGATTTCTTCAAACTTATGAATAACTCAGTATTTGGTAAAACAATGGAAAACATTAGAAAACGTGTTGATGTACGTCTTATCACAGATGGTAAAAAACTATTAAAAATGTCTTCTAAACCTACTTTTGTATGCAGTAAAATATTCAATGAAAATCTGGTAGCAGTTCACAAGATCAAAGAAGTACTAACTCTTAATCGGCCGGCTTATGTGGGTATGTGTATTCTTGATCTAAGCAAAACATTGATGTATGATTTTCATTATAATTACATAAAACAGAAGTATGGAGACAAAGCCAAGCTGCTATTCACTGATACAGACTCATTAACTTATGAAATTCAGACTGAAGATATTTACCAAGACTTTTGGAATGATAAAGATAAATTTGACAACAGTGACTATCCAGAAAGTTCCCAGTATTTCAGCAAAGCAAACAAAAAAGTAATTGGAAAATTTAAAGATGAAGCAGCTGGAATTCCAATAACAGAATTCGTCGGTTTGCGATCAAAAATGTATAGCTACATAAAAGACAACCAGAAAGTGGGAAAAACAGCCAAGGGAATCAAGAAGAACATAATAAAGAACAACATCAAACATGAAGATTATAAAGAAGTACTATTTAATAACAAACAAATACATCATACCATGAAAACTATTCGAAGCAGCAAACATCAACTTGGAAGTTATGAAATAAACAAAGTGTCACTCAGCTGTTTCGACGATAAACGATATATAGCAAACGATGGAATCAACAGTTTCTCTTACGGACATTATGCAATCTGAAGATGTGACGTCACGCCACAGCTGTGGCGTTTTGTGGTTGACCGAGATCATACGATAGTCTCATGTCATTGACACAATAGCTATTAGTAATGACGTCACTCCACAGCTGTGGCGTTTTGTGGCTTAATATTATTTAAACCCATTGACACAATAGCTATCAGTGATGACGTCACGCCACAGCTGTGGCGGTCTCCATACAAGTTCCGCAAGCACAGTCTATTTTTCTGTTCACTACAAACTTTACTGACAAACTTTACTGACAAACTTTACTGACAAACTTTACTTCAAATACAAGTTCATCTGATATTACATGACAATCTGATGACTCATCGGGAAAGTCCCATTTCATCATAAACTTCCTGTTTTCACCAGACATGTCCAGACTTGTTTCTTAGAAAAACTTCCTGCTTTTCCGAGAAAGACTTCCTGTAGTCTGGTGTCACGTGATTGAAGAATGCGTTGGATACATCATGACATATAACATATAGTATCCAAATCCAAATAATTGCGCTCATGTAATAAAATGGAGCCAGCATCGCAAAAAGAAACTTCCCCTCTTGATCGCAAAGCGATCAATTCACTGCCTCACAAAAGCTCCGCTTTTGTTCCCCAATGCTTAAAAAATGGATCTTGTATATAGTTATCCATAAAATGGAACCAGCATCGCAAAAAGAAACTTCCCCTCTTGATCGCTTTGCGATCAATTCACTGCCTCACAAAAGCTCCGCTTTTGTTCCCCAATGCTTAAAAAATGGATCTTGTATATAGTTATCCATAAAATGACTCCATCACATAATGTAATCACATAATAAAGCGCCCATCGCTCTTCGAGCTCTTCCCGCCTTGGCGCTTTAGCAATTACGACCCCCCCATCCCCGTGCGTCGTCTTTGAACGTCTTGCTTCGCAAGCCATCCAAATACTTAGCATGCCGGGGGGTCTATTGCCGTGATGGAGCCATGTGATAAAAAAAAACATATAGTTTTCCATAAAATTATTTCCATCAGATGGGAGTAGTTATAGAGTTGGCGCTGTTCAAGACCAGTTTTGAAAAAACTGGTCTCGAACCGCCAACTCTATAACTACTCCTGCCAAAAAACAATATTATTATCTACTCGAAAATTAAAGGTCCTTTTAAATACCTAAATGACAGATTTCCCTACCCTTTCATATACTTCAGCTCGTGAAATCCCCATAGGCCATTATAGGGAGTACCCCCCCAGAAGTCAACGATAGCTCAAAATTGGTAAATTTAAAGCAATCAATAAGATTTCCTTGTGATATTGGTCTACTAGTCTACGTCATTTTCTTTCTTTGTCTTCCTTGACCTCATTTGATTGTTTTTAAAATAAAGAGTACAGATCTAGCTAGATTTAACGCAGTAGGGGGATTGCAGTGGGAGTGCAGTTCGAACCCGTCTGAACCGCTCACGATATCCGCCACTAGCGCCACTGGGTATGAAACGGAAAAGGTGCAATGTTACTAAATATTGTATACAGCAAAAGTGCAAACCGGCGGAGAATACTAAGGAAGGAGCGAGAACCGGGGGTCAAGGGTGCGGGTGCGGTAAGTACTGACTTCCCTGTTCCCTCCACTCAGATCTGAAGATCCTGCAGTGGCGGATCTAGGGGGTGCCCCCATTCCGTTTCAAACATGTAAAGCAGGGGTGGGGAAAAAAAAGCAGTTTTAAAATGTACTTTTCCACTCCCTCTACCGACTGTTGTTCTGGTGCCCCATTCCACATGAAGTTCTGGTTCCGCCATTGTGGTTCCCTTGCGTTCTGCGCTCTCATTCGTCTCGCAAGGACAAAATAACGCCTGTTGCGCAGGCAAGGTCCATAGGTGTGATTGAGTGCAAAAACTCCCCCATATAGCATGAGTTAGAGCCTTCAGGGTAGTAAATAAACTAGGCTAACAAAGTTCAATTTTTAGTTGTTTTTATTGCCCTTTTTAACAGCCTTAAGTACAAACCTAGCGGCTAAAACATCAAAGTCGAAGTGCATCTGGCCTAGGAACCTTGCATAAGCAGTTTAGTTTCCAAGCCTTCATAATATCAACTCGATAAACCTTTTTTGCACAAAAGACAGGAAAAAGGAAATTTTGATTTCAAGATGTTTAAATATAATCAAAATATAGTTTTTTGATCGCCAAGAAGTGGCTGCCGCAAAAAATATCTTTTGCTTTATCTTTATGTGAATACGATTTGGTACGTTTCCCTCTTACAACAGAGAGGACTCTATCCCTAAAACGTCTCCAAAATAATCTCTTGTACAAAGCCTATTGCAAACTGATAAGGACTTGCTTTTGCCCTTTCTACTCTGCCAGGATTTGATTGTCTTTGTCTTTTTAAAAATTTCTAAGCCCTCATAACATCAAATCCAAGGACTGTTTTCTTCCAGTAAAAGAACTGACTGAAAGAAATTAGATACCCGTCGCAAAAGATATCTTTTGGTCACTTTTCTTCACACTTTTCTACAGTTTCCTCTTATAACAGAAGAATTCGTATTCCTGAAATGCCTCCCTCGTTATTTATTACCCGTCTTAATCCAAAGTAACAACAACTTATATTAAACTGAAAAGTGAACCTAAAATTACTTGTAGCTAAATGTCACGTGCCCTTGTTTACAGAATTTTCCTGTATTCCAACATAGTTAATAAAAGAATCTGGTTATGAAGCTCAGCAAAGTCTTTCGTTTTATGTTTTTGTTACCGTTTTTAGCCTTGACCGTGCACAAACAACAATAGGTTTGAATTTTGCATGAGCAACGAACCAATAAAAATGTCACTGTTAAGTTATTCAGCCATAGTGTGCGAACGTAAAACAAAAGTTTGTGCACGGTCGTAGAACTTTCAACATAAATTGCAGCACCTTTGTTTTGGCCTTTGAAACTTGCAAGGTTTCATAACCAGTCCCTCGAGTAACTATGATTCCAAAGTCCAGTTTATGTCAAAGTCCACTCATCAAAGCAAAAATACTGGTGCTGCCGGAGGTGATAAATATTTGAAATATCTATATTACTGAACAGTGGAGCTAAATACATTACTTAGATAAACTTTACAAGCTACTGATAAAAGATGAGCATGTGTCCATATGAGATCGATATGTTAATGTTCGGAGTTTGTCATGCTTTTTTCATCAAAAAAGATGTAACTGACTCATAGAACTCCAACATATATATACAATTTACTAAGACCTTGCATAAAGGCCTTATGTGCCACTGGGCACGAATAGGAAGAGTGAGTGAGAGTGAGTGAGTGAGTAAGGCCTTGCTACAACACAAGCCTTTCAATGAATAATGGAAGAACAACTTGAGTCCTATTGTTACTGAGTTGCAGTAAAATTCCAGTTGTAACCAGACTGCAAAAACAGCACGCATATTTTTGCGTGAATTGAAGTATGAATATGGAGAGTGAGAGTAAAGAGCTGGCCACACGCCCTCAAGGGCGTTTCGAAGCTCTAGCTTCTAACCCCAGTTTTGGTTCTTCGAGCTTTGAGCCTTTGAGAGCATCCGTGCTTTTGCCGATTGGTCCCGACGACTCGTACCTCCCTCCTCTAGTTCTTAGAGGAAAAGGCGTCTGTTTTGCAGGCTTGTTTAACCCCCTCCCCCGGGTATAAGCAACCTCTGCATATGAGCCAAATCGCCATGTCCGCTGTCTGGAAAGACATTTTAATGTCCCCTTTGAAGTGCGTCTTAAAAGACGCACTTCAAAAGCGTAAGCAGGCAAAAAGGGTTCATTTTTCTATCAACACCTAACGAGTCTCCAAATCACGGAAGCTCCAACTATTTTGGCTTTATTTTGTTTTATCAGTTAGCGGATTCATTGGCCTAATTTCTGTAATTTCAACTCTCAGTATATTTCGTGGTAGTAGTCTACATATTCGTATCGTTTATCGACGACCTTTTGAAGAGGCACTGTAGTTCAGGTATTCATTACGTTCAAATAAAAATAAGATGCAATTGAGATGGTTTGAAAGTTAGAGCCAAGCAAAGCCCGGCCTTTTGAGGGGCGTGAGTTTGGGTAGAAAGTGTTCGGTTGATGCATGGACTCATTTGGAGTGTTTTTTCCTATTCTGGCTGTAAACCCTCGGGTTTGATCTTCTACGAAAAGGGTGCTAAGGGGTTTCCGTCCGTCAGGAGTGAATTGTCATGTAATATGGGCGTAAAATGTGAAATGATTGTTTTCCCCTCGAAAACATGATCTATTCGTGAATCATGATTATAGTATAAAACGTCATTGAAATGTAAATTGAGTTTTTATCTTTGTCTTCAATTTATAGTTTCCTTCTCAATTTACGTTTCCTGTGGTAAAACGAACTTTACGACTTGTTTCGTTTTCTAAGAGTTGATCCCGACCACACCTTTTTCCACCCTTCACGAAGGCACCCACAGGGATTTTAATTTGCAAGAGCCAAAATCCAAGAATGTAAGCTGTACAGTATGATATCGTGCTATTTTCTATGTAACAGTATTACCCATCTCGCGATCGTATTCCACGCCGTGAAATCTGTTTAGCAGCATAGTTCTCCAGCCAAACTCTAACTTCATGAGTACTGTATGACATGGGTCCAAGTCCTCCCTGATAAACTATTTTAGAGTCCCGGATGATGTAGAGTCTTTCTGGGCTTGCGCCGTACGCCAGGTTGGCGGCGTCTAACATGCTGTCCACTCTCACTGTGCATGGTGGATTGTGGGACAAAAGGAGCTGAGCTGCCGCGCACCTTTCTTCTTGTGTGCGATGCCTGGGAATGTCGTAATTGTTCTGAAAGAAAAAAATGACGTTATGCACGTGATATTTTAGCTGTAGATTATAATTACGATCAGTCTGTCTTAGCTTCTTTTGACCTATCTAACGGCGCTTATCGTTCGATTTACTTTCCAGCATAACTCGACTGTAGAGTATGACTTCTCCCCGTCCCCCTTCCCCCCCTTCCACACACACACACTGTCTGGGATTTTACAGTCCGCCGGCCAGATTTACCATAGCCTGCGTAGCGAAAAATGCCTCGAACGGTTGGAAAAACCTACGGAAACGCTTGTTATGCAGGCTAGATTTACAAAGGTGAATCCCTTTTAAATTAATGTATTACTAGAAAACAGCAACTTGTATTAAAACGGACACTTAAGAAGATACGATCAGCATCAAAATTCTCCTCATCAAATCAGTGCCTTATAACAAGTACAGGTGATGAGAATTGAGGAAATGATCACCAAAGGTGAATTGACTTGATGTTTCAACAAGTTCTTTCACCCACGAGTTTGCCAAAATTGGTTTGAGGTGTAAAGGCCGCTTTAAAGGGTTAGCTTGGCTTGGCTTGGATGGCTTCGTAGATCTTTGTCTGGCCAAAAGTGTTGGGCAATTGAATTTGATAATTTCTCTTTAATCTTATGTTGATTAAAGGAGCCTGTACAACCATTACAATCATTCCAAGATCTTGAACATTTTTTTTTGGACGGGGGTAGGTAGGGGGGAGAGAAGGGAGGGGGAGCGAGGAAAAGCTAAGAAAGACTTGCAGAACAGCAACGAAGTTATACCATTGAATACTAGCGTTGAGTACTCGTGAGTAATGTGTATGTCTGTAATAGGAACTTGTTTTTGACAACGCCATGCACTTGCCAAGGACGATTGTAGTACATCGGAACGTTTTTTTACCTCTTCTCTACTTTTTGTGTTGGTGCACATTCATACTTCTGGGAGGCCGGACGGAAAGAGACGATAAAGCTACAGTGATTTTTAAAATTGTAGAAAGCACAGCACGTGGATTTACTGATTTCATGCGTGACATATTTTAAGCCACCTCACACGCCTCCACATTATCACAATGAGAAAGTATTAAAACCAGGCAAAAATCTAGGATTTAAACTCATTATTTTCGTCGGTAGCTAGATGAATTTCGCTAAAGCTTTGTTAAATACCTACCAGCCTACTTGAAAAGATTTACAACACTATTGCAATCATGTCATTTGCCACTTCCAGTAAGACAGGTAAAAATGCTATTTTTACATAGACGCATAAGAGCCTGAAATTGTTTTTGTTAGCAACTGGTTATCAGTAAAAAAGTTAAAACATACAGAAGGCTAGAAAACAAAACAAAACAAAAAAAACTTTTAGGCATTTGACTGCTTCCTGTTTTGTAAGTCTGTTATATCAAGACCTTATCTTGATCGTTCCTAGGGGTCAGCCTTAGCAAGCCGTTCACCTCTGAAACAACAAAGGCACCATTTATGTTCAAAATAATATACGTGTATCGTAAGATAACTCATAATTTGAGGTATTTAAATATGCCGTTAGTGCCAAATATAGTCTAAATTGCCAAAAGGGCGGATTCACGTGAAGCCTGTACGTTTTCCCTTTCTTGAATATAAGTAATCTTTATTTGGTTAATGCATAGTGTTATAGCAAAGGAGCTAAAGTGCTTACGAAACTGACGCGCCTATAGATTAACCTTTTATTGAAAATTTGTTTGTTTCTTTATGTTTAGACAGAACTTTCCCTAATGGTTGTTTCACCTTGGCAAATTCAGGATGTCTTTTAGATAAGCCTCTCGGGAAACTTTAAAAATAGATTTTGTTGTTCTGTCACAAGATAATAATCTACGCCCGCACTCGTGAAAGTTCCAGCATATCGGCCTGAGGGAAAAATAAATCCGTACGTGCACCCACAAACCGTTTAATTTGATTCATATGTAAAGTCCCTTAATTAAAATTGGAAACAAACTTCAAGCGATGTGATGTGGTTGTAACTTTTAAATTATACATTACTTGCAAAAAATTTCGGACGATTTTAAATTCGGACAAAAATAGCGCAGTTGCTGTTTGAATCTTCGATCCAAGCCCAGTTTTATGATAATTGGATTGCCAGTGCCAGTGGTGCTAGTCCTCTTCTGCTTCATCATCGATCAACACCATTGAAAGGTCCTTTGTCACTAGCGTGTGGTTCTTCTTCATCTTAAGCTGTTGGTGACTGAGGTGATTGATCAAGAAGCTCATAGTTCTTTTGAAAAAGCTCTTTGAGACTAAGAAGAAGAAATCGATTGCTGTCGTCAATTTTAAACGTAACTCGGCTGAGAAGTATCTGAAGCCGGCCCTCACGTTGCAATTGGAGAAGGTCAATGCTTTTCATCCTCAGTTGTTGCATCGATACTGTCGAACTCTACCGAACTCTAGTTGAGACTCTGCTTGAGAGTGACATAGGCTTCATTAAATTTGTGTTTTTTCCCCCCGGTGTATCTGTAAAACCTTGAGGGTGTAGTAAAACTATCGTTTTCAGATATTTGACTTCAGTCTAATTCATGCTTTGTAGGCATAAATTTACTTTAGGCGTGTTTCAGCAAACTGTCTGAAATTTGTGTCCGAAATTTGTCCGAAATGAGAGAAAAAGTGTCCGAAAATTAAACGTCCGAAATAAAACGTCCGAATTCTTAAAGTCCGAAATTTTTTGCAAGTAATGTAATCATCTTCCTCAAGGAGGTTGTAGCTGTCCAGCACGTGGATGAAATTAATTCAGGTGTGACAACTCCTGAAATGAAAACTACTAGTCACTAGTACTTAACTGAGGGCCTGTTTGTCGTGTTGTACAAGGCGGCTCTAACTTTTACGTTTGCAGACGAAATGCGGGTGCCCATTCAAATGAAAGCTACTGAGCAGTACTTTCCGGTGGTGCTGTTTTTTTTTTATGTTGTACAAGGTGGTTCTAACTTTCGAGTTTGTGGACGAAATGCTGAAATGTGACCATTCCGAATGAAAGCTCATCCACCGAACTTTCCCCTGATGATATTTATTATGCTGTATAAGGTGGTGTTAACTTTTCAGTCGTTGGATGAATTCAAAGATTAACTACTACGTTCCTAAAGAACTGTTCCGTGTTCTTTAATATCTTTTAAGATTTGATTTAGGACTCTTTTCCAGTTTGAAACTGGCAAGTCTGATTTGAAGTGAACGTGAAGGCTAATTCAAACATCCTGACCCCATTGGGGACTATCCTTGGACCCACCTCAAACTTTTGTCAGACAAAGTCTAATTAAAGAAATAGGTAAATCCTTGTTTTCTTTTTAGCTACTGGAGTATTTTTAAGAGTGATATCCTCTCAGCTCCCGTGGTGAGCCATTTATCTCCGGTGGGCTTGCTTTACATCGGTTTATATAATTTTAGTGGCAAGACACCGTTGTACATTCGCGCACTATTTGTACCACTGTCTTCAAGTAAACAAGGTACTCTGTGGGCGGTATTTAACGCATGACAACCCCCTTTATCTAGCCCTAAATATTTACTTAATTTATTCTAAATTTTTATCAAGTTAAACCCAAATATTGAGTCATCTCGCTTAAGGCCAGACAATTAATGGACCGTCCAGGTGAATAAGCTGTTATACTGAGCTAATAGTCTGCCCCGTCAATCTGTTTGGGATTTCACAATTGACCTCTATGGATTTTACGGGCTTTCTCCGTTTGTTATGTTTTAGGATTATAAGTCTGGGGGTATTAGTGTTCCTATTGGCTAAATCCTTTTTGAAAACTTTGTATCTCTTGTTTAGAAGCCCCTTTCATTTAACTGCTGATATGTTAGTTAGTCTGGTACTAAGAACAAGTGCATGAAATCGTTAAGTTTGGCAATTAGATGAAATCTGTTGAGTAGTATATTGTCTGTGGCACTGGTTGTTTTTATTTTTGGTAATAAAAAATGACATGATACGACTTAAAAAGTTCTTAGGACATAATGGCCAGACATGTGTAAACCCTGAACTAATACGGCGACCTAATACAATCATGACTGAACAATAAAAGCGGCACGATTAGCGAAAGTCTGGTAATGACGTGATTGATTTGTAAAAGTTGAATTCATGTAAAATAGGCCGCCTTTATTAAGATGTCCCAAAAATGTTTGTCGCAAGTTGTAGCTAGTAGCTCAAGGTTTAGTCTCAAAGACGGAAAGGGTCAAGAATTCCAACTGATAAACAACTGAGCAGCTGCATATTTGTTTGAGGGTTTTTTCAATGTTGTAAGACAGCAAGCGGTCAGAGATATGACCCCAGGGTGTTTGGATTTTATGCCCCTTGGCCTTATGTGACCACACCACGTGACATAACTGATTCCCCACACATCCGCACAACTTAAACAGATAGAACAAGCACTGCTAAAAAGTTAGTCTGATTAACAGATAGTCTGAGGGACTGTACGAATAAAGGGTTTAGTTTGTAAAGAAACAATAGTGCTAAGTAGGTGGGAAGGTGGAATACGAAAATTTGGATTTATCAACTGCGTTGATAAGGTTAATTGGCCACCGTGGAGGAATTTGAAAGCAGATGTTTGCAGCTAGCGTCAGCTCCTCGCCAGGGCGAAGCATCGACGTTTAAGGGCCAATGCTGGAAACCACAGCTTTTTCTCAGATTCTAACCCAAAACCGAAATGCAAATTTATAGAAAACAGTTATATGTGAAAGACGAACAAAGCTAGGAATAAGGTATCCTTTTGGCTTTCCAAACAGAGCAAAGACGAATGGTTCACGAATCGAGCGCCCAGGGTGACTTTATACGCTCTGATCACCTATGGTCGCCATACCACACTGTTTGAGCGGTGTGTTACTGTGAGACGAACAACAGGTTCCTTACGGCAGTTGAGATTTGCTCCACTAGTGTCATTTTTAGAGACATCTTAATCTGTATGGTTCAATAAGCTTTACACTAAATGTCAGTTGGGTAATGTTGGGTGCTTTTTCGTCCTGTTGTGCTGTTAAAGGCGTCTTTTCGCGAGAGCACTTTTTTGGACCTGAAATTTGTCTCGGTCTTATAGTTAGTAACACACCACTGAAAACAGAGGATGGTATGCCTGTAGCGTTATACTAAAGTTCTCAAAAGGCTACCATCACAGAAAACAGGACGCTCTATAAAGGGTCAGAACTTCATGACTAAGGACTAAGTGGTAACGCCCATTTAGGATTTGGCCAATTGGATCGCCTATTTATTACCAGGGTCAGGCATTTATCCAGTTATCCAAACAGAGAAGATTGATGAATAGCAATAAAAAAGTTAAACCTTTACCTCTTAAGAAAGGATAACTTGGAGAAAACCAAAAACGAAACAACACACAAAGACATCCCCCCATATGAAGGTATTACTCGCTACTTATGAATTCCTTCATGGATAGATTTTCAAACCTTGGACAACAAATTAAAGAGCACTACTGCTCACTACATTTCATTAAATGGTCACACCTTAGGATTTCGTATGTCGCAGATGTAAAAGCTAAAACCGTGATGCAAAAGTTATAATCGTATTACATAATTGATAATTCATCATAAGTTACGCAATGGTAAGGTTTCGATATTAACTGCGGGCAAATTAAGGAAAGAAACAGAACAAGGTGACATAAAAGGGAGATCATACATAACAGTTTTGCTTTAAAAAAAGGAAAAAAAAAAGAAAAGAAAAGAAAAGAAAGAAAAATCCTGATACAAGCACTGAGCTGAAAAATTCTGGGCAAATATCACGCATGCGGGTCCAAATACAAATCCTGGTAAGTGGAAAAGAGATAAGACTAAAACACCCACACATATTTTCCTTCGTTGAAAAGGTGGTGGGCCAAATTCTTTGTCTTTTTAGATAGATAAGATGAAGAGTTTGGAGATAAACTACTAAAGACGAGCTTAACTTTAATGAAACGAGATAATCTAAACAGAGTTTTCCCACCCGATACCGAGAAAACTGATAAAAGCAAACGCCCTTTGATTCCGTTGGGCAGCCAGAGTTGAAAAAGTATGACAAAGAAAGTTAGTTCCAAGTTGTATTTGGGTATCGTCCTTGCAAGAACTGAGTTGATATGTTATGGAACAGGCCGTGAAAAGCATTTCTTGTTTGTCAAGACTGTTATGAATTTTTTGTTCATCAGGGTGGTCAAAACATGGAGGCGTTATCAGTGTAAAATAATTTTCACGTGACATTGAACTTCTAATCGCATACCTAACCGGAAAAAAGTCCTGCTTAAGACACTGGTTTGATAATTTGAAAAGGAAGGCTTTCAATAAGTTCAGGTTTTGGGTAGTTACACGAAACGTTACCTTAAAGCGGTTCCTTGAATTGCGCCGCATTAAAGCGCCTTCGACTGGCATATAACACAAGAAATGAACAAGCGATTCTCCGTGAGCCAATCAGAGACAAGACAAAGTTTGCCAGAGGACTTTCTTTAAAAGGAGATAATTAACAGAAAATCCTGACTGGCAGCGATGTCGGCTTCATTAAGAAAAAGTATCCGTTTTTTTGACGTAAAATGGTCGAAGGTTGGTTTTAAACTCTCTGATAATATCTCGGATGAAGGAGGTTAGCTGAATTGAAATACGTTTTCAAAACATTAGAATCTAAGAAATGTTAATCCTTTTGGCTCGCGAAAAAAAACATACATGTTATGCTTGAAAAAAAGCCGCAAAAGAATTATTTCCATACCATTACAATATTTGAACCAGGAGAAATGAAGAGGAAATTTAAAGGGCAGAAGGAAGAACGAAAAATCACCTTTATGGATGTTTCAAATGGGTGACTCAATTGGAACTAATTTCCCATCTGTATCCGGGGGAAGTAGGATGAAAAAAATACGAGCATAAATTTGCTTTTCAACCATGATACATTGACGAAAACTTGTAAGCAGAAAAACATTTCCGTATGATGATGTTTCACAAATTTAATCAATGAACTTATTCCAAAAATGTAGGCACATGTCTTTGGGGGTTAAATGTCTCGTTCCGTATTCCAAAGCTTCCTAATATCTTTAAATTTTGAGAATTTAAAAACAAGGGAATTCGAACGCTTCACAATTTGTTTAAAATACGTAAGCAAAAATTACTTGCTTGGAAAGTTGCACCATAACCTTTCTCTTAGCGCTTAAATTTGAAAAGAGGAGAGTGCAAACAAGAATAAAATTGTCAATTTTGGAAACTTCCGTTTGGAAACTGAAAAAATGAAATTAACGAGTTCCGCTGAGGTAAGAGTCCTGCTCAACAGCTGTTCTTTCAATGGTCACGCACAGACTCACAAATTAGGACCGCCTTAAGGTATACAGCACACATAAACAGCACCACAGGAAGTGAAAGGACTGTTCTCTGAAACCCTTTATTTGAATGGTGACACTTTAGAACTTCATCTTAAGACTCAAAAGGCAGAATCACCCTTTACAGCATAATAAACATCACCACAGGAACGTACTGCTCAGTAGGTTTTATTTAAATGGTCACACTTCAGGATTTCATCCATAGAATCAAAAGTTAGAACCACCTTTTACAGCACTAAGCAATAACACAGGAAAGAACTGCTCAGTAGCTTTCATTTCAACAGAGAAAAAAAGTCATAAAAGTAAGAACCGCCTACCAGAGCATAATGATCATCTCCACAGGAAAAATTAACGCTGTTCAAAGGTTTTTATTTCAACGGTGTGAACTTTAGGTACACGCAAAAATCAATGACAAATATAGAACCACCTACGCTAGATATCAGTCTGAGAGTATCAGTAATGGTGAATATATTGTGAGGAAAGCCATTTAACTCCAATAAAACAAGATAAACTAACCTTCAGTGCCCAGCCATCTGATGGATGTGCCTCTTCTATGTACACGATGACGAAGTCTGCGACATCAGAAAAATCGCGAACAATTTCTCCGAAATCGCGCAACTTCGCCGTAAACGGTCGTCAGCTGGAACTACCGAAGTTAACGACAAGAGGGCGGTCTTGCCTTGAGCTGTCCAGAAGGCGAAAGCAAGTTTTTCCATCCAAGGAAACGATGGGGGAGTTGTAGGCCTTGCTTCCAAGTTTGGTTTTCTTGTTTATGTCCAGGTGAATGTATCTCCACAAACCCGTCAGCATTTGTCGACTGAACATAGAGTCCCAATAATCGTCCTGCGGCATTTTGATCCCAAACGTTGCATCGATTGCGTTGGAAATCAGACGCTTGAATAAAGGAAACACACTTAAAAGTGTCCCCAAGCAAAAGACGAAAACCAGGAGAGAGAAGAGCACAAAGGAGCGCAGTTTTTGAAAGATGAACATCATCTTTGCGCGTGGACTTGACGCAGTGAATGCGCGAGCTAAATGGATTTGTGACCTGTCGCGAGCTGCTTTTATATTGGTATTTATATCTCCCAAGCTCAGGAAAAGGTCAACAACTTTCACTCACGTGGCAGGATGGAAAAACAACAGCAGTGGCTTGGGTTTCCGCACAACATACATAATTGCTATTCTCGATATCTGAGCCCGGGGGGGAAGGGATACTCCCTGTAGCAGGCTTGACGGGGAGGCTCCGCCTGAAAGCTAGGGGGGCCTTTTTTGCGCTCGCAGTATACGAAGAGTAGGGAAATTTGTTAATACAACTTGAAATGAATGGGAAAGCAAGTTATTAAAAAAAAAAATTGGTAGAAATTACAAAGCAAAAGCATACGAAAACTTGGAGCTTTCAATCGACTAAAACCCAAGCTAATCTACTGTTTTTGGCTTATCTTCGAGAAATAACAAGGAAGTATTTCTTCTAGTTATGTGCAAGAGTCACCATTTCGACTAAACGTAGTATAGGAAAGGCTAAGGGTTTGAACCACAGGGCAGAGCCCCCCCTGGGAAACTTAAGTGAGTACCCCCTGGGTATATCAGCCGGTGTTTTCGCTGTTAGCAGACAGACACATCCTTTTTTTTTCGAGGGACAATAAGAAGCCAAATGCAGGATTTCTACGGCGTGTTGGTGTACTAAAGTACGTCGCCGGAAGACGATTTGAAATCCTGCAGATAAACACACGAATGATCAATGACATCAGTATAATCCACGCGAACATCTACAAGGCAGCACGTGATACCCTCCGTTGTAACCCTGCCTGACATGCGGACGAATCCCTCAGCTGTCCTTTACTTTTTGCACTATTTCCACTTCAGATATAAATATTGCGGTGTTGAAAGCTTGCTAAATGATTTGCGTGAGATGGAAAAGCGTTCGCAAATGAGATGACTGGAAAAGGGATGGCTGTACAGCCGAGGTCATCGCCAATTTTGTATTAGATATCCGCAGAGAGTTGACCACAATATAGCAAAAGCGTGTCTTGACAGGACGAAAAACAACCGAAAAGAAGCTTGTTAGACTATATAATAAAATGCTAACGATCATAAAATGTTGATTTTATAGATCAGGTGGTTTTGGTGGACTTTTCCTCTTTGAACGATGGCCACGCGCAATCTAGTACTTTATTTCCGGTCGAGTTGCAGTTTACAAATGATGTTACTTCAAAAAGACTAGTTTCTTTTTTCAAAGAAATCCCGCCAGTTATCTATGGGATTAAAGAAGAAGATTGAAGTTTGCTTACACTTTGCGTACTAACAACAAAAGATTTATCATTATGGCTTAGCAAAACAAGGTCGACACGGAACAGCTTCGAATCTTCCAGAGATCTGAGCAGCAGCCAAGGTACAACTGCTACCGTAATCTGACATGAAATTTTTGTGGGTATAAATTTTTCCGGCGTTTGCGATCCGCAGAAAACTAACAAATTTTGGCACGCAATGCGTGCAGAAGCGATGACGTTATCACGCCATCACTTCAAACTATCGCAAACAATTGATAACTGCAAAAATATTTTGCACTAAAATTTTCACCATATACCAAAGAAATAATTCCACTTTAAAGTTTTTAGGCTATATGGTTAGAATAATAATAATATTGATAATAAGAATAATTAAAATATAAATTGGATCCGTTGAGTTTTGTCTTAAGAGGAAAAATTCAGTCGTTTAAGTTGGCGTCGGCATGGCGATGAATGGCTTACTCCGTAAACTCTAAATCCTGTCCAAATCGCAAAATCAAAACTCCCACAAATATTTCGCTTTGTGTGGCATCTTTCAAAGCGCCTTTGGATTAGGCTTTCGAAAGTTCGAAAGATCAGGTATTAAACGAAGAAGGGTATTGAAACTTCCCCAAACATCGCCAGTTGTAATAAATCAAACATCAGACTGAATCCCGATAAAAAAAATGTCTTCAACAAAAAGAGTTTATTTTGTGCCTCTGGTACTCCAGTTACTTTCATACGTTCATGCAAATCGTGTGGAGTGGGTGCGATTTTTGGTGGAAAAGAATTTTGGTAATTGCCGTTGGATCTGTAGTGCTTTCAGGGAAATTTTGGGAAAATCACTGGACGGAAGACTTAAACTTCCGCACGAGAATAATATGTCTATGAACGAAAACAGCGAAAACAGGAGAATCATTTGGTCTTAAGCAGCACATTTTGCTGTGGTGTTGTTTGTTCCATCTTAGAAAATTTTCTCAGTTTTCTTGTGGTACTCTAAGAAGCTTAAAATTTGTGTTTCTTGTCTTCTTCTACCCTGTTTTCTTGCAAACGTTGCAAATCTTTGTAAATACGCTTCAATTTTTGTGTATGTTTAACCTTTTCGATTCCCCACCGTTGCTACGTGACTTAAGTTTCACATCATCCATCGTTTCAAACCATTGTCAAATTCATCGGCAGAAAAGAGCGTCAGATCCAGGTGGAAAACTACAATCATCAATTTTCACTTAAGATAGCACAGAATACTATGTCTTTCCATCCATGCACTGATTGCTTTTGTTTTCGAGTTTTGTTTAGACTATGAGCAGTCTCTTTTTCCGCTCAGGGATAGTCGAGGGAAACGAACACCGCGGGCGATTTTTGCGCTCGCTCACTTGTTCGTTTTCCTCAGACTATCCCTGAGCAAAGAGACTGCTCGTAGTCTAAATTTTCTTGTGATATCATCTGTATAAGCACTGATTTGAATCTCCCGTATTCCGTATACAGCCAACTCTTGTTATACAATGACGGACACCATCGGGACCAAGATTTGGTGTCCGTAAGAGAGAGAGTCCGTAATAGCGGGAGTTGTTTTCAGTTATTTCTTATACTTCGTGACTTCAGTTGCTGTTCGTAATAGCGAGGTGTCCGGAAGGCGAGAGTTGACTCTACATACAGTTATCACTCTGCTCAATCTTTTCCTCTGGTTTTACACTGAAACTGAAAACGATTGCTCACTGCCGTGACTCAGTACCTCCGCCGTGGGCTAAATTCCTCTCAGGTTTTTTTAGGCTTTCCTGTACATATCTTTCTCGTCTTACTTTTAAAGCATGAAAAGAACAGACGTTTTTCTAGAACAAAGTTATCCGGCTATGCTACCGGGTTTGTTCGCTGGCACCATTTTTGCAATAACGAGCGTTTCTGTCAGGTGTTTGCGTAAGCGCTGTATTTGGTTCTCATAATTAAGTCCACTTCCTTACTCGCTTTTCAACTGGAAAATTCCGTAACTAGACACCGCGCTTTCTTGTCATCGATAACACAAAACATGCGTTAAACAGGTAATTACAAGCATTCTAGGAGATAGCGGTCTTTTTTATGCTTGTCAAACACCGGTGAAAAGTTAGATTACGGAAAGAAATGACACAGTTGCACTAATTAATGGTGTATAAAGGTCGAGAAAGAGATAAGATCACTGAATCGAAATTTTCAAAGCAACGAAACGGAAAAGAAAGATTCTGTCAAGATGTAGGCTTGCGCAACTTTGTTTTCCTTCGTTTTTTTGGTCACCAGAGCTCCAGTTGTCGTGATATTATACCCAGTTATTTGTCTGAAAACATTCAAAAGGTCCAAGAAGCGCACAGGTTCTCTGAAAGCAAAGCTCAGGGAAAGTCAGGGCAGTTTTTTAAAGGCTGATTTGCACAAAATTGTGCGGCGCATTGTCTGGATCGCACCGATCGCTCCCAAAACTGTTGAGACGACAGGGGCGATCCGGACGATTATTGGGTTTCCGTGAAATCACCTCGAATGTCTGGAGTGAGCGAGTGATCAGCAAATCTCCTGGCTACAACAACACGCCTTTGTTGTATTTGTAACCTTTCGAGTATTTTCCCGCATGGCCCCACTAATTGAAGGCTGGCAAGCTTTCAAAATTAATTGGAAATCAGTTTTTTTTGTTTCCGTCGGCTTTATTTTAGGACAACAACGCTGCGAACGTAAAACTTAAATCTTGGGTTTTTTGTGTGCATGTGCCGTCAGCTTACCTATTTCAAACGATTTTTTACATCCCTAACGTTAACCGGTTAACTCGACAAATCGCTTCCCTTTTTCCAGGCCAAAACTAACTGATGTAGAATTAGGAGGCAAAACCAACCTAATTTGAAACCAAAATAGTAAAAAATCTTTGCCTGTTTCCAAATCCAAACGGCTCAAAAGCCATACCTTTGGGGCCTTTTTTTACCTATGATATGTATAAGGAAGAACAACCGCGCTACTCCCTACTCCCCCTACTCCCAGGCAATTGTTGACTTGTATAGCTTTCTACAGTAGACAGGTAGAGAGTTGAGAAGTCAGTGAAAAAAAGGACACCAACTACAAAATGTTGCTTGAGTACCGTACGATCGAATTCTTAGAAGCAATATTACAATACGTAGGGGAGTTGATTTTTTGAGCACTCCAGTTAGGACGGGATTGAGGGCTACTGAGAAGAATACAACAAAGCACACTGATGAAATGCCATTGAAATGTCAGACACTCATGATGAGGAACGGTTCAATCAAGTGAAATCCATTTATTGCTGCAGCCAGGGACAGTGATTTTTTATTCCTCAAATTAGAAATCAGTAAGATCATAGTTAGACTATAAAAAACAATTATCTACAGGAAGAGGAAATTACTTAATAAACGATTTGTGGTGTCTGGTCGCATGTTCCCGCTAAATGCCGTCATCAACCGATAAAAAACCGCCACTAAATATAACCTGAGAACAAGGTATATCGCGAAAACAAAGAAAGCAAGGAATATAACAGGGAATCGAATAAAATGAAAAGAAAATCGGTGGCATCCAGTGATCGGACGGGAGGTTTCGCTCAGGTAGCTTCCTAATTTTCTGTGCACCCCACTCTCAAGAAAGCTTTTGAAAAATCGCGTGGAAAAAACAACAACAACAACAACAACGATAGACCAAAGCGAGCTTGGATTTATATTTTACCCTTCGAGCTGGATGGATTGTTGAGCCGATCGTTATGAAAATGGTAGATGAATTTCGTGTAAATTCATTTTTGGCATGAAAGAGATACAAACTGTCATAGTAGCAAATTCCGGAATCTGTTTAAATTAAAAGGTTAGCGTTTTTAAAAATACGACGTTGTGTGACGATAGATTTTTCCACTCTATAAAGGCTTCGCAGGGAAAATCGTTAACTTCTGGACGATAATTGGCGGGAAAATAAACACTTGACTCGGTGAACTGAACTCTGCAACTCGCTTTAATTAGCTAGCAGGAACGGAATCTCGCCACAAATTCCTGGTACGTACGGGAACTACAGCAACTGAACCGCGAACAACACACGGAGATTGACTTCAAACACACTTTAATCGTCGAGACTTCTGAATCATGCAAATCACCTGTGCTTTAGACGTGAATCAACTTACAATTACAAGGTCACTCAATTTATACCATTAGCGAATACAAAGGAAAAGGGGCCTCTGCTAGCAGGGAATTTATACCATGAATCAAGCCAGCTTAGCAAATACAACAAAAGGAAACAATTCGAATTACAAAGCAAAATCTATATCCAAAGCAATCCTATTCTATTGTAAAACTGGACTCTATTCAAGAAATAGAGGAAAGGGAAAACTTCTGGTTTGTTATGAAATGGAACGCTATTCAACGAGTAAGGCCCAGTTCAGACGCCGTACCTCTCATGTGCCGTACCAAGTAGTACGTAGTTTTTTGGCAGTTGTACGGTGTCCAAATGAGTTTTTTTTTCGACAGATTTCAATTAGGCAAGCCAAAATCTCAGGGTACGACAAAGCTTGGCGCTTAATACGACCTAGCAGCGAAAATGTATTTGGTACGGCACATGAGAGGTACGGCGTCTGAACTGGGCCTAAGAAACAGCGGCTACAGCTAAGATTACGTCAAGTATAACAGAAACCTTTCGTTCTTTTATGCGCGTACAAATACAGAAACTCTAATTCAACTTAAGGCTTTTAATCTATTGAAAGTTTCGTATTTTCAGTTGCTACACCTAGTCAAAACGGCAGATCATCATAAAAGATCTCTTTTTATGTAAAAGCGAGAAAAAGTGCAAACAAAATAATCCAAAAGCAAACACAGGCGAAAACTGTTCGTTGAATCTATTATTTTTATGTTTTTAGTCTCAAACCACAAATTATTGGATTTTGTCTCCTAACAGTTGTGGGATTTGTCAAAAGGAAACCCATATCGACATAATCGCTCAAATAAAAGAAGTCCTTGAGATCAGTCAAGAGATTGACTTTTCGTGCCGTTTGCGGACATCTTGGCAGGATAGCTTAAGACAGATGCCAACGATTTGCGTGATGGAACTTTGCAAAAAATTTTGCTGGAGTTTTGTGGTGGGACTAGGTGGTCGGTTTGGTTTTTGCGGCCGTATACTGGAAAGACTGATATTTTGTGCGAAGAATTCCGACATTAATTGTGGGTTTCATTCTAACATTGTTAACTCAAAAACGAAAATCAAAAAAGCGTGTAACACTGTATTTCAAAGAATACAAAACTTAACACACAATATCAATTAAATTGACATGGCAGTGCTTTAAAAACAGCTCAAGGGCACTCCAGACATCATTTGTATGGGATGTGTGTTCGACAGGTTTTGCCGGTAATCTCCATAGAATTTGGATTAAATTACAGTGTTATTACGAGGTTGATAAACTGGAGTTTTTCTGAATAGCAAATTGTAATAAGGAACACGCCTCCGTTCCCAAAGTTGTAACAGGGAATAATTCAGATAACAGAGAATAAGTCTCCTTTCCAAAAAATTTCTCTTTCTTAAATGTTCGCTAAAGAATCTCAACAGACTAAACTTCGCTAGTTTGTTCCAAAAACGTTTTGTAAATCCCTATGGACTTTCAAAAGTTCCCCCCCTGGAGGTGTAAGTAAGGATCAAGAAGACTGTAGCCACTAGTGTTGTTTATTATACTGTACAAGATGGCTATGGCTTTTGTGTTCAGTATTTATTATGCTGTTCAAGGTCGTTCTAACGCCGTGTAATTCAGGTGACGAAATCAGTCTTAAACTGATGTAGACATATAATGAAAGCTCCAGGGCAGTTCTCGCTTGTGTTGCTATTTAACATGGTTCTACGGCTTTCTAATTCTATGACTAGAACGTCTACGTGTTTGATAAGAAATGATCTATTATGCCGGGTCAATTTTTCGGTGAAGTTTTTTGGAGGTTAAATGTGAAGATGATGAGAATATGAGTATTTACCATGACCCACCACTAATGTTGCACCCTGGGGGGGGGGGGGGGACTCCGATGTGAAACTGACGGGGATGCTCGTCGTCTCGCTTAGGGGTGTGAATTACAGATTTTGGTCTCGCTTAGGGTTTTCTTGAAGGAGAGCCAAAATTTTTACCCATACAGGTATCGCTTAGGGTTGTGCGTAAAGAAATATCGTCAATCTTTAGCGGCAGTCTTTAGCGCAATTAAAATCACTGTAGCTCTTATTTGGTTGTCTGTTTTAGCATGGTCTCCTTTAGGGGTCAAATAACGCCTGAGCCACGCCCAGATTGGGTTTAATTCTAAATTTCCGACGAGCACCCCCGTCAGTTTCATATGGGAGTTCCCCCCCCCCGGGTGTTGCACAACATTAACAATATTCACTACTGTGTCACGGAAAGCTTTTCCCTCCATTCCGAGCAACATGCAAACTAGTCATAAAATTGTATGACGTTCGTACAAATCTGCGTATAAATATTGGTCTACGATTGTATGACACCGACGAAATACTGAAGAAGAACTATGAAGACAAACATAGACCATAGATGGTTAAACGTGAAAAGAATGAGAAGGAGTTGGTACCGACTGAGCTAATGGGTCGACAATACTAGAAAACGACTTTAGCTCTATTTGTAAAAAACAAATTCGGTATCTGTTGCTCGTTATGTGGCCATCATTGTAATTTAAATGAGTGACGCATTGTAATTAAAGCACATGTAAAGACAGTTAACAAAACGTACCCCAAAATAGCTTGACCCAAGGATAAGAACTCCACACAACACATCAAACGAGCAAAATTTTTTGGATTTCTACTTTTAATTCGTATTTGCCATTCTGTCAGACTTTAAAAGAAACGTTTTATTTAAAAAAAGGCGGGTGCGTTACTTATACCAATGAAGGGCCAATTTTTTGGCTCACTTTTTGCGGGGAATCATTTTGGTAGGATGGAGGGGTTTTTTTTTTGGAAAAATTGCAACAATTTCATACCATAAGGGATTCTGTTGGCATAATTGGATTTCCATTTCAATACTGAGTTGGTGCAAATAATGTAAAACAACACAAGACACTGTTTTGCTCGTTGGTCCAAACCACGCATAACTTACGGGTTTAACGGTTTTGTCATGCGCCGTGAGCGTTTCCAACAGCCATCAGTTCGTGCCAGCTTCGTCTTGTTTCATCAATCATGAATTTAAATTTTGTACTCAAAACTACACAGTTCCGTTGATTGCTGTAGTAAAATGTAGTATTATGTTCCTTATAATTGGATTTGGATTTTCTTAAAAATAAAAGTGTAAAACAAAACTGCGAGTACTTGAGAATTTTGAATTTAAGAGCTCTTTAGCTCTCGAAATACGCGTGTCTGCACGTTCTTGGGCAAAGTCGAAATGAAAATCGTCTTTAAAGGTCAAGTGAGGGTTTTCAACGTTAATTACCTATAAATATAAATTTGGAATACGACAGAAGTGAAAGATACTTATAAAGCGAGTAACATTTGGCGATCATGAATTAATTAAATAAAATGACAAAAAGATATAACTGAGTATTCACCGATATATTTTATTGGGCAATAAATTTCGCTTCAAAAAGCTCTTTTACACCAGGGGAAACGTCATTGCTAACAGTATCCAATGAGGAGATTGGTACCTGATCGTGTAATAGACATAAACAAAACACACCATAGATAGATACCTAATATCAAAATCAATGCAAAATGTTAACCATTGACCTGAAGGGTATCGATCTTGTGTTTTTTTAGAATCCAAGTTGCAGGAACTCATGATGTGTTGAGAAACTTAAGAAAACAAAAGAACAAGCGTCAATGATGCTTGAGATTTTTCCGCAAAAGGTAGATTCCCACACATTTTGGAAATATTACCAACAGTCTTTTGAATTGCAGAGCAAGTCATGTAGGTGTTATTGTTGGATTGAAATCCCCAGTGACGTCACATAGAACTAGCCTGATCTTGCAACTTGAAATTATTTTACATCTTATCGACATCAACTGAACAAAAAAGATATCTCCATATCAGTATTCGAGAAGCCGCGAATTTGTTTTTTCAGTAATGAAAATCAAGATGTTTTTAGTACGCGAATCTGACACAACCTTAAGGTTGCCAGATGTAATACAAATAAAAATTTGTAGCCACTGTCATGCGTTTGGTCGAAGCATAGGTGAAACGCGAAGCATGATGAGCCATCGAAACATAAAATCCTGGTCTGTACACAACAATCAGTGATACTGGTTGTCAATCAAAAAAGCCACAATTTTCCATTTTCAAAACAAATATTAAAATCTCAGAGATTTCTAAACTTACACCTTGCCATTGAAGAGCCATCAAATTTCACAGAGAGGAGGGGCGACTGTCTGAAACCAGAATACATTTTTATCATGGAAGAGATTGAGTTCTCTTGATTCTCACAAGTAACTCAGATACTTCAAATTGTTGAATTTGGGATATGCCAATTATGTGCAAGCTCTTTTAGAGCGGCCTGTATAAAACCGTTTTTTTCTCTTCAGTAGAAGAAGTAGAAGAAGGCCTTTACTGAATGTTCTTGAACTTTGGTCTGTAATTAAGATCGTCTATTTTTAATTTTGAAGAGATGATAAAAATTTACAAGTGATGATTGTGAAACTAGAGATATTTATGGTAAAACTGTTTTATTTTCATCTGCACTTGTTGACTGCTACTCAAGTTAAAATCTGAGATATTTTGTGGTAATTGTCTGAAATCTACAATGGCACACAGGAACGCATTGCTAACGGAGCTTTTGTTTTGAATCGTCATGTTCACCCCGGGATTTCACCCAACGATTTCACCTCTAACGCCATTCACGGTTTGACTCCACAAGGGATTTCAAAAGGTCAAGTGCTGTAATTTCTACAATGTCTAAAATGCTATCAATGGGGTTATGAATGTCAGTAAGAGAATATTATGCAATTCTCCTAATGTTAGTGATCGAACAACCATGAGACTATACGGGGAAAACTCAGCAAGTCCCATGGGACCGGTTTAAGGAAAAAGCCCTAGATGTCCCGATGAAACCGTAAGGACTCCACTCGAAGGCCAAGAATGGGTAGTGGTTCCCTCTCCATTCTTCAGGGTGTGGCCGATTTACTTCCATCTTTCTTTGCTTCCTGGTGATCTTGATTTCCTCCTGTTCTGATTGCGCTCAGAGTTTTCTCATTTGAGATGACATTTGGTCAAGAGATTCCGAGGACTCGTCGCATACTCATTGTGGACAAACGTCTGGAGCTTGGAAAACGATTAACAGGGATTTAGTTGCTAGGTTTCTGACCGATGTAGGAGAATGGATTTGACATTTGATTTCATTTGACAGCCCTCAGTTTCGTCTTGAGGGAGATTGCTCTGGCTTTCCAAACTGTACAAAGCTTGCGGCGCTTTCCTTACACGTGCTACGATGTCTTCTTCTGTACCTCCCGTCCCCGACTCACCACGCCTCCAGTTTAAGTGAACTGGTCCATGGGTTTGACGTCTTTATTTTGGATGCGGCTGGGACCGCCTTGTTTGACCAGGATTCCCCCTTATTTCTTAAGTCTTATCACAGTTGTTCTTTAGGTCTGCTTTCTTCACAGAGGGCTTCCAGCTCCTCTTGTGTGTAATGAAGTTCTTACTCACGAGACACAAAGGTCTTAGGCGCAGTCTTGTTTGCGTGTCAAGGTCCTCTGGAGATCGGTTCTGCCATCTTCGTGGGCTTGTCAGGTTATCCAGTCCAGGACCACCAAGTAAATTATGGACGACTGCAGGCGCGGTCCACCGTGGAGCACAAAGTGTTTTTAGATATCATTAAGAAGGATTTTATCTTCTGATCACGCAAAAGCCACAAATATGATTTTGGATAAGTTTTTATTCATCGCCAGTTTTTTTACGTTACAATATATTCTTGCTTGTAGGTATTTCTTCGTATTGTGGAGGTGGGGAGGAAAAGGCAATTTAAACTTTCACTGAAAAACTCTCAAAACCTCTTGAACGAAAATGACATGAGTGCCTATTGTTACCACTGATCTCGGAACTGAATAAGCCTTGATACGTTAACCAAAGCCTAAAATATGGTTATCTGTTATTTACAGCTTATTGAAGGGGAAAATAACAGTCTTTCCGGAGGCGTCGAGAATTTTTATTTCATATCCCAGCAGCATTTGTATGAGTTGAAATACGTTTGCTTTCCCTTATTTATCATTTTTGAACAGTTAATAGCACCAGCAAACTGACAGGAAATAATCCTCAAATGTCCACATTAAGGTAAAAATTGCTAATTTATTGTAAGACAGACAAGCAGTCGGAGAATTATACTGGGGGTTTCTTCTAAAACCTGGATTTGACGAAAGCTTCTTATCGCGTCGACCTGAGAGTCAGCAATTTTTCTGCTTTCTGTAAGTGCGCGCATCTGCAGAGTGCGCGATTTTTTTTTGCGTTCTGTAAATGCGCACAGGAGAAACTACTGTCCAACGAATCGTAACGATGTGCTTTGAAAACAAACACAAAACACACTTGCACACAAGCCACAGGAAAGGCACAGATGAGAGTTCAAAACTCTCGTTCGGCCTCTGTAAACACTCATGTACTCTCATTGACTCCCAGGTACTCCAGTGGCTCTCATGTGCTCTTAAAAGAGTAAGCGCAGTAAACTCTCGTCAGCTTTTCACGAATTCGAACTAGCTAGCGTGGCAGGTGTATTCTGGTAAAAATTTTTGGCGCTTTAACCGGACAGTTTGTGCTGTTGTGCGCTGTTGGCCCATGATTATCTTTACAACACAGCGTTATTTTCTTTTGACAGCGAATGTTGGCTGTAGCATCCGACACGTGCTCTCACCCCCTTGCTTTGCAAGGCTTGGATTCACGAGCCGAGCCCTGAGGCGAGCCCTGACCAAACGAGGACGAGATTCGTGGGGAAAATCATAGCCTGAGTCGGTAACACAAAATTATAAGCCACTTCAGGCTTATGCATCAAGAGGGGAGTAGTTTTCTTTGATCCCCGACCGTGAAAACCAAGATCTGTACTCAGTCAGGGTGCATTAGATTGGCTGTATTCTGAAACGAGAATAACGAAATCGACTTGAAATGTCACTTTCAAAATGAGTTACTTGACTGAAATATCTGATGGAGTTTGCCGACCTGCGAATTTTAAGATAAATATCGTGTCCTAGGCGATATTTAAAAGGATTACAGTGTTTATGTGGTTCTCTCTATTCGTTTTCTGGAACCGAGACCCAACAGAACGCACTCTTACTGAGGGTGAATAGCTGTGAATGTAGTAACAACTAATAATGGGCAATTAATCGATTAGTCCTCACATGCTGCTCGTAATCTTTGGCGAGTATATCCTTTATATTAAAAGCAATGTATCCTGCATCCCTTCCACTTCCCGACACTTAACATTAGTCGATTTTTCTCGATGTATAAATGGACTTCATTTCCTTCCCTTTGACGGCAATTGATTTTGGCGGGAACTAATGAGATTTCTGTTTTACCGTTATGTGGTTTGTTAATTTCGACGTGTCGACTCTAATGCGTTTTCGTTTAACTGAAACGCATGTTTTTGATGAGGTTTTGTCAATATCGTCTAAACAAAACAATCGAAAACCTACGACGATGAAGACAAAGATTTTCGAGAAAGGTTACAAAATGTGAGTTCTTTAGAAACTTTGGTGTTTTAGCGATCGTTTTCATGAAGACGTGACACGTAATAAAGTTGTTCAGTTCAGTCGATAGGCGAAAACGTATCTATAAAGCAAATGTGTTTTCGGTCGTTTTAGGGTGGACGATGAGCGTCAAGTTATAAAAGGAGTATGCGATTTCTATCAAAAAGCAATAATGTGGGCGAAATGCTTTTGGTACGCTTTCGGAAAAATAAAAACGGACACCCAAGGGTGGAAAACTCCTACCGATTGCCGAAAACTGCCATATATATGTCCTTAATGTTACTTTTGAAAATTGGTCTTACGTCAAACACTGACATCCTGTCCTTTGAATTGCTTATTACCATCAATTAACTGTCTGCTAGACAAGGTATTCATATCGGAAGAAGAAAATTTGGGCTTATGCGAAAGGTTATCTTCAAATATATACGTCTACGACGATTTGCAAACAAAGGAAATTAAATTTTTAGAATCCAACAAACCTGATTATCACAAAGTGACCATTTTTAGCGATTCTTATAAATTAAGGAATTTTTTCTTAGTGAGGAATTTCTTTAAAGGAATTTCTAACTTTTGGACGATTTCATTTCTTTAATGTTTAAATAAATTTCACTTTTTCCCATAAAATCGCTAAATTTGCTAATTTAAGTTACAGGGACTATAATAATGACTATGAGGTACAATTTTTTTTCGTTGTTTCTGTCAAGACATTCCATTTTAATTAAGTTGTCACGAAAGCTAACAGTGAAATATAATTTAATTAAATGGGTTTCCCTTTTTGTGACATCCAATAAATCTGGTCAAATAAAGCCACTCGGTTTCCCGATGTTTCTTAATTGATTTTAGAAATGAGAAAGATATCTCGTTGTTAAGACAGGATATCATTTCACAACAGCGAGTTAACAACCGGGCTTATTGGCATCATGCAGAGACTTGAGGACATAATAAATTTTCAAGAACCACTTCAGAAATGAATATTCTATTGTACTTGGCAAACACATAAAACATCATGCATTATACGTGCTAAAGGCTTACTAATCTAAGCTCTTTACGAAAGCTCCGTTCTAAGTTAATAAGCTCCTATAAGAAACACTGGAAACTGGACCGACCAATCAGCGATCGTTGCAAAATCTTTGATGTCTTGCCAAAGGAGCCGGGTAAGCAAGAATAGTATTTTACAAGAAATAAAAACATAAAACTTTCACTTTTCGTTTTATGTTACCTAAAGTTGCATCTTTGTCTACGAAAGGTATTTATCCTTCCAATGGCCTCGCTTATGCTGATGCTTGAAGTCTTGACTTCCTTGGTGATCCTTTTTGGCAGTGTAAAAGTATCAGGTACGGAGAATTTACTCAGCATGGACGTCAACTCTTGATTTTCGTGTTGTAGCACGACGCATGTCCGCATCGTTGACAGTCTCGATTATAGTATTTAAAAATTTCTTAATAAGTTGTCAAACGGTAAGCAGTTGAAAATTATGTATCCCTCCTTTTGTGCGTAAACTCTAAGTAATGGTTTAAATTGAAATTTTAGTGAAATTTTTTTTGCATGTCTTTGTTCTTTGCTTTCAAATACACTGAGGGGATGAACGGACAATGTAGCGCAAAAAGAGAGGGATTTCACAATTTTCGAGTGTTATTTAAACATCCAAAGTACTTGTTTAAGAGAAAATAAACATGGAAAGCAATGATTAAAGCTCTCACATCTCAGCAAAGTAATAAACTTTGATGCCTTTTTCTGTTTATATTTTTATGTTATCTACGACTTTAGCCAATCCGATTGTGCGTTTAAGCCTTTTATGTTTATCGAAACTTAGCTAATAACCTTATTGGCCGCTTAAGCAGGTGAGATTAGTTCTTTATAGGGATGTAGTGATGTTAGATATTGTAATTTGTCTAGACACAGGTCATGCATATCAACAGAAGGCGCCCGCAACTTTCGTAAAGCGCTATGCAGCACTGGACAACCAAGCACACCGTTCCCATTATAAAAGAGTCTCATTTTTGTCTTATCGATTTTGTTTCAGCCGAACAAGCGTGTGGTGTTCAATACGGTAAAATAGGGTGCTTTGTGGATAAACGCCGACCATTTCCAGTACTGCTAATAAATCAAAGAAAAAACATCGATTGGCAACACTGGAACGAATTCCTTGACAGGTAAGTTTACTTCCGACTTTGACTAGAAGAGTAGCCTTCCGACTTTCCGACTTTGAGTACAAGAGTATCCACATCAAACAGGGAGAGAGAGACAGGCGACAATCCGTACATCTTATTTAATTTATTTTAATTTATTTCTATTGTAATTTATTCTGCTCAAAGGTTCGTTTGCGATTGTGCTAATATGACTGCCACCGCTGGCTACTCATATTTTGGAATTCAGTTTTGGGGCGAGTGCTGGGCAGGAGAGAACCCGAATGTAGCATACGATTCTGATGGCCAATCAGATTCTTGCATTGGCCAGGATTTTTTGCCTTGTGATGGTTCTCCTTCAAACTGTGTAGGAGTAGAAGACGTCAACTATGTTTATGGAGTTACGTCGGGGCAGTCTTCTAGTGGTAAGAAAATATAGCCAACTTTGATTGGTAGAATTACAACAACTCCTGTATTACTTGTCTCCAATTATGTTGCCTTTCCCCCCGCCTTTTTGCTTTTTGTCTCCTTTCCTCTGATTTCACCAGAGCGGCTCAAGTTAGTTTCGAGCCACTAGCTGGTGTATCATCTACATCATTCCTTAGGCCCAGCTCCCAAGTGGCTAGTGCGGAGTTAGGTCTTTAAAAACAACGTGGGGTTCGATAGACCTTACGCCCGTTATGCCATTCTGATGAGCAAAGAGCACTCACCATGCAATCAGGCCGAAACATCTGTTGATGGCTGCACACCAAAGATAAAGTTAATTCATTCATTCATTCATTCATTCTTTCGTTCGTTCATTCATTCATTCATTCATTCATCCATCCATCCATCCATCCATCCATCCATCCATCCATCCATCCATCCATCCATCCATCCATCCATCCATCCATCCATCCATTCATTCATTCATTCATTCATTCATTCATTCATTCATTCATTCATTCATTCATTCATTCATTCATTCATTCATTCATTCATTCATTCATTCATTCATTCATTCATTCGTTCGTTCATTCATTCATTCTATGCACATGCGTGTAATTTCTGGTTAAGCGTAGGAGGTGCACTGTTACTTCTTGTATTTGCTGATAGTGTTTCCGACCTTGCTGACAATTTATTGTCCAAATGAATTGCAAAGAGCGTTACAGTGGCTAGTGAATGATGCAAAAAAAGTGTACAAATGCTGTCTAAAGGATTAATCTTTGTTTTTCTCTGTTTTTTTTCCCTGTAGTTTGCGAAGACGTGATTCCTGAAAAATGTCAGAAATATCGGGAATTTTGCAGTTACCTGCATATTGCAGAAAATTGTCCTCTGACTTGTAATTTATGCTGAAAGTATGAGAATATAATGATATTTTAATGCTAAGAAGATTTCAAGGGAGAGATAAATAAAACTTATGTCTGTTTTTTGTTTATGTACCTGACATTGAGTCTCATTGTCATAAACTTCTGTTATGAACAGTGATCAATCGGCAAAATGTTTCACTCATCGAAAAGGTGATGGTGAAGTGTAAAAGACGCCATTTTTTTAAACAATAACTACCCCTCACAAAAACTTGAAGTAAAATGCTGCTCATTGAAAATTTAAAAAGGGACGTTTTCGTTTCCGTTTAACTAAAGCCGCTGCTGAAACGTTCAAACATACAACATTTGTTACCTCAACAATGTTAGGACGTTTAGCACCCCGTGTTAGATGATGTTTGATCAGCTTCCTTTGTTGCATGAATGTTGGAGAGATGTTGAACGACGTTTAGTTCCGCGTCCAACATTAATTGTTATGTAACAAACGTCGTACAACAATGTTGGAACGTTTAGCCGCGACTTAGGGAAGAGGAAACGCCCCGTTTCCCACATAAACAACAATGAAAACAACAAAGACACGAATATCAAACTGCATCTGAATCCTGATTGTGTTGTAATATTTCTAGAATACTGGATTCCCAAGGTGATTTGATGATATGTAGGCTCTATGCCCGCTCTATAGCCCAGACTGCTGGGACCGCTTTCAGTTCACTCAGGGGTCCTATAGTGAAGCGGCGTACGATCAGCGTCGCTGTTTAAGGCCTGAATGAAAACCTGAACTTTCCGACAAGAAAGTAAATTAATGTTTGGCTCGTCAGTTTACAGATAAATTGATTTATTGACAAAGTTCTGAGATGAATTACCATAAAATGCCCCTTTTAAGCCCCCCCCCCCCCCGCTTATAAGCCCTCCCGGTTGTAGGCCCATCTACCTGTAAACAAAAAAATACATCCGGTTATAAGCCCCCCCTCTAGTTTTCCCTGTTTCCTTAATATTAAGCACTCTCACAGAACACCGCAAAGATGAACTCTGAGCTTCTGTTTTGTTACGTTCCGGTTACGTTCGTGTTGTTACAGTTTTGATTTTGTTTTTTAAATTGAAATGAATTCGATTTATTATGACTTTTCAAAGGTTAATTAAAAACTGGTAAATAAAAAACGTATTTCGATCAACACTGCTGTGGCTCATTTCGAAACGTTTTTCTTATTCCGCTTATAAGCCCCCCCGGATATAAGCCCTTCCGTTTATAAGCCCACCCAAAACCCCTTACGAAGTTGTATAAGCCCAGGGCTTATAAGCGGCAGTTTACGGTAATTCAGTTTAGGACCTGCATCATCTTGGTGTGAAAATTTCTTAGAAAATCACCTGGAAAAATGAAATGAAAGGGTAATTAAAAGACTTTACATGAGGGATAATGAGCCATATTGTTCCATCTTGACGTTACTTTTTCCGATGTTTGTTGTACCTGTTCTTTAATTAAAACGAGCTCAATTCAGGTTGCATTGTCCAGCGAATGGAAGAGACTGAACGGAGCAATTTGAATCAAGTGCTAATAAAACATATCACCTCTCAGACCAATCTCTGTTGCGCACATGAATTGGTCTTTTTATGAACATGTGTTGAAATCAAAACGGTGCATAATTAAGATGGTAGAAGATATCGGTTAGATCTGCTCTTAAACGGCTAATTAGCAAATGAAAACATACTTTAAACCATCTACTAACTATGTTTAAACCTAACGTTTTCATGTCACAAAAACATTGACATTTCTTTTTTGATACAAAGTATGCCGATTTTTTCGGCGGATTCTTTGAGGTTCAATATCAGATTTTCGACACTCAAATGGTTAAATTATCATTCTCAGGAATATCAGGAAACGAAGGGAACGGTAAGAAAACCATACTGCTATTAAAACTAACAAAATATCTTTTTAATGTTATAAAGAAGAAGTGAGGGAAAGAGGGAATGAAATCTTGTAGTTTAGAACTGACAATGTTGAAGCCTGACAGTTTTCTCTAGGGAACAAAACAAGCTCATTATTTTCCTCTGCATATGTAAATAATGAGATTTGAAGATAGAAGAACACCACAAAGTTTACTTAAAAATATTTACGGATACATACTTACTGTAATACGAAAACGTAGCGAAATTGCTATTACTAGTGCTGACATTTCACTGTTGCGGGAGTGAAAATTGCAAATCAAGTTTCAGGCTGGTAATTCCTATCTTCGATTAATCTTTGTAAGTAAAACAATTTTTCATGGTCGCAGTTTTCGGGTAGAAATTGTCGGGCAATAAGAAGTTTTCTTGGGGGATGAAATTTCAGTTTCCGAGGAAAGGAGAAAGATTAGTCTATCGACCACTGATGCATCTTTAACCATCTTTTCAACCAGCTTCCTCTCTTTTTTTTAAAAACTAAATTATTACGTAAATTGGGTACTTTTAATGTCCAGTAATGGGAAGAATTGTTTTCTGTAGTATTTGTAAATTTTGCATGAGCTTGCTTCGTAACGGTTGAACAGTTTAGCTTAGGTTGTTGCAGTTGGGCGTATAGTAAGCTCGGGCTGCGTGCAAACGCAAACTACTACACTGCCTTGAAAATGTATTGCGTCATCTGTGAAGGGGCTGCCAAACCAGTAGCTTTAAACATTTTTAGAAATGACACGGCCTTGTAATCAGGAGCGCATGTACTCTAACTGGACCGTTCTTTAATTAAAAACCTGCTAGAAATAGAGAGGGTGCTTAACTCACGGAAACGACGAAAACCTAAAGAAATGAAAGGCTGCGGCAAATTGGAGGAGGCTAGTTTTCTGTTAGGTCTAATCGAGAGACGAAAAGCGCAAGCGCGTGGAAAGAACGCCTGTCGCGTGGAAATGATTGAAACGGAGATGAAATTATGCCACTTGCTATCCTTCCGAAGAAAGATTAGCATTCAGTCAGTTTTTGTGGAACTGACCTACTGAGTTGATTAAAAAGTCACAGTAACTGTATACGTTCACAGAACTTGCCCTTCAGTCTTGTAAATATATTAACAGAAGTTTTAATTTAACCCCTTTGAAACATTTCAATGGTTTTATTCACTCCACCGTAAGTTTAGTCCCACATCACGATAGCAGCTATAAAAGGCAATTTCTCGACGTGAAGTATTACATCAGTGTAAGCTCATAAAATGACTTACTGGGAGCCACCTAACAGATCGAAATGAAATCATCCAAGTCTGCCCAATTTGGCCTTGATGACAAATAACACTAGCACTTAATGACTAGTTACAGAGCTGAGTAATGCTTCCCTTGGGCTGAATGCAAACGAACGGTTTTTCCATCAAACAGAAATTTCCAGTAGCTTTAGGTTTTGATTATAAAGGGACTGCAAGACGATAACTTAGGATTTTTGACAAACTGAAGTGGGTACAATTCGTGGAACTTACTGCCTGTGTTTACTGTGCATAGAAATTACTTCAAAATTGTCCTCAGCTATCACAAATTTTTCCTTAAGGGCACAGTTTTCATTATTGACGCAAATGTAATTTATACTACTGTTAATGGCAGCACAAGAGCCCATGAGGAAAGCAAAGGTGAAATGTTTGTATGTATGTCTGCATGTTTGCATGTTTGTTTGTTTGTTTGTTTGTTCGTTTTTTTTTGCAAATGTTTTTAATTTTGCGTTTGTGCTTGCTCCTAGTCTCACTGTTTTTATGATCTCTTGTGCTTGCGATGACGCCTAGTTGCAAGCAAAAAAACAGGCCTTACCAAAAAAAAAAAAAGAAAACCTTTGGCAATTTGCTTCCTTAGGTAAAATACACGATATTTGTTAATTAAACCAAGGAAACGTTTTAGAGAAGGTTTGATAATATGCACTTGCAGAGAGTTTTGTACATATTGAAAATGAGCGACAAAAATTAAAATGCGCGTGTGATAATTATTGGAACAAGTCCATCAGTCTTGAATTGGTCAAAATCTCTCTTTGCGCAATCCTGAAGAGACCAAAAGTAAGAAAGTTAAGGTACGCCAGTTTCAAAGTAAAATACGCTTTGGTTTGACAAAGTAAGTGAGATTCGGGCCAACCAAATTCAAAATGTTGTGATTATAGTGTACAGAAACAATTTTAAAAGGTTTAAAAGTTTAATAACATTGTTTCTGGCTACTGGTGGCAGAATTTCAATGGACGTTCGGAATTATCTTTGAATCGATTCAAAACAGGACCCATGCGTTATTAATCGAAAACCGTGACTAGAATTTAAAATAAAGAAGCGAGTTATGTTAAGTGCGCCCTAAAGGCAATATTGAAATTCGTTTCTCTCCAGTTCTGGCGTGAACTTTTACACGCACTCCGGGAAAAACAGAAGAAACAACTCTAAAAACCAGGTTTGTTCCTTTCCAATTCTGTGTTTAATCTGAGAACTGTGTGTCTTAATACATTGTTTCACAGTTATAAAGACATGTTTCTTACGAAGCGAATAGCAACACCTAGGGTCAACAATGTAGTCGTTTTTTTAAAGTACGGATAGTAGATGACCGGAGCCGATTGTCTCTATTTCGAGGTCTCTGTTTCATAGCGTTAGCGTTTAAACGAATTTTGGTTTCCCCAGCAGCAAGCGTACTAAGGTGTTGCTGTTGTCGTTTTTTTTAAAGATGCGTTCGACTGCAGTCCTAGATCGACGCAAGAAGGTTCTTATCCTTGTTTTTGTTTTATTGATTTATTTGTAATCTTTGCAACAGTTTACGGAGACATATCAGTCAGTCCCTGGCAGCCGACAACAACAAGGCTTTTCTTGACAACGAGAAGAAAGTATCTTTTTATTGATACCTGTATTTATACCTAAATATCATTATCAGTAGTTATGTTAGTAAAGTAACGTGCATTTTTCGATTACATAACCAGTGACGATCGAAAAACTTTCTTTTTTCCTCTGCCGTGTATGCTGGTAAACATAAGTAGTAACTGGTGGTGGCATACGGCACTGGAGAAACCTTCTTTGTATTTAAAAATATATAGCTTTTTTATAACTGTCCGTGACCCACGCTTGAAAAGGGCTTTGTACGGTACGTATTCGACCACGCAGCAGTCGCACCCGTTCCAAGGTATTGGCCATCTATTTCACAAACAGAAAATGCCCATGTTCAGCGGATTGGTTTCCACTTTTTGCGGCAAGAAACACGTTCAATTTAAGTCTAACTAATTAATTTTAACTGCCAAGAATGTCCCAAGTTTATGAATGATCAGGTTTGTCGTTGCAAGTTTCATACGGTTGAAAAAGACTTGCGCCTCCATCCGACTGCATTGTCACACTTAAGGATTTCATCCGCAGTCTCAAAAGTTTGAACTATATTCCAGAGAGTCAATATCTGATCCTGGTATTAAGGCACGTAGGGGAGAGAAGAGATAAACTCTGTATTTTACCCGTCTGCGGGGTCAAGGCCAAACACATAGGTCATTTTGCCACAGGGTTTTTTTCGTGAATTGCAAAGTTCCAAACTTAGAACGTCAGGCATTGAAATTAAGCAGCCGTTGTTATTGAGTACAACTCAGCTAGAATTTAGAGTAAAAAAGCAAGAGTAAACGAGCAAGATGTGGAAATTTCATTGCACCAATTGGCAAGAAATACAACTACTCGCTGTATTCGCCTTGTCCTCACCATGAACTTACAGTGTTTGAAAATTAGCTTTTGACGTATGAACATTGGTGAAACATCAAATTTTATTTATTTATAAGATAAGAGAGAAGGTCATGGAAAGAACTGTTATCATACTCAAATTTAAGCAATAACCTGGGGTTTGTAAAAGTCTATAGTGCTGATACACGAGCTTACCAATTTTGTTTTTAAAGTTAACTGACGCGGAAAAAAATGAGTGTGGCAAGTTAAGTTTGATAGATGAGTGTTCCTTAACACTATGCACGTGAAGTGCGTAAATGCTATGGCGACGACCATAACATTTAAATTAATAATATTGTAAGAGATACATTCGCCTTTATCTGCTGTTTGAAGTTATTTGGAAAAAAGGAATTATTATTACGGTTGTTTTATTTGAATATGGAGGAAGATTTGTACCGAACCTTCATATCGATTGACACTCGAATAATTTTTCCTCAACTTGTCTAAAATATTAATGGGTCATTAATTTTATTTATTCCGTTGTCCCTGAACCTGACTACATGCACGTCACATTCAGTCACTGAGTCAGCAAAACATTGATAGCCAGTCGTACTGAAAATGTACATGTTCTTCATGTTAGTTCTCATTGTTGTTTTGTTTTGATTGTTTGTTTGTTTATTTTTGCTAAGAGCTAACCGTAGGATGAAACATAAATACTCACAAGCAAAATAAGATGCACAATAATTAATAATTAAAAGGATTCATGTGGGAAGCGATTAATTATAAATGACTGATTATAAAATGTAAAGGAATAAGTGATATACATAACAAATTTCTACAAGGCTTAACAAAAGTCATGGGTTCAAACTCACTGGGGTAAGATAATTTTTCTTTGCTCCTGCGGTGTTGTTAACTTCATTCACAGGGGCCATTTCTGAGCTAAAAATGGAGGAGTTTCAGTCTCGTTTCCAATCCTTCGCACGTCCCGGAAAAGTTTTTAACTAAAGAGGAATGTATGACTGATATTCGTTAAGCAGTACTTCGCTCGTCTTTTTTACCTTGATGATTCTATCGCACTAAATGAAAGATTAGCAGCTGTTTAAATAAATTTAGTTCAAGAGGATAGTTCATTTGAATCTTTAACCATCAGCCCTTCCTTTATTTTAATAATTATCGGCTATTCCTAAAATTCCGTTTTGCGAAACATGCTTTATCCCTAAAATACTTAAAAGCACCTCGTCTAAGAGTTCGATTTTGCCGCTCGGCTGACGTACAATCGCTGGCATGACGCCATCAGAATTCGTCATATGACTACGTCATGTTGCTTAGAAACTGCTAAGTCTTAGGGCCTGCAGCTGTTTGCATGGTTGGTAGGAGGTAGTGTAAACCAAGCAAGAGGATTACCCTAACGCTCCCCGGTTTCTTTTTTCTTTTCCCTGTCTTGTTTACAAGACAGCTAAGGCTACTCCACCGTAGGGTTACCCTAGCAGGCGAGGCAACCTTTCCCCTTTGTAAACACTTCAGCTAGGGATAACTCGCCCATCGGGTCAACTTTTCGCTCGCTGCCAAAGCCGAAGTGTAAACGTAACACCCACAAAACAACGCCCTTGAAACTTTAAAAAGTCTGTCTACGCATTGTTTGTGGGTTTGGAAGTTCTATAGGCTGATAACGTGAACTACACAGACAAAAATCAGTTTAAAAGATGAAGTAATTTTCTGTTGCGAGTTCTATTTTCGAGTTTCATGACCACTCAATGACACGATTCCGTCATTCCGACGAAAACTAATTGCATGACCTATGCCACCTCATGAATTTTTGCAATTAACTTAACAATTTCTAAACAATGAAAAACAAAACTTAGGACTGTCCTCTGGTGAACCAGAGACTGAAAAACAATAAATCAGTCTAGCCTTTACAACGGAGATGTTTCGCGTTGCAACATAAATTATTAATTTAACCTCAAATTTGTTTATTTCGCGTCGTTTTGTATCAACCGATATTGAAGTAGAAATAAATGTTTGTGACCGATAAAGATACCACGACGTTAGATCAGATTCTACAACGTTAAAAAAGATGTTAGCCATGTTAAACGATAACTATTGCTGCTGAGGGATCACAGAATTCGCAAGTTTGACCAACAGTGTGTGTTTACAGTAAACCCAAAGGTAGGGATGAAATCGCTCTTCAATTCTGACTTGGCTTAAACACTCACTATTAGAAACATAGATTAGACAGAGAGTGTCAATGGAAATGTAGAGTTTGTTCAAAGATCTCTTACAATTTATTTTCTTGTTAACCCTTTCACTTGCCTAAGTTTCAAACTGAAAAAGTGTCGCGGCTTAGAACTCATACAAATTAAACAATACCTTCGGAGAGTGTTGCTTACTATAACAGCGTTCATTTAAATAGCCACAGTAGCGGATTCGAAGTTCCGACTCACGGCCTGGTATGAGTCAAACATATTGAATATTTCTTAGAGTCGCTTCCAGTTGAAACTGAGGGATTTGACTTTTACAACAAATGTCACTTTTAAAGAATATTCTGATCAGTTTGGAGTTTGTGTTTGTTTATGGAAGACATTAATGTTTTTAAGACTTGATTCAAACAAAATAATTGTCTTGCTGTTTCCATTCGGCCTATTACGTAACCATCTGCTTTTTTCACTTTTTTCGCGGAATACGTGTGTATATTATGCTTACAAGTCAAGCTTCTAACTTAAAACACAAGCTAAACGGCTTTAACTGAGATTAGTCGAAGTTTATTGATCCACAAAGCTAAAAGAAGAGCGTTGAAGATTTCCTAGCGTCGCTTCCAGCATGTTCTAGTTGAAAGGTTTTGTCTTTTAAAGCAAACGTAAGTTCAGTTAACGAAAATTCAGTTTGGTGTTCGTGTTACTTATGGAGGACACAATGTTTGTGGGTTGATTCAAACAAAATAATTGTTGTGTTGTCTCCATTCGGCCTATACTACGTAAGTATCTGAGTATTTTGCTTCTTTACTAAGTCTACTCGGAATCGTTGTACAGGCTATATGTAGTATTCTTAAATGTCAATTTTTAACTCAAAGTACAAGCTAAGCGACTCGGTTTTCTGCCTGATTGACTTGAACTTTGTCATTCCACAAAGCAATTTTTCCTATTGTGTTTTTAACGCCTTTGTTAATAATTTTCATCATGGTTAATTAACTTTAGCACCCAAAAATCAATCTAATTCATTGTTTCACTTATTTTTTCATTAGCCATAAAATAACCAAGGTGTAAGTTGGGGTAAACACTTTATAGAATCGCGTAAGGGAGGGGAGGGAAGGTTTCAAAATAGCAATAATAGTTTAGTGTGTGGTTTAATTCTATTTCTGCTACATGCAAAATTGTAAAATGAACACCTCAAAACGATGTTGAAAAGTACAAACAATTTACTTCGTTAAAGGATGATGATAATGATCTATTCATCGAGTTTCAAGTTATGTATTTCTACTTATCAAATTAATTTCTTAGCATGAAAAATGTTTCTGTTTAAATTAATACAATTTGTTTACTCTTGCCTCACAGTGACGTCAATAAGTTTATAACAACTAATTGGACGCGAAATTAAATTTTTCTATAATACAAACTACCGGAAAATCGTTTTCAAGCAGCTTGATGTCGTTTTTCTTTCTCATCAACCACATTTCTCTGCCCACATACTTCTCATACCGACAAACCTAATCTTCAAGTTGTGCCTCTTGTTAATCACATTCAGTTGAACATTGAACAAAATGACTGAGCTTGTCACGAGTCTCGTATAGTGTGGTCAGTGGTAGAGCATATGGCTGGTTTCTGACTAGCCTTCAGAGCAGGCGTTTTTTACGAAATGAACGCTTGTTTCACGATCGCTTAGGCCGCCATTTTGGAAGCAAGTAGAATGGCGTTTTTTACGAAATGAACGCTTGTGTTCACGTCCTCTCCCTTGGAATAATTTTTTGCCTCGCCCCAACCCTCTGTCAGTTTCATTATTCAAGATGGCGGCATATCTGATTATTCATCGCTCGCCCAGCAAAATACGCCTGCTCTGCAAGCTAGTTTCTGACTTCAACTCCCGGTGAGAGAACTCAGTGAACTCCTTCTTCTTCTGTCCATTGGTGTTTGTTATTCAAGAGATGAATAAAAAAGATAAAAGAAACATGAATGGTACAATTTGTACTATTAAATGAGCTAGTGTCATAAAGATCTAATATTTGTCTCGTGATTTATCAGATCAGTTTTCTGAAGCATCGGACAGTATAGAACACAAATGTTTCTTCTCACTAGTATTACAGCCTTGACTACTTCAGAACGGAAGTTGCGTCTGACTTGTAGTTTGTGCCACTATTTCCCTAGCAGTAAATCAGATTTTCTGAAGCATCGGATAAGATATATATGCCTCAAATTTTCCTGTCATTAGTAATTCAGCAATGATAGTACCAGCACCAGCCATTTCAAGAAACTTCTGCCAACTTCATACTCTCCCCGAACAATTCTATGGCTTTGGCCAACCAATAAAATGGCTTCAACAGACATCATTATGAAATAACACGCACAAGTACGCCCCATTTCGAACCATTTATTGATACCTTTATGTGTCTTCATACTCTCCCCGAACAATTCATGTACCTTCATATGTACCTTCATACTCTCCCCGAACAATTCTATGGCTTTGGCCAACCAATAAAATGGCTTCAACCTCAGGTAACCAAAGCGTAATATGAGAGATTGTATGGAGCTGAAATTCGATCGAAAATAATCGGTGGTTTTCCGCCGGAAATACATGAAAATCGAAATAAAACCTTACCTGTTGTGTGTTTGCTGTGTTTTTATCGCTTTCCGAGCTTCCGGAGGCCGTTTTGGGAGACTTTCTGCTTAACGGTCGATGCGACGGCATGTCACGTACTAAAGAGAGCTAAAGGTAGGAAAACGGGAATTCAAATTTGCCAACCGACATTCGAGGTCCCGATCAAAATGTCCGCTAAAAATCGATTCAGTCCATAGTCAGCGCTTTCAAACCACAATACATTACAAAAAGGATAAACTCCCTACCTTTCTATGTGATTCAATCGTCAATTAGTTTATCTCTCGAAGTACAGCCCTGCATTAAAAACGAACTAAATTTTCGAAATCGCCGCCATCACAGGCTTGTAAGGAAAAGAGGGTCAAAACTAACGGTCAAGCCTGGGACAAAGCGCCAAATTTCGCTCCACCGGGGACGACATGAGTGACTTCTGTGTCGCGAAATGGCAAATTCACCCCCTCTCCGGTAAGTCAAGTGTTGTACCGCTCAAATTTCGGCGGGAAATCGCGCGCGGGTCGCATTCAGATTATTTTCGATCGAATTTCAGCTCCATACAATCTCTCATATTACGCTTTGGTTACCTGTGGTCTAAACGCAGTGGTCGTTGCGAGCGTTTGGCCAGCTCTTCATCTGTGTTTTGCTTTTATCATGAAAAGGTATTTTAACTGTTTTTTATGTATTCATAGTCACGACGCCCCTCGACCGAAACCTTCGATGTAAGCCTTATGGTGTATCCTGTCCTTTATGTAGTGGAGCAGAGGCAACTTTCTTTGCTCTCATTGGCTAAAGGCAATTAATATTAGTTTTTTTTAACCAAAAAAACGGATGCTCATAAAACGTTAAGGCATTTGCATTAAAGCAGCCTCGTCATTGTAGTTGTTTAAAAATGATTAATAAATCATTCTCGAAATCGCTGCGGTTGTTTTCAATAACCGGCAAGCAATTTTATAACTACGCATTTTTAAAATGTCAAAATATTACGGATATTCTCGGGTAACTCTGACAACCCGTGATCGCATCTGAACTGACTAACTTTCATACGAGATTGCGTAGACTTTTTTTTTTTGTTCAAACTGATTTAAAAATGGATTCTCATGCCAAAGACATCTTTAGAAAATATTCATGATTTTTTTTTTTACTTTTTAATGCTTTTGATTCCAATTCGTAATTAATTTGACAGCTGGAAAGAGCTGGAAAGGCCTTTAAGAGAGAAACCGAAGCGACCAATGATCAATGCGTTGTGATTTATGATGATCAACTTGTTTGCATTGCCGGAAGATGTGGACGTCTGACTTGTGTTTTATAGCTTGACTAAAGACCTTCTCGTTCCGAAATAACTTTCGGTTACTCCACGATAAACAAGAGTTCGATAAAGGTGAGACAACATACAGTTTGTGGAAGTCTAGTTCCGTCCTTTTAACAATTTCGCTAATATTGTAATGTTGGCTAACTTTCAGCTAGAAAGTTTCTTTTTCTGATTCTGTACTTGTAGATGAACAGTGATTTTAAAAGCCAGTGACCATTCGAATAGAACATTTGTGAAAAGAATATACCCTTATTCATGTTTTTGTGTTCAAAATACTCAGCTGTTAACTTCGTTTTTCAACTGTGTTTTGGAAAATGACATTTGTTTTCACTGGTCTTGAACAGCGACAGCCTTGGGAGTTTAAAACAAATTTGTCACTCCGTTGAACAAAATTGGCGCAGACCTTTCTTTTGCGTTGTTAAATTTCGATTCGGTTATTCTAGTTTTTACTTTATAATTACATATGCTATTTGACCTGCTTCAGTCTATAGGGCGAATACCATTACATTTTCTTTTTCTACGAACTTGCCCTCTCTATCCGCCATGGCCACGTACTGAATGCTTTAATTACTTTTTCCCGTTCAATTATAATATGCTAATAAATGTTTTATGCCCACAGGCGATGCAGACGTGCTGCTGCCAATTACGAAGTTGTAAAAGTCTTTCTGATAAGTCGATGAATTGCTAGGTTTTTACATTTTGTTGATTACCCGCTTCGTTTAATTTAGGTAGAAAATAGACCTCTTCAGGAATGGCTTAGTAGGTAAAATTATTTTGGTAGAATTTAAACTTCATTTTGCTTTGTATCTGATGTTCGAGAACCTTCTTAGAAGACTTTACCTCGATTTGGGAGGTTATTTGTTGTTCCAGTTTCTTTTTTGTAATTTCCTATTCTGATTAATTTTATTGATCGATATCGTTGATCATATATCACTAACAGTATTGAGCAATACGGTTAAAACGTCAATAAATCTATGCCATATTGACTGAGCTTGTAGCATGCATGATTAAATTCGTGTTTTCTCCGAATAGACTACTTCTAACAGGAAATGATTTACGATCATGGAATTCAAACTGCTCTATTTAATTACGAAATTGGTCATCGGTATTGTCGATTGGTGTTATCGTTTTGTTTGGTTGTTTGTTTGTTTTTTGTTAGCTTAAATAATTAATAAAGAAGAATCCTTTTGCATACATTTAAATCACCATACTCAACCAGTTTAAACGAAACTACACGAAGTACTATTTGAATAACAGCAAACCCCGCTGACACATCTCTTTAGGTAAATGATATTTATGAGAAACGATCAAGCAAATTTTAAATGCCAATCAACGCACGCAAAGAAAACTATGAGGCAGTGAAGATGAGAGAAGACAGTGCCTGTAAGCTGTCAGTCTTTGGAAGTAGAGGCTCGATTTGTCAGTTAAAGTGTCCATCCTTTAGTTCATTAACCCTAACATCGTAGAGAGGAACTGTTCATGCATGGCGGGAATGCTGCGGCAATCTACGTCTCAAGTGGAAAAAAGCCAGCTGTTTTGCTCCATGTCATTGACAAATTAACCCACTGACGCCCAATGCGCCCCTATGCGCCCTAGAATGAGCAGGCGTCTTGTTCCACTTGTGACGTCATCAGTTTAAGTGAACCTGAAAAGCTTTGATAGTCAGTCGATGCAACGCAAAAAGATCTTGCAAATGATGCCTGAGCGACAATGATCGGATCAAGTAAACCTGAGTAACAGCCAGAAAACCACGGAACTTTTACCTCAAAAACACAAGAAAATCGTGGCCTTCCCACCGACTGGTACTTTTGGCCAACTTTTTCCTTTTCAAACGAGTTTTGAGGCCAAACGTTTCTCATCACCAGAAACCGTGGTCGTATGGCTAACTCGACAGCAAAAAGCGAAGATCGAAATGAGAACGAAAGCAACGGGCTTGTGCGCTAAATCTCGAAGAGCCGTAGACAGGGAAGTTTTTCGAAATGTGCGCATGTCCGATCTCAAAATGCCAGAAAACGTCCTGAAACCGAAAGAAACGGCAACTGTTCATGCTAGAAAGCACTTTTCGCGAGGATTGGGACGAAATTGGATCAAACCGGGCTAAAAAAGGCCATTTGCTGCTTAAAAGTACCTTTTTTTTCGAAGCTTGCCGGGTGTCAATGGGTTAATAAAGAAACTAAAGTTTTAACAAAGAGTTCTTTTTCCCAGCATTTTGAGCTTCTGCCGCCCATAAGAAGCTAAAAGCAGCTGAAAGAAGCGCAACAAACGGATCTTGGGTTTTCTGGTTAAAAGTGTTAATTGAAAGTTAAAGCACTCATCATGCACCAGCAATAGAACAATTGCATGATGGGTACTGAACTGTCATAATAGAAAAGCGAAGTACTTGATACTTTCCTGGTTTCCTGACAATTATGTCCATTATGTCCATTAAAGTGTTTTTATTTAAACAGAAAAGCACCACCTGAACACAAAAATTAGAAGATTACAAACAATGTACTGTTAATGATGACTAGTATATTAAATTAGAAAACTGCTTTACAGGCTCTCTCCTCCGCAGAGGCTCCTGTTAGTAAACACCAGAGAAAGAAACGGGAGCGGGAGCGCTGGAGAGAGAAAACGGGAGCGCGGGGAACGATGGGAAGAGGTTCCCCTCGTTCCCCTCGAGGTTCCCCTCGTTCCCAGCGTTCCCCTCGCGCTTTAATTTTTCCTCTTCCCAGCCTCCGCGCGCTGCGGGTATATTTTTCCCAAGGCGCGACTGTAGGAGGCCTCTGCGGAGGAGAGAGCTTTACAGGCACAATTAACAGTCCAACCTCCATTAATTTTCACAGGTGATTTTCTGTTTGCTTTGATTTTAAAGCCATTTGATTGCACTAAGAGCAGAATCGTGGGAGAAGATTTAGTTGATCGGTCGCAATCATTTGAGATTATTTGTAGAAGAAACCTTATACCGTATTTCTGCCATTATCTTCTCTGCTCGAGAGATCCCTTTTACAACGAACGCCTGAGAGCACTTTTAATGCATGACGTCACAGGTCTAAAGTCCCACAAATGATCCAAATTACAACTAATGTTCAGTTTGTTTTAACAGATGGCCAAGACTGATGTTAAGAGCACTTAACTGAGCTCGACCCGCTAAACGCTAAGGTAAGACTTACTTATAATAATCTTCCCAATGTCCCTTTGCCAATTACTTTTCGCAGGGTTTGGATTTGGCCGACAAAATTCAGTTTTGTGGAAAAATTTTCGCTATGTTCGATGTTTGAAGAACAAAACCGTTTTGCTGCCAATGTCACGTACAATGACGTTACCAACCTACATTCGCGTTATGGAAAAATAATTCAGTATAAAGTATTGCCTTTTCCGTTTTCAGTTCTGTACATTAATTTGCGCTGGTTAATGGTACGTGAAAACAAAGATATCTAATCTCATGCGAAAATAAAAGGGATTTGGATGAAACCATTTTTTTTAATATTTGACGTAAAACAAATGATCAGTTTTGCGCTGGTTTAATATTTCGCTAATCGACCAGCTTGAAACCAACGATTACATGATAATTGAAACCAATAACGATAACTAAGTCACACGAAAATAAAAAGAGGTCTTAGGGTAATACCAATTTCCTTACATTTGGCGTAAAACGCAAATTTGTGTGATTCTTTAAGTGTTTTAACGTTCCACTAATTGAAACGATCACAGGTCGCCTTTTTATTTACACTACACGTCCGCGTGCAGTAATAAAAATTTACGATTGTTTCCTCGTTCGCTGGCGATTTGTCTCACAGAAATTATTACTTACTGCCGTTTGTTTGCATTTTCAAATTCTTATATTCTAATTTAGAATTCTTAGTTCAAACCCTGAAAAAGGAAAAGTTTATCTTTTGTGTGACGAAATTTAAAGATTATGTGGTAAAATCAATACTACCCAGGCGCGGATCTAGAATAAATGGTGACCGATTTCCTAAACGAGCGCCGAAGGCGCAAGGTTCTAGGGGGGTCCGGGGACTGCTCCCCCGGGAAATTTTTTGGATTTTAACTCTCTAAAGTCGCCTTTCCTGGGTTTCTGAGTCATTCAGACAGGATATTGACCAGTTCCATTCTCCTCGGATGAAGCCTTGCAAATCGGCGGATTATTTCATCAAGGTCAATTTCCATGTTGTAGTGGATAGAGCAAGGCGAGACCTGTCAATCTCGTCTATGACATGGTGCTCCGCAAGTATGTCTTTAGACGCCTCAAAGCTGACACATTTCTCGCATGTGGTTACTGGTAAGGTGACAAATATTTTGAGGCACTTGGCGACGTTGGGATACAGCGCATGGTCGTTCTCCTTTAAGGTTGCCAATGCAGGGGTCGGGACCGTATTAGGATCTTGTCGTTCCCACTTTCTTTGCCATAAAGTCATCTCGGCATCAAGGCTCAAAGGCGAGGGCAACGAGTCTTCATAGAACGTACAAAATCGGCGAAAGGAGGTCATCGATGTTTCCTTTGATGCCAGTAGAATTGATGAAACAGCTAACAGGCATTGCATTGCTGTTTCTTGTTCAACACTACCAAATCGAACTTCCAGTTCACTAATCAGATGGTCAAGAAACTGAATGGTGAGATTTCTCCTGTAATAATCTTCTACTGTTTCGGCAGGGGTGTTTGCACGGTTGCGCTGCACCTGACAGTTACTTGGTTTCTGCACTGTGATGTCCAGCTTTTCAGAAATTCGGCATGCTTCTTGAAACCATTTTGCATGTTTCTCTTCTATTTTTTGACGCACAGAAGATAAAGTTTTTATTACATCCTTGATGTCGCTAAAGACTCCCAGAATGGCATTGCAGGAGCCTTGCATCTTAACTGTTAGCCCCTTTACGAAAGCTAGCACTGCCTGGCACACTGTTAAGGTAACAACGAATTCAAAATTAGCGCTGGCGTGGTAATGGCTATCTGCCTTCTTAGTTGAATCTGCATTTCAACTTTTTTCTGCATTTGTTTTGATGGTTTCCATACGCTGGATCCAGCGGGCCTTGCAAACATCAAGAAGTCTTATTTTCCAGATTTCAACTTGGAGAGTTTTTTTTATTGTTATTAAAAATATATTATTTATTATGAAAAATCTGACCGATTTCCGTAAAACGGTGGAAACCGGTGTGTGGATCCGCGCCTGCTACCATTTTGTTTTGATAATTGAATGAGGTTCATTGCAGCTGAGTAAAGAAAGAAAGAATTGAACCTTTTAGGTAGTAGCTAGGTTATTGCACGGAATCAAACCATTGGGAAGTAATCGCAAGAATGTAGTTTCTTGAAAGTGATTGCAGTAAGTAGTTTCATATTAAATTACAATGATGAATATTAACGCTCGTTTCGTTTTAAAAAATGCTTAACAGTGTACGTGAGGTTGCTCTGGCGCCAGTATGCTTAGTACTCAGTTCTCTGTTTGTGTCCGTGGCAGGTGTAGTGGATCCTAATACCTCTTACTCAGCGGGGGCTGCTGCCCATCATACGTAAGCTATTTTATCCCTTTAGCCTTAATACTGATGGTCACCAAAGTTCTCCTTGCAATATCGGTGCTTATATCAATCAGAGGTCATGAAAATTAGGGACATGATCATCCAAGATGAATTCTCTCGAAATTTTACAGCTTCTCCCCACCGCGTCTATGAGAAAAATGTATGTAGACGAGGAAGGAGAATTTGAATTTTGAAATTGGGGATTAAAGGATTATTCTGCGATCCCAAAAGGTATGGGTTTGGAGCAGTTTTCTGATAAACTGACGGCCAACTTAAATAACATCGGCGAAAGAAATAAAAGAAAAAGGCACTGAATTTAAAACAATGTATTTAAAGTAACACTCAAAGATGAAAGCTTTTTTTCGGCATACGCGGCGTTTTGACATTGCAAAAAGGAAACTAGATGTCGAAATAAGGGTCAAGTCAATTAACATAAGCGAAGCGAAACACAGTTAAAGGCCACCGCATTGAAAAGACGCATTTAATGTCGAACAGGCTTAAGTGGAAGCTTTTTCAGCATATGTGACGATTTTCAATGAAGGGTACTTGAAAGCTACATCACGCTGTTATTAAAGAGGAACTTCTTCCCGCCGCTCATTAACGAGCCACACACTTCACTCAAACCCTGGAAAACTTTACTCAAACTGTTCGTAAATCTTCCGCCAGTCAGGTAACCAAAACTGGCTAACCAAAATAGATCTAAAGCTTATTTCAATTAACGGTCATGAAATAATGCTCATTACAAAAACTACATGGGAACACTTCATGAATCTTTGATTGTTATCACAAGGCTAGGTGCAAATCCAAACGAACGGGACGTTAAATATTCAAGTCGGTTTGACATTATAGTCCGCTTGATCTGTTGCCTGGTATACGGAAGGTGAGAGAAATTGTTATTAATAGGAAAAACATTTGTCTCTTTTTACAGTTGTCCAGTGTTGTGGATAACCACTATACCTGCTTTCTCGCGACATATTCCGTCGTCAAACAAGCAATATGCTTCTTTTTTCCGCTTTGGTACTCATTATTACCCACACAGTAACATCTAAGGGTAAGTTGACACATTTTGTATCCAAAGTAAATTAATGATAATCTAAGTTCTTTAGTGAACGAAGAATTATAGAAATTTTACTGAAATTTAAACGTCATTAGATTTTCGCAATCCTGGCTAAATCATTAGACCTTCATTGACAAAGAGTACTTCACCTATGAATACTACGTGTAGTATATTATTCACATCAGTCTCCCCCTGCTGTTTATAAGTGGCTAAAGGACGAAGTGTCTACTTAGCGGGGTGGGGGGGGGGGGGGGAGGAAAGGAGGGACAACAAACTTCAAGGTAATTGAAGCTCAAATCTTTGCTGATCCATAGACTTAGCGTGGCATGGCTGCTTAAGGTGACTCGATCGAAATAAATGACGCGCTCTCAGATACCTCTCTAAAAACTCTAATAACATCGTCATTTCTTACTCGATTGCCTTGAAACTTTTGCATTTTACACACAATTTATCGAGAAATAATACTTATGTCAACACATGGATGTACTCTTCGTTAATTTTGCTTCATTTTGCTTTTATTGAACACTACTTTAAAGAAAAAATTGCTATTCTAACAAAACTGAGCACTACGATTTGGTTTAAACTTCTAGAATCAGCTTATAATAACATCTTACCTTGACTCTTCAAGTTTCCGCAAAATCGTAGGAACAGAAATCCCGGCACAATTTGAACGTCAAAATAACAACCCCAGACGGATTCAAAGTTTGGACCGCTTCAGCGCTTTCCAAATTTGACTGAAAAGCGTAATAACTCCAGCTGAAGTAAGTTCACTGTATCGCTATAGTTAGTTCCAAACTGCATTTCGCTATCTGCAACGACGAAAAAGTTTGGGCGGCTATTATATACTCACTTTCTGCACCAAAATATAACGAAGTCGCCAAATTCACGCTTTTCTGAATTATATGAAAACTAACCGGACGAATTGAATAAAACTACTGTAACATGAAACTGAATCTTTTACACATACTTTACGCTATTTTACATTGCTGGGGCGGTCTTGGTTTGGACAATATATTTTTTGAAAGTGATGCACTATCGAAACTCCATTGTGTATACGGCTTTGTTGTTCAGTCTGAATTCCACAGTAGCGCTATGCAAATTTCCTTGCATTTGATGAGAATTTGAGGAATTTATACATTGGCTAGGGGGGTGCATTGACGATGTTTGGTGGCTACATGTTTTGGTGGTTTTACGTGTCTATAATGTCATGCCAATACAAAAAAGTGTGTCGCCTGATATCAACATAGGATTTCAAAGGATAATAATTGTTTCTTTATTCCTCGCGAAGCGAGGAGGGCCGAAGGCCCTCTGAGCGTAGCGAGGTTTATAAATTTGTCGCCTGGGGATCGCGTGGGGATCGCGCGAGGATCACTTAGGGCAGTCAAATCTCGATCTATATATATTTCGAAGGTGTCCGCACAGTTGCCTAGCAACAAAACCAAATCGCGACCGCTGACAGTTGCGCTCTCTCATGTTTCTTCGCTGCGTACATTTGCGCGCTTGCTGACACGTTTATAATCGTCTGTGAACGAGTTACTGGACTAATTTCTGATACAAGTGATGGACACGAGGAAAGACAGCCACGCCTGATTTTGCAAGTGGCTGGAAATCCATTCCGGGGGAGATTTACCACGGAAACTCAGCGTGAACGCCCACTTGAGATCCCACTTGAAATTCAGCGCGAACGAAGAAGGCGAAAGAGTCGATGACAAGAAAGCATGGGTATAGAACATCGTTTACCGCTTATAGCCTAGCCAAGAGTAAAGCCGTCAGCAGGACACAAACAGGAGACTGGAATATCACAGGCAAGAAATCCTAGAATATAGACAACGTAGTTTAGATTTAGCTTAATAGCACGGCGCAACTACAAAACGAGATTCCCCAACAACGCGAGAATCGATACAAGGTCTTTGAAATTAATTAACTCAGTCACACCGACTTAACAATGAGAATGAACTCAGCGGCTACAGACTCTTCGAGAAAATGTGTGCTGAAACCGATCAGGACCGGCGACACGGACTAGAAGTGCTTCGACAAAATAATTTTGTTAGAAGCAACGAGAGGCGACAAAAAATACACGATCATGAAAATACTTTTGCTAGAATACCTTTCCAACGGATGGTAACTGAACAGATTGGCTCAAAATTATTCCTCTCTCTACCATTATCTTTAATCTTGATGTACTGGTAATTATCATCATATAACTAGTAGTAATCGAAGATTAAGAGAGTGCGTTCGACTGGTTGCATTCTATCAGACAACCAACGCTTCTGGTTCCCAAGTTGTCACCAAGGAGACGAAAGCCTTTGAGTCCATTGCTTTCCCCTAAATGAAAGCATGGGTCTTTGGCGTGGGGTCTTTGTTAAACGAGCTCAGGTTGACATATTGCTTTGACTGAGAATTGCTGTGAAATGATTTGACCATGGTGACAGCAAAGGTCCTTGAATATGTGCTTGCAACGTCTTTCCTTCAGTGGAACAGCAAGCACCCAAGCCAGCTAAATCACTTGGTTATACAGCACAAAAGCCCCAGAACATGTACTAACAGAGGGCCTGAAACTAATTTTCCAGAAATCTTTGATGACCTATTTACAATAGAAAATTCACATGGCAAATTTGCTATGACAAATGAAACTGACATGCCAGTTTAATTAGCAAGACATTTGCAACATAAAATATGTGACAAAATTTACTCACCTACACGAGCAAATACAATTTGCAATAGTATTTCCGTTTGCATGGGGCTTTGGGCTCTACAGCTTCACAGGAAGGCATCTCAATTTTACAAAATTACTGGAATCAATTCAACTATAAACTGTATAACCGCCCTTCGGTGGTTTGTATACGACTTAACAGCAACGAATTTGCCTGTGACATGTTTTAAAAATGACCATCAAGGTAAGAACTACACAACAATGATGAATTTATAGTATCAAGGAGCAATCTGATGCCTCAGTAGACAAATTCACATTTCTCGTGTCAAAAATAACACAGCTAGGCTGTTGAGTGTCTCGACAAGTAACAGAAGTGTCCACTTTAATCCTGCATTTAAAGTTATATTTAGCCTTCCTGTCAGTCTATATCGACATGACTTACAACAACATGACCAGTTTCTGGCTCTGAAAGTCAGTAGAAATCACACTTAAAATTCTCTAAATTCAGCAAAAAGGAATAAGTACGAATAAGCGATGTTTTGTCAGGTGATGTACGTCCTACCTCCGCCACTTGTGTTTGTAAGAGCGCTTAAAACTGTGTCTTGTCAACCAACTTGAAAAATTTCCCAGAAAAGTTAGTTTCTGGATCCGAAAAGTTCTTGTGAAGGCCTTTGCGGTCCTCGGCAAATCTCAAACTGTTTTCTTCAAATTCAGTAACAGGCATAGCAGTCCGAGTCCATACCAGTTTTCGGCCAAGCGAAGACCCCTGCAGAAATCTTCGGGGAGGCTAAATTGGCGTCGGCGACGACCCAGTACAGAGAAAATCTCGGTTTTTTCTGGCTGTATGACACAGGACACCCAACAAAGGATTAGGACTGCGTTCTCCTTCGTCGAACGCAATTATTTTTTCAAGTATGATCAAAACCACGGGTTATACAAGAAAAATTAAATTATTTCCCAAAATAGCTTTCAGTTCCCCAAACAGTGCATGTTTGTGTATGAGCAGTAAAATTTTAATGAGCAGTTAAATTTTAAGCTTAGGACGTTCCCTAGGAAATATTTGAAAGAAATAATTCATATTGGATCAGTTAGAATTTACAAGAGTTTATGTTTTCCGTTTCGGACATTGACCCTGTTAAAAGTTAAAAAAATAATACTCAGATGGATTAGAAAGGACAATTTCTGTTCACAATTTGGATAGAAATCCACTTACAGTGTTGCTCTGTTCCTATTAATTACCACTTAATGTTTAGCGGGGATAGGTGCATTCATGTATGTATTTGATGTGAAACAAAAATTACTGCTAAACATTAATTATTGATAAATTTCGTGTTACATATAGTGACCAGCAGACATAGCTCTCCTCGCAATGCACGAGCAAGCACCAAGATCATGGGAACTGAGATCCTGATCACCTTCAACATGAGTTGAAAGTTTACTTACTTCTGAAGGTTTCACATGCTAGGACTACATTAACCCGTTCCCTTAATTAACTACCCTTGCTTTCCATACCAATTGACCCTTTAAGCCCCAATGTAAACCTGCAAATTCTCCTTACTGGTCTTCATACATTTCTTGTAGTATCAGTGCAGAGAACGTCTTTCTACTGACATTAACACTATCCATGTTTGGTGATCAATGCCTTAATTCTGATGACCTAATTAAAGCATTGCTATTGTAGGGAGGTGCTGGTCACTGGGGCTTCAAGGGTTAATGTACATGTATTATTTTATTGTGACAATTATTTAATCCAATTTTTATAGTATGTTGGGGGGAATGAATAAACATGTTACCACATCAGTATGAAACTCTGTGCTTTGCTTGCCATTATTCTGTATGTCTCACTTCAATTTTTGGGTAAAAACGAATAATTTTTTTAATCCAGCTGTATCAGCATTGGAATTTCTGCGCTGCATCACTCTTCAGCAGTAATAGACTCCTGCTATCTCAACCATTCAAGGGAAATAATGATATGTTTTAGCTATGCATCCTCTCTAGAAAGCAATGTCAGAATGAAGAGAGGTGGTGGGGGGGGGGGGGGAGGGGGGGGGCTGAACGTATTTTTGTATCCAGTCGCATACAGCAGTTAGCTCAAATTAAACCTCCAAACTTGTACCAAGTTCCTATGTATTAGATTATTAGATGACAAGGGATTGGATGCGAGTTACTGTGATAACAAGTTTTCTGGCTAACGGGACAATTACTGAAAAACTATGAAACACCTTCTTGAACTTGGGGGAGTCACTCGCTGGCTGCGGGAAATACGGGAATCTATACAGTAGAAACCACTGAGACGCAGAGAGTAGAGAGTACTTGGCTCCAACAGTAAATTTAATAACTGCGATACCTCCAAGATATCACCAGATTTTCACCAAGAATACAACCAAAGAACGTTTTACAGAGTACTTGTATATATACCAGAAATAGCGGAAATTACATAATTCATTAAGCAATCTGAGTTAACATTATCTCATCGCACAAAAGAACTTTGATTGGCAGAAACGGAATTTATCCTCTACAAGATTAATCACTTACAAGGCAAAACAGGTAGATAACAGTTTAACAAAAGGCGAATAAACAATAATTTCTCTCCTTACATTACATCAGGAAGCGACTGGGAACCAGAATGTCGATCTGAACTCCCAATTCGGGACCATTATAGCCACCCATCCATACCTTCAGTTAAACCGAAATTCTATCCCCTCCCCACTCCCATCGCTCAGTTTTGTGGTGTACCCTTTCCCGAGCTTCGCGATCGCGAGGTTCTGCGAATCACGTATTTCTAGTTTTCAATTAGCATGATCATGAAATTATAGAACAGATACGTAAAACCACCAAAGCGTGCAGTGACCAAACATCGTCAATGTACCCCTCTAGCCAATGTGTAAATTCCTCAAATTCTCATCAAATGCAAGGAAATTTGCATAGCGCTACTGTGGAATTCAGATAACAACAAAGCCGTTTACAAAACAGAGTTTCGATAGTACATCACTTTCAAAAAATATGTCGTCCAAACCAGGACCGCCCCAGCAAAGTAAAATAGCGCAAAGTATGTGTAAAAGATTCAGTTTCATGTTCCGGTAGTTTTATTCAATTCGTCCGGTTTGTTTTCATATAATTCAGGTAAACGTGAATTCGGCGACTTCGTTGTATTTTGGTGCAGAACGTGGGCTTTACCTCGGTGTAAGAACCTCTGAAACTCACGGATGACGTAAAACAAAGGAAACAAAAACATTTTAAACAATACCGTACAGCAAAACAAAAGCCAACAAACAAAGAAAATCTTGTCAGGTTCTTGCCCAAACTTTTTCATCGTTGTAGATAGCGAAATGCAGTTTGGAACTAACTATAACGATACATTGAACTTACTTTATCTGGAGTTATTACGTTTTTCAGTCAAATTTGGAAAGCGCTGAAGCGGTCCAAACTTTGAAGTCCGTCTGGGGTTGTTATTTTGACGTTCAAATTGTGCCGGGATTTCAGTTCCTACGATTTTGTGGAAACTTGAAGAGTCAAGGTAAGATGTTATTATAAGCTGATTTTAGAAGTTTAAACCAAATCGTAGCGCTCAGTTTTGTTAGAATAGCAATTTTATAAAAAAAGTAGTGTTCAATAAAATCAAAATCACGCAAAATTAACAAAGAGTATATCTACGTGTTGACATACATTTTATTCCTCGATGAATTGTGTGTTCCCTGCTAGCAGAGGCCCCTTTTCCTTTGTATTAGCTGAGCTGACGGACGGGACGAAAAGGGACCTCTGCCATGGGTCGAAACTCCCTTTGATCCAACCGCCGTCCATGGTCGTGGACGGCGGTTTCCGAAACGCATGCTCCCTGTATTGTTTGCTGACCGTGACGTGAGCCCACCGTATCTCGCGCATTCCTTTACAGTTATTCCGCTGTCATTTAGTGAGCCTGCATAGTAACTTGCCCTCCTGGAAAGAGAACTAAACTCGTGAAGAGTTATGCATCAGTCAATTCCAGCGGTTCCCATCCCCCCCCCGGGCCAACCACCGGGCATTAGCATTTTTTTTTTTGAAAACTGGCAAATTCCCGGGGGTGTGGACAAGTAAGGCCGTCAACTGCCCCGGGGTGGGACGAAAATAGAAGGCAAATGCCCCACCCCCGGGATCATCTAGAAAGCAACACTGCTCAAGATTTTAATAATAAATCATAACAAAAAACGTGTCACTCATCATTATTATCAGTTATTTTATACCTGTGCGTCTCCCCTTCCGTTGTTCATTTGTTTTCAAAATAATGATACTTTGTTAATATCAATAACACGTTCATTTATTTGATTTTGACATACACAACTTATAAGTGTTTTATTAAATAAGCTATATTAAAAGAAATGCTTAAATAATTTCGAAGAACTGAAAATGCATGATCTGTATTTAACAAACGGTCAAAAACATAAAATATTTTTAATAAACTGGTCACCTCGGATAGCTTAAAAATCCATATAGTATGTAGAATTAATTTCACTTCATGCATTATTTAATCAACAAACGATGAAATCAATCAGCGAACAGCAACAAAGAAATGGGAGATCATGGACGACCTCAGACTGACTACACCGGAACGTTTTTCTCACCTTGTCGAATGCCCCGGGGTCGTCCAGGGGGTAGGCAAATGCCCGACCCCCGGGCAGTGATAAAATTTCAA